>CM051385.1:2461248-2861248 GCA_028015245.1 Cardamine occulta
AAAGGTGTTAACGATATGTTAATGCTGAATAACTATGGGTTAATAATATCGGAAATTTTAATTTTAATTTGGGAAATTTTTATGTTTAGTGTGATAGAACTTTTTTCGTCTGATTTATGTAAATTTGATTTGTTTTTTTTTAAAAACTTTTTCCATGGTTAAATTTATAGATCCAAACCATATATAGATTATGTGTCATTCTAGTTTTTAATTAACTGAAAGTCGTTTGCTACGCTATGCAGAAATATCGGATTTTCTTGAAGAAAGTCGCGGACCAAGGTTTAAATCTTGCGTTGCCGGGCACAGACTCGATTTTTTTGCATGCTCACATCAGGGAGCCGTACTACAACAACTATTACACACCCTCTACTTCTTGGTACGAGACAAGTCTTAACAATAGATCGTTCTACTCCAATCCCGGACAAGGCCTTGGACAGTCTAGACTTTTATCCAACACACGTGAGCCCTTCCGCTTCGACCAGATGCCTTACAACTACATGAACCGGTCATCCACCTATGAGCCGCACCGTATTGGATCTGGATCAAACTTGACGCTGCCCATCCAAAGCAACCTCAGCTTCTCAAACCAACCATCTCTAAACGAAGGAAGAAGAAGCTTTTTTGAACCACCCATGGTGGCGAATACAATCGGCCAAACATCTCAAGTTCTTGGGTTTGAACAACATGGACCTTCAGCTATTAGTGGTAATAATCTCAACAATAACATGATGAGTAGCTATGGAAGTTTTACTCCTAACCAACCAGGACCTAGCCTCTTCTCGCTTGGGATGCAATCGTTCTTAAACAATGAGAACACTCCATATAACCCTCAGCGACATACCAATGTAGCTACACAGCCAAATCTTGAACTTCTCGAACTAGAGAATCTCAACTTATATGATGATCTCGGCAAAACTAACGAGCTTTCTTGCAACATAAGTAACTTTCTTTTTGATCACAACAAGGTATAAGTAACTTCCTGTCTTCGCTACCTTAAATTTTCAATAATTTATTAATATATATAAACGAATACGTGTTTTGTGAGATATGTGTCTGAAAATTGGTGTGAGCAGCAGCAACAGGGAGAAGCGGATTCCACCAACTTTGATCTCCCTGCAAATTTTCCGACTGAACAGAATCAGATTTTCTCTGTTCAAGAAGATGGTAACTGGACCTCTGTGAACATAAACCAGGTATTTACATAATAATTATTAAAGGTTCGAGCAATTACGATGTCGAATTTGAACCAAACGTCCTACCAAAAGATTAGATATTATCATATGTTCTAGAATACTATATATATTATGAAAAAAATCTAAGTAAATTTGTTAGTACTAGAAGTTTACGTACGCTGCCACTCTCTTAAATAGAAATCGGCATTTGTTTCAGGACACCTGTTGAATATTAATATATAGTATATTGTAGATGGAACACTTTCGAATAGTATGTCTTACTGACTTATATGTGACTTTGTTGTTAAGGGTCATTCTAATGGAGAAACATCGAACAATCTTCCTCCTCCGGAGACGAATTCAACAATTTTCAACATGAATCCTATTAATAATCAGGTACCTACAGTTAATTTATATCATTCTAAAATATTTCATATAACTATGATGATACTTAATATAAACGAAATGATTGTTTAAATCTATTCTGAAACCTTGACTCGATTTGTTAGGAACAAGATGTTCTAGATTTGATCGATGGGTCGTTTTTAAATCCGCAGGTAAACGTCCTGTTGAAAAAAAAATAAAACACTTAAAAATAAATTATTTGTATATAATTTTATGGGACGTTTATGAGTCTTATAATATATTTTTTGGTGAATTTTTTCTTATATAGGATTTGGCTTTCGAAGACTTCATGAACTCTCTGTTAAACAATGACATGAATTGAAAAGGTTTCTCCAAGATGTTCACAAAGCGGGGTTAAGAAATAAAACCGGCGACACCAAGTAGTTTTCTAAAATTAACAAAAAAAGTAGTTATTTTCTAAGTAAATATATCTAAAAAATAGTTATAGAAGTATGGTTCTGGTTGTGTAATATATTTCTTAGTGTTGGATATTATGTCTTCTTTCAGCAAGCTAATAAGTGTTGGATATTATCTTATGTCTGAGAACTTTTCTATATATATTATATCTATTTGGTTATAGATTTCACGTGTTTATGTATAACACATTCACACATATAACTACTAAAGCATGATTTCGAATGAATCTGGTCAACAAAATTAGGTTTCGAATGAATTTGATTTTTATTTTATATAGCTAGCTTTTAGTTTATGATAGAAAAACCATTGTATCTTAATCTAGTTTTTGTAAGATCTTATAACAAATAAATGTATTTAATTTTGATAGAAATTTAAAACAAAATAGTGTTTATTTTAATTAATGCGGGGCTGGAATTTTATTTTTTGATAACAAAAATAGTGATGTAGCATTAAGAGTCTTATTATTAAGATAATAACCCACATTTTTTAACCAATAGCTATAATAACCTCTTTTAATTTTTATTGCTAAAATGATTTAGTTAAGAAATATACGTTTCCATAATACCAGAATTATCCTTTCTAACCAATAAATAATTTTTAAAAAATAAATAAAATATTATTTTATTTGATTTTTTTTTTATATATTTATATAATTAGAACTGCATTGTTAATATATTTTTCCTACCTAACTTATTTGATTAGGGTCAAAGAATATTTTTTTTGAAAACTCTAAAAATTATTATAAAAGTCTGTCAAATATTCGCAAAATTTGTCAATTGTTCGCTGAGTCTGCTAAATACTCGCAGAGTCTGTCAAATGCTCGCAAAACCTGTCAAATGCTTGCAGTCTATCAAATGTTCACAGCATCTACCAAATGCTCGTAGAGTCTGCTAAATACTCGCATAGTCTGTCAAATGCTCGCAGAGTCTGTCAAGTGCTCGCAGAGTCTGCCAACTATTCTGAAAAGTCGGTAGAACATTTGCAAAATCTGCATGTTATTCCTACAAAGTTTGCCAAATATTTGCATAATCTGTCAGTTATTTTGCAGAGTCTGCCAAATATCCGCATAGTCTACTAGATTCTTAGCAGAGTCTGATAGTTACCCAACAAAGTCTGCAAAATATGTGCAAAATCTGTCAAATATTTGCAAAATCTGCCAGATGATAATAGAGTCTACTCGATACTTGCAGAGTCTGTCAATTACTCGTTAACTCTGCAAAATGGTCGATATATTTGGACGAAATAATCTTTCAAATTTTAAAATTTTTTACAAGTTATTTTGGCTATTTTAAAAATAAAATAGGTTATTGGGATAAATCACCTTATTATTAATATAATTTGTTTTTAAGGCATGGCTTAGGTCTTATATTCATCTGATACCTCTCATGTTTATATTATCCTTGTTTACGCTATAATTACCTTAAGCCATAGATTGCAAAATCAAAAAGAAAGAAATTCTAATCCCTTATTTTTCACTCCAACTCTTTTCGAAACGCCACCAGTTGTAGAAAGCAAATTGTATAAGTAATATCTCGCCCATTTTTATCGTTCACCCAAAATAGGCGTCAAGGAAACATATAGAGCCATACCAAATCTTTGTGACATTACGCAAGAAAGTTTTTTCTTATTGGATACCAAGCATGTCAAAATAAATTTTTTGACAAATTATTTGATGTATCCTATAATAATCCATGACCTCTTAGTGGTTACGCATTAAGGCTTAATTATATCAAAAGAACTTTAAATTTTGTTAATTCGCTTTTAAAACAACAATAATATTAATAATTAGCTCTACTAAATCCTATAATTTCCTTAGTGAACTTTTTGTACTTTGCCCTTTCTCATGTCGATTGACCATTGGAGGATTAGGTATTTGGTTATCCTAAAGATTCCCTCTCTCTCTCTCTTTTGTTCTGACTTTGTAGCCTTACCAGGAAGCAATGAATATAATTTTTGGTCACCAGAAGTTACCAATTCCTCAAGAAACATTTTCAATGCTATGATCGGCATGTGTTACCAAATACCAACATGCCTGCTTTGTTTTATTGTCTTCGTTTTTTCTCTTACATCTCGTTGCTTTGATTTTATGGGTTTGACTATTTAATTAGATGCATAACAAGAGGGACCAAACAATCAAAACAAACAGAACAATTAACTTTAACTAAACAAAATATTAACTCATGATATAGTAAAAAAAAATATTAACTTTTGTTTTTTTTTGATAAAACATATATGATATATCTATTACGGTAATTTCTCATCACATTCTCGCAAATGCTAAGAAAAAAAATGAACAAGATCTTGAAAAAATATTAACTATTTTTAAGCATTTAAAGTTATAAAAAAAAAAGAAAAGAAAAATTTAAACCGATAAAACTAATCATACAAATTTTTAAAATTATACCATCAAATCTATTTTTTTGTTGGGGTCAAATACCATCAAATGTATATGCTCCAATATTATGTTGTTTTCGATCACACACCCCAACCTTAATTCCTTCCTTTTTTTTCTTCTTTTTCTTTTTTTGAAACAAAATGTATCTGTTTTTTATCAAAAAAATATATGTAATTAGAAATGATAATACGCAATTACGCACCACTGAACATATCACCAATCAAAATTCAAAACCTATGTCTCCATTTTCATTAACAGAACTTTAATCATTTATACATTTAAAGCACTTAATTAATTGAGTTTTTTCTTATCAAAAAAAAAAATAATTGAGTTTTTTGCATCAACGTTTTCATAGGGTAAATACTCCTAACCGAAGTACATCTCATAACGAAGATGTTTAGGAAATCCATACAACCGAGTTGAAGGAAATTAGTTATAGTGAATATCGACGACGATTTTCTTTATATATGACCTTTTAAAAATTCACATAGCAATTAGAAATTCCACAAGGAAGAATTTTTGACTCACAAGATCTAGCTTTTTTTTTTTTGGTAAAAAACTCACAAGATCTAGCTGCCAGAAACATTCATATACTCTAACAGTCTTTTATAGACACTATTAAACAGTTTTTTTATATAACTTTTTATTGTAATAGTAAAGAAAATCCAATTCTTTAGGTATTACAGTGATAGGAGGAGATAATGATGATGATGATGATGATGATGATGAAACTCTATATGTTGAAACTCCCCTGTTATTGGTAAGATCAAATCACAAATCATACACCCTCATTGAAATTTAAAACAAAACAAATCACATATAAAATTGGAGAAAAACAAAACATATTTATCGTGTATATATATGTATGGTGTTTAGCTTAATCGAAGAATTCCCATTTAAATCTTGGAGGGATCGGTTTAACCGGTTCGACCGGCTTTGCCGCCGATGTGGAATCAAACATCTTCCATTTTGTAGTTACAACCGCCGGAGTACCTGATGAGGAGCCACTAGAATTCCTCCGTTCCTCATCTTCCTCCTTATCTTCCTCCACAAACGATAACAAATCGCGTTGCACATATTGCGTTTGCGTTTGCGGTTTTTGGCGGACCGATTTGCCAATTTCAACTTTTTGGGTAGAGTTTTTGACCTTCAAAACGTCAAGTGCCTCAACGTACTTCTGAACTCTTTTCACCTACCAAAATTCAAAATCATAAATCAATGAATTAACTAAAATCACAGATTCGAATTGAATTGAATTGAATTGAACCTGCATCTTCCTCTTTAATTTGACATCTCCATCAGCCGTGATCGCATCAAGTCTCAACAACTGATTCATCAACATCTCTATCAGATTCACTAGACTCTTCTCTTCCACCTTCCCTCCTTTACTAATCACTGTCTCAAACGCCGACACCTTAAAATCGGAAAAAAAAAATCAGAATCAAAGATTCAAAATTTGACAACAGTAAAAAAAAAAAAAAACTCTGTTTTTTTTCTTTTTAAAACCTGTCCGGCGAGCCTGTCGATTTCAAAACTAATATCGGCGATTGATTTAGAAGCTTTTTGAATGACGGCGTTTTTCCTTTTTTCAAGGAGACGTTTCTCCTGAGAAATTGGATCTTCTTTAAGAGCAAGCTTTGACCGATCTTTAACTCCACAAAGATCTAAAAACATCTTCGAATCTCTTTCTTTGTCTTTGTACATAACCTTCATGTCTTCATGGTGAAGCCCCACCTGATCAGATAATATCTTCTTCAACTCTCCTGTTTCCAATCAAATCAAATCCAATTAAACAAATCAAGAACACCACTTTTGCTTATTAATTAACGGCGAATTCATATATCAAAAAAATCTTGAGGTTACCGAAGCTAGATTGTGAATTGATGGTGATCTCGTGATACACCGACCCGTATTTGACACGAACCCGGATAACACGTGGCACATCGGAGTTTTGATCCGTCCGCCGTTGTACAACCATTCCTCCGGGTCGGTGTTCCCACTCATTACCACTACTTCCGCCGCCTCCACCGACGCTGACGGACGGCCACGTTCCTGTTTTCATTTTCATCATTCTTTAGTATTCTTTGCTTCTACTCGTCTCTCTGATCGAAAAGAGATCTCACATGTTATAAAGAATCCAATGGAGAAAGAGAGAGGTGATGATTATGATTTCTGAACACGATCAAGAAGAAGAAGAAGCAAGGAAGAAGAATAAAGAAACGTCTGAACAAAGGGAAGGTAATAATATATTTTTTTTCTTCAACTCTAATTTAAAAAAAATATATATATATAAAATCATAAATTAAAGAAAAAAAAGAGTGACAGCTAATGGTATCGTTGTTATGTCTCATCATCAGTAATCACACATTTATATAATATGTAATATATTTATATGATTCCCACATTTTTTTTGTATTGTTAATTTGTGATTGTGTTTTCTTTGTCTATGTTCTGTATCAGTTTGGTTGTCTCTATTCTAAATACAGATACCATCTATGTCAATGTCAGTGGGAAAAATCAAACATAGACTAAATGTTTCTTTAGAGAAAATACCACAATAGTTACTTATGGTCAAGTTCATAATATTTATTCATACCACAATAGTTGCGTTTTCATATCAAATTTTATTTGTTTTTCTTTTATCTATAATATTTGTGGTTATAGGAATTTGCTGCCTTAAGAGTTGTTAGATCAGTTAGTAAACATTATTGCTGATGAAATGGAGGCTAATCATGTAACACATAGATCGTCCGTATCTTGCTTTTGTTATGTGAAAACAGACTTTGCTGCGAGAAGAGGCATGTTCCACTATCCAAATCCACCAGCAATCCACTTGTAGTGGTAACCAAGCACTTGAACAATAGTCACTTTTGGTGATTGACCTCACGAGCTTCACTGTTAGACTCAGAACTACAAGCTTTACGGATAAGACACACAACAATAGTTACAAAACAGGTCCGGCCCAATATTTTTTTTCATGGGACCTTTTTCTAAAGAAAATTTTCAACTTGATCGTGGGTCCTGGGTCTGGACACCTCCACATAACCCACTCTGGCAAGAAATGTTTCAAAGACAACAATGGTTTAAATCAAAGCCATAGACTTGTCCATTCCAATGTCAATGGTGTCTTGACCCTTCATATATCCCATGACTCCTTAATTTCTTGTCTTTTTACACAAGTAAGTTTTCAGAATGTTGTCTAAGTCTCTTCGTTCTTCTTAGTCTCATCTTTTAAGTTTTTTTATCTTCTTCTTTCCTTTCTCTGATTTAATTTTAAGTTACAACTGTAACATAATGACAAACTAATGCATATTAAATATCAATACGACAATATGTACCTTCTTTTTCTTTTATTTATATAGCTTTATATCCTTACAAATCTGTTTGGTTAAATCTGATAAAAACGTTTGAATGTCTCTACAAAATCGAGTTTAAAATGTCTATATAGAAAAAGAACGGCAAAGAGAGGGAAGAATTAATATCAATATTTTATCGATTTCTCTGTCGATTAAAGCAAATGTCATACAACAACTTCCCTTTGGCAAACGCAGAAAGCTGCGAGAGAGTAAGAGAGAAGGGATATTGTTTGTGTTAGCAAATCTTGATGTCAGTAATTGAAGAAAAAGTATTAGCAAATCTTGATGACAGTATAATAGAAGAAAGAGTCGGTAAGACGGTACTAGCCTTAGTGTTTTTGAGCCAGCGACGAATGCAATCTTTGTGATATTTGTGACCACAGGGTAAAATGGTCATTTTATCTCCCCGAACGTAATCTGACTGGCATATCGTACACCTGTTTTCCCACTCGCATTGTTATTCATGTGGGTGAAATTATGATGGAAGTTAAGAATTCTACTCTTTTAAATTTCAAAACCAGAAAAACATGTATGTGCTTAACCTTAATATAGTAATATTATACATTTTATCTTCTATAGAGGATTGAAACTTGATGGTAGTTAATTGAGAAATCTGTCTCTTTTTTAATCCTGCACCTATGTTTACTCTTTCACCTTCTTGTGTTCGTTGGATAATTTCCTGTGATAGATAGTAAGAATATTAATATAAATATATACACTTATAAATCATATATGAAACCCAAAATGCTTTCCAAATATTGATGGGAACCAACAGAAACAATATTGGACCAGTTTAGTTTCGGTATAATGGCAATAGTCAATATTAAATTTCATGCGAGAAAATGAGACTGAAAAATATTATAGTTGTTTTAGATATTCTGACATCGACAGAATATTGGTTTGGTCGATCCCCAAAGCGTTCTGCAAACGTATATTAGAGGTTAATTAACCGGTGATAAATTTAACCGAATTTTGGTTCATCTACCATGATTGAATAACTGATAAAATAGTCTCTAGCTACTTATTATATATCATACACCATATGATAGATCATTGTAATCCAAAAGCATTTGAAAAGGATTAAATCATATGATAGACCTGAGATTGAATGAGGAGAAGTGTTAAAAGGCATCGGTCTGAGTGTTGGTCTTGGTGCGAACAACCGCATCAGCCACGATATAAGCATCGATATCCTACATTTCCAGTTTCGCCTATGGCGAGTGTTATACATGGTAGGTTGGTTTTGAAACTGGCGATGATAAATAATCGGAGAAATGTCTTGTGAAGAATAATGTTCCGATGCAATAGAAGTAAGAGGCAACATTGTTGGAGGTTGGTTTTGAAGATGATAATTAACCATAGGAGATTTTTCTACTTCTGACCAATGCTCCGGTGATACAGGCACTGGAGAATTATCGACTCTACCATGTTCTCTGCGAGATTCTTCGAAATTTCTTGTGATTTCATCAGCTTCGCCGAAAAAGTAATGGTATTCAGGACAATTTTGGAAATCTTCCATCTTTTTAATGTATTCAAAAGTTATAATATTGGGGATACAGCTAGATTTTCACTGATTTTGTTACGTGGCATGACTTTTTATATGTATCGTTCTATTTCGTTAAAGTGTTGACGTGATCGTGTCTTAATTAGAGCATGTATATATGTTTATGAAATGTGCAAGAAAAGAATTAAGTAGACGTAATAAAATTGATAGTTGTAGATCGAATGATAAATACCTAATTAAATCTTTGGATTAGTGATTACATTATTCCCATTTCCCAATACTCAAATCTTAATTATAATATATTCAAACCTGATTTGTCAACGTCTTTACTATTTAGTATTGTTGTACAGAAAATTTTGGTTTAATTAACGTGATCTAATATTTTTTTATATAAATGAAATTAATTTAATATCTTAATTAATCTGTAAAGAAACTCACGCCATCACACACTGTTATTTTCCCTAACTTTTAGTTTTTTTTTTTTTAGTTTTTTTTTTTTTTTTTTATCATGCAAAACTTATGAAGTAGCTAGAACAAGATCATAGAAAGCATCACTTCACTTCATGATCTAATTATTCTACAAGCTCAAAACTGTAAACGTTCCCTTAAATTCTATAAATATAGATGGAATCCACCAATCCAAAAGTGAATTAAAAAGCAAGAGAAGAAACAATTAAATATCTAACTAGAATGGAAGCTCTCAAGTCCCTTGCAGCTATTCTCATTGTCATGTTTCTAGCCATAGGGGTTCGAGCCCAAGAATGCAGAGACGACCTGAGCAATATGCACGTGTGTGCGCCGCTGGTTCTGCCCGGTGCGGTCAATCCGGCCCCGAACTCAAATTGCTGCGTTGCCCTCTAATCAACTAACAAAGATTGTCTATGTAACGCTCTTCGAGTGTTGAAGTTGAACCTTGATGGAAACCTGCAACAACAAAAGGTAAAGATCAGTGAGAAGAAGAAGAAGAAGCAACGATGAAGAGGAAAAAAGAAGAAGCCGTGAAACGACAAGTCAACAACAAGAAGGAGAAGACCAAAGTCAACAAAAGAAAGAGTTGGGCTTTGTGTTTTTTTGTGGGCCATCGAATTAATAAGACCCAAAAGGAAGTGTGTTGTATTGGTTAAGGACAAAGACTACTAAGATGCAATAGTTGAGAGTTGTTGGTTTTTTGCTTGCGTAAGAGAGCCTATGTCTAGAGGCATGGTGCAAGTGTATGTAGTTAGTAGTAAAAACTACTATAAGTTGTGTGTGTGTGAGAGATGTAAGAAGTATCCTTGGATCCGAGTAAAAAGATGTAGAAGATTAATGTTTTTCTCTCTTCTCTTTTACTAAAAGTTAGTGTCTTTGTGCTTAGAACAAGATACTAAACAAAAGCATAAGAGAGTGAGAGATGAGAGCTAACCTCTAAGAGAGAAATAGAGGTTAGATGTTAGTAGTTCAACATCGAGCAGCCACCACACTTACCTCTCTTTGTAACCTCCCCTCTTTTGATTGTGGTAAGATCAACCATCGATTAATAAACCTTTTATTTTTTACAAAATTATTCCATTTAAACATACTTAAATGAACTGAAAGATTTGTAGTTCGATTATTTGGCCACACTGTGTATTTTGTCGTTATATTTTTGTGGACTGTGCAGGTATAAGTGCCTAGTTCAGCAACGGTCAGTTCCGATGATTTGGGGGAGTTTGGTCTGCAAAAGACAAGGCTAATAAAATAAAATAATGAGAAATACCACTTGTTTTGAAATTGGTCTGGAGTTTGGTTTGTTCGATGCGTATGACAGATCTACTGAATATCGTTTTCACAATTATTACTATTTATTATGGAATATTTTCTATAATTGGCATCATTTTAGACGTCCTTTTATCAATAGGCGTGTTAGAATTACATATACTACTTCAGGCAAAACTCAATTCAAATTTCAAATGTAAAAGACTACCAAAGAATAATAAATAATTATTCACATTGACAAAACAAAATGATATTGGTTTGATCCAAACCATAGTTTTGGTTTGGAGTGGACCAGAGCCATAGACCCATTGACTTTAATTGATCTTGGTTCAAAATATGACGCGTGTAACCAACGCGGATGGCCTAAGGTCCGTGTAAGCTTATACACTCACATATATATATATAGAGTAGAATCTATATAAATTAATACTCGAAATTAATAAATATTATAAATTAATAAATTTATTGATCTCAAGTCGGATAAAAAAAAAAAAACAAAATTCGATAAAATAATAAAATAATAATATTTTTATAATCTTTATGTAAATATATGGTCTCATTAATCACATAAATTAATAATCATGTAAATTTTTATATATATATAAAGATAATATAATTTTGTTTTTATGAATTTATGTTAGAATTCATAAATAAATTTTCTTATATAAAAATATTATATTGTATTTTAAACCATCTTATTATTATAATGTAAATAAATTTTTCATAAAACAAAATAAATTTTTCTATAAATTTTTAAATTATAAAAATGCTTAATTTTTATTTCAATAGTTGTATAGACGGTTTAAATATAATAATTAAAGTTAGTAATCATAAATTTAAAATTTATGTTAATTGTTTATATAAGTGAATTCATTTATAATCTTTGTTATTTATTATCAAAATAATTTAATTTTTTTAAAAATTTTAAACTTTTAAATCCAAAACTATTAAAATTTATAATGTCCAATACATTAATTTTATTTATATCAAAATTTTTTAATTTGTTTATTTTTAATTTTTGAAAAAAATTTATATAAATTAATATCACTATAAATTAATAAAATATCAAGATTCCCCAACATTATTAATTTATATAGGTTTTACTTTATAGCCATTACACACTCACTTCCATTCCCAATTGTATTTGCTATTTTTTTATTCTTGTCAACACAAACAAAAAAAAAACAAAAAAAACAAATCCTCAACCGGAGAATATTCCGACAAAGTTTAGTTCCGGTAATGAAGTAAGTATGGGTTTTTTTGGACGGCTGTTCGGAAGTAAGAAGCAGGAGAAATCAGCACAGACGAAGAACAGACGAAAATGGAGCTTCACGAACAGATCCTCAAATCCGGCGACGGATTCGTCTTCTTATCCAAGCACGAGACGTGGGGAAGAAGATAGCTTAGACGCCGATAAGCATGCGATAGCTGTCGCAGCTGCTACAGCCGCAGTAGCTGAAGCCGCACTCGCTGCAGCTCATGCGGCGGCGGAGGTCGTGAGACTCACGAATGGCGGTAGAAACTCGTCGGTAACTCAAATCAGTCGGAATAATCGCCGGCGGGCTCAAGAGTATATAGCGGCGATGAAGATTCAATCCGCTTTCCGTGGCTACTTGGTTAGTTACATCCTTAAACTAATCTTAATACTCAAAATTCGAAATTTTGAATCTTTAATTCTGTTTTGAGAAAAAATAAATTCCCAAAAAAATTAATGCAAGTGTAGAATAGCTGTCTGATGTTGATTTTCTCTACTTAAACCACAAATTTAAATAGTTACAGGAAATGTTCATAATTTTGTATTTTTGTATTGGTCCCCGTAAAAGACTATGAAAAGAGACAAATCAATGAATATAGAACCAAGAAACTTGTTAGAAATCGATATGATTCTCTACCGACATTATTTAATGGTGTCCAGTACTATAAGATGATAATTCTCAATTTGGTCCCTGAAAATATGCATCATATCTTATCTCTAACAAAACATTACCTAACTAGTTTTAGCTTTGTGGCTTATCCTTTGATCTACTCGTGCGAATATTCAGAATTGTAAAAACCAACTTTTACATTGATATAAAATAACCAATATATACATCAAATTCTTTCTTTTTTGCTTTTTTTTTTAATCCGTTTTCATTTTAGTTTCTCCAAAGTCCCAAATGCATTTTACAGATGGATTTTAAAGCTTTTTGAGCTTTCAAGTGTCAGCCTTTTTCTCACCTTTTACTATGAAAGTTGCAACTTGCAACCTATCTTAATAACAATTGTTAATTAGTTTTTTTGTTTTCTTCAAATGATAATGGATAGGTTTTTGTGGTTCAAACACTCATAATTTAGAGATTCTCTAATTTTATTGCTTAGAATAAATAAATTATTTAGAAAAAAAATGATAGTAGTTGGGAAACTAAAAAGTAGAATTTAAAATTACTTGTTGCATCTCTTTTGGTTTTGAATTAGGTGTGTAATAAAACTGTTTTAAATTCAGGCGAGGAGGGCGTTAAGAGCGTTGAAGGCATTAGTGAAGCTTCAAGCGTTAGTGAAGGGACACATAGTAAGAAAACAAACGGCTGATATGCTACGACGGATGCAAACGCTTGTTCGGCTCCAAGCTCGAGCTCGAGCTTCACGTTCTTCTCACGTTTCTGACTCATTCCACTCTACAACGTTAATGGTTCCATCTTCCCCACAATCTTTCCACTCACGATGCGTTTCGGAAGCTGAGTATAGCAAAGTCATTGCCATGGACCACCACCACAACAACCACCGTCCACAGATGGGTTCAAGCCGGTTATTAGACCAATGGAGAACAGAGGAAACTCTAAGGAACGCACCACGGTACAATGAAGATAATGACAAGATCCTAGAAGTCGACACTTGGAAGCCTCACTTGAGGGACTCACCAAGGAAAATAGGATCTCTTGTGGTTCCAACAAGTGTGGAGAGCAGTCCACAATTAAGGTCTAGACCAGGAAGCAGCAGTGGTGGTTCAAGGAGAAAAACACCCTTCACGCCTACGAGAAGCGAGTACGAGTACTACTCAGGGTATCACCCTAACTACATGGCTAACACTGAGTCTTACAGAGCAAAAGTCCGGTCACAGAGCGCCCCAAGACAGAGGCTACAAGAATTATCTGCAGAGAATGGCTATAAGGGGTCTATGCAGGGACAGTATTACTACTACAGAGCGGCTGCAGAGCAATCGTTTGATCAGCGTTCGGATAATGGGACCGCGGGTTACAGAGGAGTTCCTGATGGGTTCGATCGATACCAAAATGAGAAATCGAAGATGTTTACTTCGTTTCTCAATTCTGATCCTCGTATGTTTTAATAGTCGAAAGGATGAAAAAGAAGTGAGTGGGGAATGTGTAGATTTTCGACACACAAGTACAGACAAGACAGTCATCAATCTCTGTTTTGACTGGATCCAACGGTACAGAACTCGTACCAACAAGCTATGGGGTCCATACTTGTCTGATTAAAAAACTTCAATAATTTGTGGTGATGTCAAATCAAGACGTGGGAATCACCACATTAAAGCTAAGAATTGATTGATAAGTGATAAACATTTCATATTACACAAAATCTCTTTTTCTTTTCCTGTAAAAAGGGGTCGCTCGCACACATACATAAGCAATCACACAAGATCCTGAAATACTATAAAGATGTACCTATAATTATAATATTTGCATTTACAAAGTAAAACATGTTTACTTATCATATATCATCACAACTCCATCTCGAGGTGGGAACACAACGCAGGTAACGACACCAGCGGCAGTGATCAATGCCATTTTCTTCACGGAATAGCATCACCAGAGTCACCACAAACCTGTACAAAAATTTCAATAACGTCTCACATTCGGATTTAACATTGAAATGACAGAGTGAATGAAGAGTTTACCCGGCAATCAATAGAGCCAGAGATAGGAGCCACAATAGGTATTGGCAAGGCTTGTACTTGGATCTCAGAGGTGTGCCTTGTGGCATGTTCTCTCTTGCTAACCACTTGAACTGAGGACGAGCCAGCAGAACAAAACCGAGGAGAAACCCCGTTAGAAATCCACCAACGTGAGCAAAGTTATCAACGTGAGGCAGAATCCCAATTGCCAGGTTTATCAAGATGACAAACAAAAGCGTCAAGAGTGCTGCAATCTGGTACATACGTTCAGATCAGAAACAACTAGACATGAGAGAGCATGAACCAACATGAACATGAATTATTTGTACAGACCTTGTTAGAGTAGATTGTCCAGTTGGTGAAAAGTTCAGAAAGCATTGAGCCAAGGAGACCAAAAAGAGCACCAGAAGCTCCAACAGAAATACTGTTTCTGATAAACAATGACGACAATATGCTCCCTCCTATTCCTGATAATAGGTATATAGCTCCAATTCTAACTGCAAATTTTCAGAACCAAGATTTCAGATTTCTAGCAATAGAAATTACAAAACTCAAAGACTAAGTTGTTTGACAGTTTACAAATGAAAGAATAAATACCAAAACCAAATTGCTGCTCGAGGCGAATGCCGATGAAGATGAGACTAAGCATATTGGCTGCAAGATGAATAACACCAGCGTGTAACCATATACATGTCACGAGACGCCAAGCTTCTTGCTTCTCCACAACTTTGCTCCACTCAAGTGCTCCTAACTTCTCCAATCTTCAAGTATATCAACCAAAACATATATAATCATGCCAATATGTTGTGACTCAATACACATAACTCCATCATTCACATCTCAAATTTTCCCTAAAATAACACCTAAATCAGATATCCAAAACGTGAATTAACCAGAAATAAGAAACCTGAATCAACATCGATACCAGATTCGAAAAATTGAAATGAAACGTACGTATGAGAAGACGGACCAAAGAGAGGATTAGTCCGGAGAGGCTCAAACGAGAGTCTCCCAAGGAAGTTAGCGACACAGTGACCTCTGAGACGGTGTGACTCAAAATTGTTAGGACAATTGTTGACAAACATCACCACGACGAAGACCACCACATTAGCCACAACGAACATCGGAACAAGCCACGACGTCCACTGCGACGATAACGCGTCATCGCCAAATTCATTATACGACAACGCTACCGGTGCAGGCGGTGGTCCAGTGTGACTCCGATCTCCGCCTCTGCTTCCGATCCCTCGATCCTTGGCCGACATTCGGTTCTCCAGATCATCTCCGACAGCCATAGTAATCTCTCTCTGTCTGGAATTGTTTATTGTTTTTTTTTTTTGGTTGGGTTTTTGATTGAAGGCGGTAAGAAGAGTCAAACCTTATTTGAGAGTGGGTGAGAAAGTGGGTTTTTAGTAACCAACTATATTATTCCACGTGTAAGCGTTTTGAGGTACGTTGTAACGCTGTACCGTGGTCTATTGCACACTGTATTACAAGTTTCAATTCATAAGTTAGCTAACGTGCTCTTGATTTTTCTCAAATTGCCTTCCACGCTAAAGCTGTGATTGTGACATGATAAAACCTTTTTTGTTTTTGTTTTCGTTTTTTTTTTCCAAGTATTTTCAATATTGCAAGCCAAGCCAATGCCAAAAAGTGTTTTATGGATCTTATCCCAATGAACAAATAAACTCCTCGTACCTTTGCCTCTTCTTCTTTCTTCATCTTGATGCCATCATGTGTCATTATTTTACCATAAATTTCAGAATTAATTCGCACACTAATAATAAATTTTTACTATGACAATTAATTCATGAATTAATCACAAATTGACTTTAATCTTTAAATATGACCATTAATTCATGAATTAAATCATAAATTAATGTCATGATTTGACCACTTTCTCTTGACAACATAAACTTTTTTGGACTTTGGCAAAAGACGGGATTCAGATGAAATAAATTGAGTCTATGATGTGAGTTTTGACACCAACACTTTAGTGGTCATCGACGATACTTTTCTTCGGAATCATCGAGGTGAGGCGATCATCGGCGGTATTTTTTTGTAAAATTTTGATATAGTAATTTTTTTGATAATAGTGTTGTTTAACTAAAGTTTTTTTTTCTTTGACTCTAATGGATTCAAAGGGCAAATATGAATCATCATCGTCGGATGAGAATTCATCTACAACAACAAAACGATTTGTTGAGAGCACATAACAGAGCCATGATTCAGGCCTTGGCCTCTCCATCGATCTGCAGATCTTGCACTGGATCTGACGTTTCAACCGAAGAGAGTGAGCTACGGTTGGAGAACACTCTTCTCCGGTCAGAACTCGATACATTGACATGTTTCACAGCAAGATTAAATTCTTGCAGGAGCCTTTTTCCTATGGCTATTACATCTGCAACTAATTGGCGTTATGCAGCTACAGTTATGGTGTCTCTTCAGTCAGAGAAGTTGTTTCTCTTGCGAGGCAAGGGAGTCCTATGTGGATAACCAACGAGAGGCTGAATCTTAATGAATAATATTCTAGATTATTTCCTTGGTATGCAAGAAATGCCCCTGGTTTTATACATGGCGCCTCAAGAGCTTCTTCACTACTCCCCATTGATGCTTCAAACCTTGTAACAACTCTTATGAATCCTATAAGTGTAACAAATAATAAATAATGTTTATTTTTCCTCCTTTTCTATTTTAATTATATTTGTTTGTTTAGGCAAGTTGGCAAACAATCTTCCCATCAATCGTCGCGGATGTGTCTATGGAATTACAACACCATGGATTCCAAATGGTACAAAAATATTAAACTTTATCTTATTTTTCAAGGATTTAATATTTTATTAATAACTTCAAAATTCGGACCTAAACCATAATCTCTATAGATAGGGAGTCAACATTTAGGATTTAATTATTGATAGTTTCTTTTATCTTTATATTTGTAGATAAATATGGATTTTATGCCACAAATCTCTTTTTTTGTTCAAATTAGGAATGTGAAACTTTTTCAATGCTCAATGCATATAGAGAATGATACATAGGTTATCGCATATATTTATGTGTATTTCAGCTCATATGCGCCATATTCATGCCCCAAGTTTTTGAGATTTCCTTCTGGATTTCTTGTTCAACATATAACCAATGGTTTATCCAATGTAAATTTCAATTTTAGTCGAGCTTTATATATATATATATGATATCTTACTTTGTTATTAAATGTAGGTAACAATTCTCGACCATTGGGTTTATAAGGAAGAAGAAATTGTAAACCATGTTAATCCAAATTCAGGGTTTGGTGCTCAGAGATGGCTCGCTACTCTACAAAGGCACTGTTTTGTTCCGGTTCCTTTAATCGGTCATCGTATCCAAAGTAGGGAAATTCTGACTTTATATTATTATTTATCAATTTTGGTTTGGTTTTAGACTAATTGGAGTTTAACTATTGTTATTTGTGTAGGATATGACCCGATCCATCATACCAACTTGCTTAATCTATCTATGTTTATGGTTAACTTATTTTGTACCTGGATTTGCAAGATAACCGGACAAAATTGGAGGCGGGTTGGTACGGTTGGATTTTGGCCAGTCAATAACATCAGAATGTTTACCCGAGAGAGTTGAGACATGAGGGGATCCTCTTACTTTTTGGTTAGCACTACCGGTTTGGCTAGGATGCAGGCTAGACAAGAGGGAATTTTTCATTTAATCAATCATGCGAAAAAACAAGACATATGGACCCATTTAGACTTTCTTGGAGATATGAAAGAAGTGATTCATATCAAAAGAAACCCTTATCCTGGGAATGAAGTCTCTGTATTCAACACCAAAGTATGTGATTTTATATAGTTTTCTTATGCCGGTTATAATGCATTTAAGTGTTATATACATAGATTAATTAATTATGTTGCAGTGGACTGGTTCTAAAGAGTGGCATCTAATTCAAGAAACATAATTCGAGGAATCAGGAGCAATGGTAATCCATGCTTGCGTCAAAGCGCCATCTCTTAAAGCTGTAATCAACGATGGAGATTTGTCATGCGTCCAGCTTTTGCCGTTCGGATTCACAATAATGCCACACAGATTACAAGGATGTGCCGTGTTCGCTGGATGCCAGGTCAAGTCCCGCCAAGCCATAGCAGAGCCGTGCCTACGATTTTAGAGACCTAAGGTGAAAAAAAATTTAAAATCATTTATATATTTTAAAAATAAAAATATTATTTAACAAATTATTTTAATTAAAATTTAACAAATTATTTTATAAAAAATTAGAAATAATTAAAATTATTTTCTAAATCTGCAAAAAAAAATTATACTATTTTTTAAGCTATATAAATATAATTTATACTATTATTGTAATTCATTTTCTTAATTAACACTAGATTTAATCAATAAAATACTAATACTTACAATATTTCTTTTGTAAAATATTATAAATAATTAATACTATATTCTTAACATATGAAATAGAATTGTAAACTCAATAAAATAACACTTAAAATTGTAAACTTAACATATTTTACTTATATTAAATAAAACTTTTAAAAATATGGGGCCCTAATATTTGATTAATATTATGGGGCTCAAGACAAATGCTTTTTTTGGCTCCACATAGGCACGCCCCTGAGCCATAGTCCCGAGCTCGGATTAGCTGGTGAGTTATCTGAAGGGCATGGTCACTGAAACTCTAGAAAATGTCCAAAATGCCCTCCCGGTGCTCCGTTGAAGCTTCATGGTCTCTGGGTGCTTTCGGTTGTTGCTGGTTTTATTTGGAAGTTTAAATTTGGAACTTATTTCTATGAACAATATTATACCCATCGTTAGGGGACAACAACTAAATGGTTATTATGCTTTAATCTTAAACTTTGATATTCATATGTTGGATTGTTGGGATTTTAGCAAAAAAATAAAATAATATCGTATGTTGGGTCTACAGATTTCTTTTTGGAGAGTGAGTATCTTATGTGGAATCATTGAGGTAAGATGTAGTTTGTTAAATATTAAATTATTTCCAGTGATAGGGAACGACCATAACGATAAAGGAATCAGAGAGAAATTAAATCATAAAAACTAAATATTCATCTTTTGGACAATAAGTATTTTATATGGAGTCAATTTTATGAATCCTCAATAAGTTATAGGTGAAAAAGGACATACATAATGATGAAGAGATTAAGAGACAAATCATGAAAGCTAAGTTTTCTTGACAAACACCTGTCTCGTTTTAACGATCGGAACACGTCTCTCCTCGGTTCACCTCTTACCAAAATTTCGTGTTGAACTTGAACAGACGTGTGATCAAATAGTTGTTTCGGTACGTGTTCTTCCTATAGCATGACACTAAAGTTGTCTTCCCCTCGAATACCAAAACGTTCTTTTCCTCGAAGGTTTTCAATTTTGTAATTGCATAGAAAGCAGTTTTCAGTTCTCAAAACGGCAACCTTTAATTTTGACTTTTGAGAATGAAGAATTTTCCTTTTTTGAACTAAATTTATCTCTCGGGGGGAATTTCGTAGTGAGAAGAACACGCAAACTTATGTTTAAACTACAAAAAAAAAAAAGCCACGTGGAAGAGTGGGACAAGTGAAAGTGAGAATAAGGGGGCAAAATAGGAAATAAAGAAAAATATGTTCCGGCTGCATCTTCTTTGTCTCATACGGACCAAATTAGAGAGAAAAGCAGAGAAAGAGAAAAGAGAGTTCGCGTGCTGTTTCAGTATCATATCTAATCGCAGATTCTTTCCTTTCTCTAATCTTTCCACGACGGTTGACCTAATTTCCGATATATCCAATTGAATTTGAGTTATACATGAGATAGGATTCTCATCTGAAGAACAAGATTGATACATAGATAGAGAGATAAATGGGGAATTCGTTTGGGTGTTCAGCTTCCGGCGAGAGATTGGTGTCGGCGGCGAGAGATGGTGATTTCGTGGAGGCTAAGATGCTTCTTGATTGCAATCCTTGTCTTGCCAAGTACTCTACTTTCGGCGGTCTCAATTCTCCGTTGCATTTCGCCGCCGCTAAAGGCCATAACGAGGTTTCTTTTCCTTTCTCTTATTGCTTTTGATGTAAAGTTTTCATTTTTAACCATTGTGATATTAGATCGTTGGGCTGTTGCTCGAGAACGGAGCTGATGTGAATTCCAGAAATTATTGCGGTCAGGTATAATTCGAGATTCAGTTATTCTCAATTGGATTTTTTGGGATTTTAAACTATTGAGCTGATTTAACAATTCAAGTTCGATTCTTTTGACTTAGACGTATCTTAATTTGATCTAGGGATTTAAAATCTTTAGCTAAGTTTGAGCTAATAGCATTAAAATTCGATTTTGAATTAGATTTATAACAAGAGAGATTTCAAATCAATGGTTTAAACTTAACACTGAATCCACTAGAAGCCAGGAATGTAATATGCTAAGTGTGTAATTGATCTTGTTTCAGACGGCATTGATGCAAGCTTGTAGATACGGACATTGGGAAGTTGTGCAAACTCTTTTGCTATTCCGATGCAATGTGAGTTGTTTTCATCACTAGTTGAAACAAAACTATACGATTTGATTCAGATTTTGTTTCTTATTATCGTCTTTTCTGTCTCAAAGGTTACAAGAGCTGATTATTTAGCTGGAAGAACAGCACTTCATTTCGCAGCTGTGAATGGTCACGCCAGGTGTATTAGACTTGTCTTGGCAGATTTTGTACCTAGTGAGAAACTAAACACTCTTCCTGAGACTGGTGTGATCACTGCAAAGAACAAATCTGAGCAAAGGTTTTCGTTTTGAAACCATCTTCTATGTTTTTGAGATTCTAATTTATTATATAGCTCCAACAACTAAATTTTGTCTTATGGTGCAGTGCATTGTCTAAATTTGTGAACAAGGCGGCTGACGGTGGAATCACAGCTCTTCACATGGCTGCCTTGAACGGATTATTTGACTGTGTGCAGCTTTTACTTGATCTTGAAGCAAATATTTCCGCTGTGACATTTCATTATGGAACATCAATGGATATGATTGGTATGAGCTCTTTATCCGCACTTTTCCTTGTCTTGACTAAAGGATTCTTTTTTTACTGATCCCAAGATGACAATTTTGGTGTTAATTACCGTTTCAGGAGCAGGAAGCACGCCTTTGCACTACGCAGCTTGTGGTGGGAATCTGAAATGTTGTCAGGTAAAAACACTACTAGGTTCATTCTTTTTTCGTTTTGTTTTTTTGGAGACAAAGAGTTGTGAGAATCTCTATTTTCTGTGTTTCTCCATAGATTCTCCTGGCAAGAGGTGCAAGAAAGATGACATTGAACTGCAACGGGTAAGTTATTCCATCACAATCTTCTAATGCTCTGTTTCATGTTCAAAACCAGTTTCGGGGAAATATTTGACTTTGTTAGAATGGAAACTTTCCTTTTCAAAAAAATCTTTTTAGGTGGCTACCTATTGACATAGCACGGATGTGGAGTCGTCATTGGTTAGAACCGTTGCTTTCGCCAAATTCAGATGTTGTCATTCCAGCGTTTCCTCGTTCCAACTACTTATCATTGCCCCTTTTGAGTATACTCAACATCGCTAGGTAGTGAATAAACCTCCATCTGAGTAATGAAGAAACCTCCATTGAGTTTATAGGAACCAAATTCTGGCTTCAATATGTCCCAGGTGATTTATTTTCTTGTTAACTATTTGCTTGCAGAGAGTTTGGGTTGCAGTCTGCAACCATCACAGATGAGGTCGATATCTGTGCGGTCTGCCTGGAAAGAACATGCACTGTTGCTGCTGAAGGTTCGGTTTAAATTGTAGTCATACTCATTTTCAGATTTTAATTAATGTCCTTAAACTTAAAAAACGAAAGTTGCGGGTTTGGTGTTTCAGGTTGTGAGCATCAGCTGTGTGTGAGATGTGCGCTATACCTTTGCTCTTCGAGCAATGTTCCCTCGGTGACAGTTGGCCCGCCCGGTTCAATTCCTTGCCCTCTTTGCAGACACGGAATTGTGTCGTTTAAACGACTCCCGAGCTCCCTCACCAGAGAATTGAAGTTACCTATGTCACTCGGGTTCTGTGCGCCATGTATGCTTCACACAGGAGACACAACAGATCAATCATCACCAACATGCCCAACTACAGAACAGCGTAGCAGCAAGACCCGGGCGGCCTCGGTTTCATCTGATATGTTCTGTCCGGTAACATGTAGCCCATTCCCTTCAGTCAACATTCCAATGTGCACCTGCAGCGAAGGGACATGTCCAAACTTTGAGACACATGGAACAGAGAGACATAGCGAAGAACACGATGAATCTTCCCCTTCTCGAACAACAAGTGAGCAGGAGAAGATAGAAGAAGGGCAAAGACTTGGGAAGACAACAACTTGCTCAAGCATGTTCTGGGGAAGAAGAAGCTGCAGCAGAGAGAACCAATGCAACTCCGAGATCAATGCTTGATTCATCTCACAAACATTATTTTCTATGTACAAAGAGAGAGAAAGAATCTATGTCTCCATCATTTCTTTCTTTTTAAACGAGATGAGCCACAGAGAGCCTTCTTCTTAGGTTTGTTTTGACTTTGGAGAGGCTACAGTGATTAATTTGTGGTGGAAGATTTGTAATTATCAATCACCATAATGATGGAGTCTCATTTTGCAAAATCTTTGTATTTCAATCTGTTTGATTGTGTAGCATATGATTTTCGACACAAGATGAAGTCAAACAAAAAGTTTAATAATTTCAGAAATTATTAATTCTCCTCTATAGCTCAATTATTTCAAAAACATTCCCATTTCCAGGTTTGCTACTTTGAAATCTTCATTTGCAGAGCTCGTCTGCGTGAGTTTGATTTCTGTTACATTTTCATTTAAATTTCTTTATTAAGTACGACGCCATAATCTATATTATATCGAATATGGCAACTGCAGTTTTTTGTTTTTTTTTAACTGCCGTTACAAACTTCAAAACAATGGTCTACTAATAAAAAATAAAAGGATTAAAATTGCCGTTACAAAGTTTAAAACTTTGTGTCACGAGAGTCGTGTTTCTTCTCCCTCTCCTCTTTCTTTTTCATCTTCAATCTCATTAAGCCTTAAAAACAATTCTTCATTTCTCTTTAATAGCATGATTATCTTCTTTTCTTGTAACTACAAGATCGAGTCATTTGCTCTCTAAAAGAATCTCTTGTAAATCTCTAGTTTTATTCTCCATTCTCTAAACCATGGCGTTTCTTCCCGCCTTATTCCTCTTTCTCTTCTTCTCTGTTTCAGCCACCGCCGTTAATAATTTAGACTCAGAAACAAGTTATTTGATATCTTTCAAACAATCTCTCCAAAACCCATCAGCTCTTACTTTTTGGAACGTTTCATCTTCTCACTGTGATTGGATAGGCGTAACATGTCGTTTTGGACGAGTCTACTCACTATATCTACCTTCAATGTCTCTCAAAGGTCATCTCTTTGCATCTCTCTTCTCTCTCCGGTCTCTCTCCGTCCTCGACCTATCGAAAAACTCACTCTTTGGTCAGATCCCCAAGGAAATTTCAAGGTTGGAGAATCTTCAAGAGCTTCGACTCAACTTCAATTTTTTCTCCGGCGAAATCCCTCCGGGGCTTGGGAAATTGAAGCAGCTTCAAACACTAGACCTCTCTGGAAACTCACTGACGGGATTGATTCCGGTTCAACTCGGCGAGTTAACTCACTTATTGTATCTTGATGTAAGTGGTAACAATCTTTCAGGTTCACTTCCTCCGTCTTTATTCCTCAGCTTCTCTGCATTGTCTTCACTTGATGTCTCCAACAACTCACTCTACGGCGAGGTTCCACCAGAGATAGGGAAATTAAGTAACCTCTCTGATCTCTACATGGGACTCAACTCTTTTTCCGGTCAACTCCCGCCGGAGATTGGTAACATTTCGTTGCTTAAGAACTTTGTTGCACCTTCTTGCTTCTTCAAAGGACCGTTACCAAAGGAGATATCGAAGTTGAGAAATTTAGCAAAGTTGGACCTTTCTAATAACCCACTCAAATGCTCAATCCCAAAGTCGTTTGGAAAGTTGCAAAACCTGAAAATTCTGAATCTTGTCTCCGCAGAGCTTATTGGATTGATCCCTTCAGAGCTTGGTCATTGTAAAAACCTCAAGACATTGATGCTTTCTTTCAATGATCTCTCGGGTTCTCTACCTTTAGAGTTATCAGAGATTCCTCTGCTGACGTTTTCCGCAGAGAATAATAAGTTTTCTGGTTCTTTACCGTCTTGGATCGGTAAATGGAAGCGACTGGATTCTCTTCTTCTAGCTAGCAATAAATTCTCTGGAGAAATTCCTCGTGGGATCAAAGATTGTTCAACGTTGAAACATTTCAATCTCGCCAACAACTTGTTAACTGGTTTGATACCTCCAGAGCTTTGTGGTTCTGGTGCATTGGAAGATATTGATCTCTCTGGGAATTCCCTTACAGGAAACATTGATGATGATGTCTTCATTGGATGTACAAATCTTGTGCAATTGGTTCTTACCAATAATCAGATAAATGGCTCGATTCCTGAGTATTTTTCAAAGCTTCCACTAATGGTTCTTGACTTGGATTCCAACAACTTCACTGGAGAGATCCCAACAAGTCTTTGGAAGTCAACAAATTTGATGGAATTTTCAGCTTCTTATAACCGTCTACAAGGCTTTTTGCCTACAGAAATTGGTTGTGCATCTTCCCTGAAGCGTCTTGTGCTCACTAATAATCAGATCAGAGGTGAAATACCAAGAGAAATTAGGAATCTTACTTTGTTATCTGTCTTAAATCTGAATTCAAACAAGTTGCAAGGAAAGATACCAAATGAGCTCGGTGACTGTACTTCTTTGACTACATTGGATCTCGGCAACAACAATCTCCAAGGACAGATTCCAGAGAGAATCACAGCTCTTTCTCAGCTTCAAAGTCTGGTTCTTTCTTACAACAATCTTTCAGGTTCAATTCCTTCGAAATCATCTACATATTTCCATCAAACGGAGATGCCTGACCTGAGCTTTCTTCAACACCATGGGAAGTTTGATCTATCGTACAACAATTTAACAGGCCATATTCCTTCAGAACTCGGTGATTGTGTCGTAGTGGTGGAGTTGTTGTTGAGCCATAACCATCTCTCTGGGGAGATCCCATCTTCATTCTCTCGTTTAACCAACCTCACAATTCTAGATCTATCTGAAAATGCCTTTACCGGTTCTATTCCAGAAAAGATGGGTCACTCTCCAAAGTTGCAAGGATTAAACTTGGCTAATAATCAGCTTAGTGGTCTTATACCTGAAAGTTTTGGCCTTTTATGTAGGTTGGTGAAGCTAAACTTGACCAAGAACAAGCTGCATGGATCAGTTCCTGCTTCTCTTGGGAACTTGAAAGAGCTTACACACATGGACTTGAGCTTTAACAAGCTAAATGGGGAGCTTCCACCAGAAATTTCTCAAATGCTCAAACTTGCTGGTCTTTATATTGAACATAATATGTTCACTGGAGAAATCCCTGCAGATATTGGTAATCTGACGCAGCTTGAATACATTGATGCTTCTGAGAATATGTTATCCGGATATATACCAACAAAGGTCTGTGGATTGCCCAATCTGCAGTTGTTGAATCTAGCCATGAACAATCTGCAAGGAGATGTACCGAGTGATGGTGTTTGCCAAGATCCTTCCAAGGCATTGCTTTCAGGGAACAAAGGGTTGTGTCGCAAAATGATTGGATCAGATTGTAATATCAATGAATTTAAGATGTTGAATGCTTTGGGGCTTGCAAGATTCATGCTTGGGAGTACGATCATTGTCCTTGTGTCTGTGTTCTCTCTACGCATATGGGTTATGATGAGAAAGAGAGTAAAGCAGAGAGGTAATGCAGAGGGAATAAAAGAAAGCCGATTAAAAGGGTTCGTTGATCAAAACCTCTATTTCTTGAGTGGAAGCAGATCAAAGGAGCCATTGAGCATCAATGTTGCTATGTTTGAGCAACCACTTGTCAAGGTGAGTTTAGAAGACATTGTGAAGGCAACAAATAATTTCTGTAAGAAAAACATCATAGGTGACGGTGGTTTTGGGACTGTTTACAAAGCTTGTTTACCCAGTGGGAAAATAGTAGCAGTTAAAAAGCTAAACGAAGCCAAAATGCAGGGAAACCGTGAGTTCATGGCAGAGATGGAGACTCTAGGGAAACTGAAGCATCCGAATCTGGTGTCTCTTCTTGGATATTGCTCTTTTAGTGAAGAGAAGCTTCTTGTGTATGAGTACATGGTAAATGGAAGCTTAGACCATTGGTTAAGGAACCAAACCGGGATTCTTGAGGTACTTGACTGGTCCAAACGCCTCAAAATTGCTCTTGGAGCTGCAAGAGGACTTGCTTTCCTACATCACGGCTTCATCCCTCACATTATACACAGAGACATCAAAGCAAGCAACATTCTTATTGATAGTGAGTTTGAGCCAAAGGTTGCAGATTTTGGGTTAGCCAGACTGATTAGTTCCTGTGAGACTCATGTGAGTACAATCATCGCTGGGACATTTGGATATATTCCACCAGAATATGGTCAGAGCGCTCGTGCCACGACGAAAGGAGATGTGTACAGCTTTGGTGTGATCTTATTGGAGCTGGTCACGGGGAAAGAGCCGACTGGTCCAGACTTTAAAGAGAGTGAAGGAGGGAACTTGGTTGGTTGGGTACTTCAGAAGATTAACAAAGGGAAATCGGTGGATGTTCTTGACCCTCTGGTTCTATCAGAGGTTTTGAAACGCTCTATGCTTCGTCTGCTTCAGATTGCTGTGCTCTGCCTTTCTGAAACGCCGGCTAATCGCCCAACCATGCTTGATGTCTTGAAAGATCTCAAGGAGATATAAGCTAAAACCCAAAACGTTGTTGTTGTTTTATGTGTTTCTTGTTGTTTAAGTAACTGCTAACTAGAAAAAAAAGAAGTGTAAGACTTGTTGGTGTAACTTTGTTTTCAAGTGTTTAGACTACAGACTTTGAAGTCTCGGTGCACTATATACCATTGACTACAGACTTTCTCCAAAGTCCAAAGCATTTAGGTCATCTTTCACGGTTTAAGCATTTATTGCACTGACCTAAATATGTTATGTCTCATTAAGTAAATATCAATCAAATTAACTGATGGGTTCCACATCCTTTTAATTTGAGATATTACGGGTCTATTAACCCAGCCCATGGCAAAACAAAATCTTGATACTTTTTCTTTTCTCGAAATCATGATACTTACCTGCATGTTGCGATTATATTTTTCCAATTTTGAACGAAGTGTATGTTGGCTAAAACAAAAGAAAGTACATTCGCTGAATATTGAGGCGTAATGTGATTACTAATCCCGGATAAGTGTGTATAAGTAGAGTCAAAATACCAACAAAAATCTACGTGGATAACGACCTGTATAGGAGACCGCATGGACCATGTGAATAAATTAATTATCAATGCATTATTGTAACTCTATTTAATGATTACTAAATTATTCAATTATATCTTAAATTAGTTTTTTTTTTCTTCTGTTCTCTTGTTCTTAATATACTCGGATGGTTATATGCAAATTGATTTTCTCTTGCTTTGCTCTTCCGTTATGGACCTATGGTTTCTGTAATTGATGAATGGAAATCAGTTTTTAGTATTATCTTCTTCTTCTTCTTCTTCTTTTTTTTGTTATAAAGAATTTTTATTATTATTTATAACTTATATAAATTCGTCGTATTCTATGCGTATGGTAGTATGGTCGTGTTTGGTGTCATATGACTCGTGTTAGACGCTTCAACTTATTCTACATGATAAGGCGTGCAAGGGAAAAATTGTTTCTAGGCTTATTTGTGTAGAAAAATACAAAAGCAATAAATAATTTTGGGTAAATTTGGCATGTGACAAATGGAAGCATATAGTACAATTGCTACTTATGTTTGCAAGAAACCCTGGTACATAAGAATATACACGAGTTAATAGTTTTGGAATGAATATGTTTACTAACATTCAAATTTGATTTCAATCTTTGGGATATAAAAAATTTGGATACCCACAACATTAGATATCTATTAAAGGTTTTATCGAATTTTACCTTTTTTAATAAAAAATTAGCAATATGAAGTTCTAAAAACGCTATAGAAATTCATAGATTTAAAGCTAATATTCAAATTTACGATTTGCGGTAAAATCATCCACGGCTAAACGAACATGATTTTATAACATGATTACATAATTAGGACGTTGTTTAGTATTGCACTGATGAGATAATCATCCTCAATCGAATTTTATTTATATATGTAGTTATCTTTAGTATAAATAAGAATCCTATGAAAAGGTTATAAAAAAACAAATACTAATATCGTGCCTTTGGTAGTCTTACTTTTGAAGTTACTTTAGAAGACAACTTAAGTATATCATTAATAAACAAGAAAGACTATCTGTTAATGTTGGTTGATGGCTTGGTGCTACAAGTGGAACCGGTTTGGTATATGGCCGGTTATTGGTCAGGACCGGTCAGGTTAGGTTAGATCTGAATCTGATGTTAGTTCAATACCTACCATTGTCTGTCTTACAGAACCGATTGATCCAACGGCTCGTGAGCGAAGGGTGTATAGAGATTAAAGGGTAGAGAATAGGAGCGGTCGTAGGATTTGTTTGATGCCATATTAGTTGACGTCAACCATTGGAAGATTGACACGTGGAAAAATTGAGAAGAGCGTCTGAAGTATAAAATGCTTTTCTTGTTTATTAAACGGTAAAATGCTTTTCTTGTTAAAGAAAATGAAATTCCTTGTCTAATCCTTCACGCCGCGTCTAGCCATAAAATTTTCGGACAACAACAACTTTGCTTTCTCTATCTTTCAGCTAAGCAACTTAAACTTGGCTTATCTCTAATAGTTCAGCTCGGCTCGGCTTCGTGTACAATTACTAAAGCATAAAATTGCTTAATGAACTGACTAATCACAAATGTTTGTAAATTACGCGTAATAAATATCTTGCTAAACGATCTTACGCAATGCTTTTAGTTAGGAAACTGGTCATTTATTTATCTCAACTTAACTCTGATTATTTTGTTAGATTATTTTCCAATTTCTTACTTGGTTAAAAAAAACTAAATATAAGCGCATAATTTTATTAATTGTTTTGTGAAAATAGAAGTAGCATATGTTTATTTCTTGGAAAAAACTGTCTGAGCTCTTATATTAGTTTTACTATTTCATAAAATCTGAGTTTTAATAACCGTCTATTTAAGCATATGAACAGAATATTATACTTTTATTATTATTTTAAAGGATGAATATGTTTATTAGAAATTGTAAAGGGGGTTCATCTGGTAAATTTTTTTTTTTTTGTCAACTAATGATTCATCTGGTTTATCCACATATTTAATTAATTAGTAAATTTGCTTATTCGGTGTGTCATTCATACGTGTAAAATCAAGAATGAGAAAGAACGTGAAGATTTGTAACAAGCAAAAAAGGAAAGTATTAAAATGAAATCTTTTAGTTTAAAAACAACCAAACAAAACATTATCTTCAATGTTTATCCATTTCATTTGCTGTTAATGCGTTTTTATCGTTTCCTTTTTCTTTTCTCACGCAAAAAAATCTTTATGGTTTTAACATCTGTACTCACGCAAAAGTTCTATCTTCAAAATATTTGGCATGGAAACCACTTTTTATTAAATATAATAACTTTAGATACGAGAAAAAACTTAAAGTAAATTGATTATTAAAATTAAGAATTAAGAAAAGAACATAATTCGCCGATGGAGGAGCAAAGCCGGATCCAACGACTGCCGTCGCGAGTCCGTAAATATATCCACAATTTTAACTTAAAAAGAAAAAAGGAAAAAGAAAAAAAAAACTAAATATTGCAATCTAAATCCAAGGGTTGAGATAAAAGCTCACACCATAACGCTAGATCCATGCCAGAAACACCGTAGCAAAATCCATCGCTCTTTTGTTTTTTTTGTCTTCTTCCCTTCATTTTTTTTTTCAAATTTTTCCTAATCCAACTAAGCGCAAACCAAACTCTCTCTCCCTTCCTCTCCGTTTCTCTCTCTCTCTCTTGGAGGGAGTGCCGGAATAATATCGGAGTATATTCGCCGGAATTATACAATTACGGTAGCTTCCGTCATCTTCCGTGCGAAGTTGTTGCTCGTTGAATTCAAGAGAGGAAAGAAGAATTGAATTGAGCACCGATTCACTTTTTTTCTTTTTCTTTTTTTTTGGAATTATATATTTTGTGCTGGTTATGATTGGATAGAAACAAACAAAACGAAAAAGGAAGATAAAAGAGAAGAAGAAGAACAACAATTTTCCTGCTCTTTTTTCTCTCTCTTTTTTATTTTTATTTTTTTATCTGTGTCGTCGTCTACGTCTCTCTGCTCCTTTGTTTTCTTCGGGAACGTGAAACTTGGAGAAGAGGTTTTACGAGATCCGTTTGAGTAATTTTAGCTGCTTCGATTTGCTTTTGAGGAATTCAAAGAGAAGAAGCATAATTCTCTTTTTTTGTAATTTGGTAAGTTTGTTATTTTTTTTTTCGTGAAAATTTGTTGTTAATTGTTGGTTAGGGTTTTTGTTATTTGATTATTGAATTTGGTAGGAGTTGGTTCTCTGCTTGAATATCATTGTCTGCTAAAAGATCCGAAATTAGGTGCTTGGAATACTGAATTGTGTTTCATAATTATATCTTTCAAAATACTAATCCCTCTTGTCAAACTATTTCTTAAGCCCCTAAATTGCTTGAATTTTGCTAAATTTGTTTAGGGATTTGGGTTTGGTTTGGTTGTAGTAGAAAAGCTCCTGTTTTATCTAAGGATTGGGGCCCTTATGTTTTTCATTCTGTTTAAGAGTTTAAACTTTAAAGAGTCTGATCTCTCTCTTATTCTTTGGATTCTGTTTTCAGCTGTACAATGCCGTCTGATATATTGGAACCAAGAGGTGTACCGACACCTTCTCATTTTCATGAAGACATTCACATCACTCCTGAGGTAGCTCTTGGATTCTCTGCTCAGTATTTTAAATTTATTGATACAATTGTCAATGTAAGGTGTGCAGCTCTCGAATTCTAGTACCACCTCTGATGTAATGCATATGACATTGTGCACAACATTGATGTTTTCTTGGGCAGAAGCAATTTGGGTTCATGAAAACCAATCCAATGCCTGAAGGTGGCGGGGATAGATGTTCGAATCTACCGACTAGTTCTTGGACATCTGACAGTTATCAGCTATCGCAACAATCAACCTTGTCTGGAGCACTTCCCTCTGTTAATGCTAATGGAAGAACAAGTACAAGTGATACTCACTGGGAGAGCAGTCTATTTTCCAGCTCTCTGTCTGAGTTATTTAGTAGAAAATGTAAGCTTGATTCAGTTTTACAATTACTAATGTTGGTTATCTTATATCTGTCTAACTATGTAGTCCATCATGGGCTAAACAAACTTCTTATGTTTTGTATTTTTTTTTAATCTCTGTTTCCAAATTGCTGGTTTTGCAGTACGGCTACCAAGAAGTGATAAGTTAGCCTTTCTGTCTGCAAACGGTGAGGAAGAACCTTCTGAGTCTTTAGAAGAGATGGAGGCACACACTATTGGAAATCTTCTTCCAGATGAGGATGATCTTTTTGCAGAAGTGGTTGGCCATAAGTCTCGTGCCAATGTTGGAGATGATTTGGATGATTGTGACCTATTCAACAGTGTTGGTGGCATGGAACTAGATGGAGATGTTTTTTCGTCTGTGGGTCAAAGAGACGGCAATGTTTCGGTTGTCGGTGAGCATCCTCGAGGAGAAGTTTTATCCAGAATACTTTTTGTTAGGAATATGGATAGCATCATTGAAGATCATGAGCTGAAGGTCCTTTTTGAGGTACGTATTTTCACCCGTGTTTTAGGTTACAGATTCCTAATTTATGGCAAGATACGGTATTTAGAAATTTCAGAAGTCTTCTCTTCTCATTGATGATATATTCACTTGTTTAGCAATATGGAGATGTCCGGTATCTTCATACAGCTGGTAAGAATCGTGGCTTTATCATGGTATCATACTATGATATAAGGGCTGCTCAGAATGCGGTGAGAGCGCTCCATGGTAGGCTCTTAAGGGGAAGGAAGCTTGATATTCGTTATTCTATCCCAAAGGTGTTGTTCACTGTTTCCATCCCCCTTGTTTGTTTGATTGGGGTTGTGCATTAAACGATTATAAACCTGTCATTTGTGCTGTCTTATATCTTACTTATTACTCTTTGGTGATATCAGGAAAATTCTAAAAAAGAGAACACGAGCGAAGGAGCCTTGTTGGTTTATAATCTTGATTCTTCTGTATCCAATGAAGAGCTTCACAGAATAGTTAGTTCATATGGAGAAATCAGAGAGGTTTGCTCACTGGTTACTTTGTGATATTGGCGGTTATGTGGCGTTGTGATTCTGAAAACTTTCTATTACTGTTGTTTGCAGGTTCGTAGAACCATGCATGAGAACTCACAGATATACATAGAGTTCTTTGATGTTCGAGCCGCAGAGGCCGCTCTCCGAGGACTGAATGGGCTTGAGATTGCTGGGAGGCAGCTTAAACTTGCACTAACCTGTCCAGAGGGCACAAGGTGGTTATCAATCTTTCTTCATTCCTTAGTTTTCTCTATGGCTGTGAATTGATGAAGTAACAACCTGATTTGAGCCTCTGATTTGCTGTTGAATCTTAATAAGAACGCCAATTGTATTGATGTGTAGGATTTATCATACTTTTTTTTCTTTTTCAGTTTCACGCCACAATTCGCTGCAGATGATGGTGAGGGGTGTCTACCTAAAATGTCTTTTAATAATCTGTCATCAGCACACATAGGTATAATCATGGACAGGGTTTATGGTTATTTGTATATCAATGATTTGGCATACTGGGTCACAACTCATACTTATCATTTAACATCTCTGTCTCAGGGAGACATTTCCCAGGAATATTAGCTTCGACCTCCATTGATGGTGGGTCTATGCGAGTTATGCACAATTCTGTTGGGTCACCTGTGAACTCCTTCATTGAACATCATCAGAGCCTCGATGTTCCTATGGGTTTGCCACCATCGGCAAGAGTCATCTCAGCTAGCAAGCCTGTTGGTCTACAGGACCCCGGAAACCCTTTTGATAATTCGAAAACGGTGATCCAAAGCATGCCAAATCTTCATCATTCTTTTCCTGATTACCTTGAAAACTTTGCAAGTGGTAGTCCATATAAATCCTCTACAACATTCTCTGAAATGGTAAGCAATGGCCAAAAAGCAAATGAAGGATTCATGATGAGCAATGTTCGTGGAGTGGGCGTAGATGGGTTTAATGGAGGTGGTAAGTATTTCACTTATACGTACAGTATAGTAAAAGAATTTGACTAATACTAAATTGCTGAGAAGTTTGATATGGAAGATTGTGATAAAGTTTTTCTACTTATCTGCTTGTGCAAATTATTTAAGTTTTCTCATTTTGCATTTTTTGGAAATTTCTTATTGTAGTCATAGGATCTCCCATAAATCAAGGATCGCATCGCGCTAACCTCAACTTATGGAGCAACTCTAACACTCAGCAACATAATCCGTCAAGTGGCATGATGTGGCCTAACTCGCCTTCTCGCGTTAACAGCATTCCTTCTCAGCACATCCCACCTGTAACTGCATTCTCTAGAGCATCTCCTCTAATGGTGAACATGGCATCATCGCCTGTGCACCACCACATTGGATCTGCCCCGGTACTAAACTCGCCTTTTTGGGATAGAAGACAGACATATGTAGCTGAATCTCCAGAATCTTCTGGATTTCACCTAGGTTCTCATGGTAGCATGGGATTTCCTGGATCTTCTCCCTCACACCCAATGGAAATTGGTTCTCATAAGATTTTTTCTCATGTTGGTGGGAATCGGATGGATGCCAATTCAAAAAATGCTGCATTAAGATCATCGCGACAGATGCCTCACCTCTTTACTGGAAGGAGTCCAATGCTTTCAGTGTCAGGCTCATTTGACTTGCCTAATGAACGATACAGGAATCTATCTCACCGAAGAAGTGAATCTAGCTCTAGTAATGCTGAAAAGAAGCTTTATGAGCTTGATGTTGATCGCATATTACGTGGGGAGGACAGTAGAACAACATTGATGATAAAAAACATTCCTAATAAGTAAGTGAATTCACCTTTTTTCCCTATCATTCCCTGTTTTACAACATTCCTATTAAGTTAAATTCGTAGGTTGCTCATTCTATCCTTTTTCATTGGTTCTGGTAATATTTAGGTATACTTCTAAGATGCTTCTAGCTGCCATTGATGAGTACTGTAAAGGAACATATGATTTCCTTTATTTGCCAATTGACTTCAAGGTATGCAGGCTTCTTACCTTTTTATATAATGCTGTCAAATGTAGCCTTATAAGCTTAGTATTCTCAGTGTCGATTTCAATGAACCTTCCCTCTATTTGCAGAATAAATGCAATGTGGGATACGCTTTCATCAACCTTACCGAACCTGAAAATATTGTTCCATTTTATAAGGTATAGTCTTGTGCCGTTTTAGGATCAATTTGTGTGTTATGACTTACCTTTGTCGTTTAGAAAAAAAAGCATTTGGTTACAAGTTTAAAACCTTGACAGGCATTCAACGGTAAGAAATGGGAAAAGTTCAACAGCGAGAAGGTGGCATCTCTTGCATATGGTCGGATTCAGGGAAAATCAGCCCTTATTGCCCATTTCCAGAACTCAAGTTTGATGAACGAAGACAAACGTTGCCGGCCTATTCTCTTCCACACTGCTGGTCCAAATGCTGGTGATCAGGTAAAAAAGATCAAGGGTCGTATATAGGTTTGTACTAGTCATTGTCAGCTATTTTTTCATGAGAGTTTGCTGACATTTGTAATGTGCAGGAACCATTTCCAATGGGTTCCAACATCCGATCAAGACCAGGGAAGCCTCGAACAAGTAGCATTGACAACTACACCAACCTTAGCAGCAGCTCTGAAAACCAAGAAGAACCTACAAATGGGACCGACTCGATCTAACAGATGAGCCAGACAGTTTTCATGTCAGAAGCCTTACTAACCTTAGGCGTCTTCTTCTATCTATCAGAGGTAAAAAAAAGAGAGACCCAAAAGATTAACACAAGGTAAAAAAAAAATATATATATATATATATGTCGTCGACATCTCCACAGCTCTGTAAATCCTTGGGGGTGGTAAAAATTACCTGAGAAAACTCATTTTGCAGTGAAGAAAGTTTTTGAACTTGCTCCTTTAAACTCCCTCACTCAGGTTGCTTCACAAGTTTTGTTGTATCATCAAACCTCCCAGAGAAAATCTTGCTGGCTTTTTTTTTTGGTTCAATTTTTAAATTTTAACTCTTTTTTTTTTTCTTAAAAAGATTTGTTGGGTTGTGTCTTCAAGGATCTTTTCTTTGTACTTGCTTACAAATGTAACCAACTTAGTACGATGTGTTCAGTTTCTTCGCCAGCGTTTTGGGACCATTTATCATTTATGTAAACCCTTGAGGGCGAAGTTTTTGGCATTGCCTCTTCAGTTCTTCTTATGGTTTTTACTTTTTTCTTTTCATGGTTTTTTCTTTTTACTTTTCTTTTGGTTGGTGACTTTGAAACCCTCTGACACAGTCACTTGTTCAAGCTTCCTATTTGAACGATAACACTATTGGTATCCAATACGAACGAGCAAATTTTAGAAGTGTAATAGTTTCTCTCAGATTTCTTAATTAGCCAATAAACGTATTTACAGTTCTTTACAGTATGTGTAAAATTAAAGAGATATACACAAATGCTATCTTTCCTAATAATAATAAAAAAAAATATTCACATTGCTCTGTCGTAATTCCTAGATCTCCTAACATAATTCATATGAATTCAATTTCAGTTTCATAATTATTATTCTTCTTAACCTAAAATTTGGGAAAAAAAAACTGAAATCCAGACCGACTTTGTAAATAATGAATCTTAATTTATTTTTTACTATAAATTCTATTATAAAGTAAAAAATGTTCCAATTTTACTCTATATCCCACTTTAAAATAGAGAAATTGGTAGGATTACTTTATATTTGGAATAACTCTATTTTAGAATTGAACTTTTTTTATTTATACTTTACTCTTTTATATTTTAAATACTTTTATTTTATCTCCTAATCTTATTCACTTAATTAAATAAAAACAAAGTTACATACAACAAAAATTATATTTTAACAAACCTACACCAAACACTAGAAAATTGTGGGTGTGGTGATAACGGATGACTTTAATTTATTTTATTGGATGAGAATGTAGTTTTCTTTTTCTATAACGGTACTTTCAAAATTAAATATTATTTATTGACTTTATTAATAAAATGTTATTATCACATAAATAGATCATTCGTAGCATATATATTTTTATAAGACTAGCAAAAGAAAACAAGTACCAAAATTAAAAATAAACAACATAAAATAAAATTAAGACAATAAAGAGTAGTGATTTAATATTCTGATAAATTGCTGAAAATTTGCAAAATAATAAAATATGTGGGGTCAAATTATAAATTTTGGAAATAAAAGATATTAATAATAAAATAAAAATAGAATATATTTAAGAATATTCCTTTTTAGAGTAAAATATAAAATAATATATTAGAAAAAATCTTATTCTATTTTAGAGTTACTGTATATTAAAGAAAAAAATAAAAAAATATTGGAGATGGTTTAAGAGCATTTTCATCGCATAATTATTAGAGGAGTATTTAAATGAGGGTCGCCACGTGTCGCAGCGTGATTCGTCTTTCCCGAAGCTGTGTCTTCTCGAAGACGCCGGATCTTCTTCGTTTTTGTCATATGTCGCGACGAGATTCTTCGCAACAATAAAATATTAATAAATATAATATTTAAAAGAAAATCGGAAGCCACCTATGTAGATGTCTCCGATGTGGATGCTAAGGGCATCTAAACTTCACGCAAAGCTGCTTTGTGCATACGGTAACTAATTTATGATATTTTTGGGTTGGATACATTTTAGATATTACTATTATTATGTCATATGGATATTTTCAGCCCATTAAAGCACTTGGCCCATTTACGGTTGTGCAAGGACCTCATTCTTCAGCTCTTGTATTCTTGAAGTCTTTAGAAAGAAAGAAACAGTTGGACCCATAATTCATGATTCTCTTGGATGACCTATTTTGATTCTTGTTACATTTATAGAAATAAAGTAGTAAAATATGCTTTTGGGAAAACGTTTGTTTGCCTTTCTGGTGGCGAAATCTTTTAATTACGTAAAATTTATGTCTTATTATTCACGTCTTCCTCTAAAAAGATGCGTTCTTCTTCTATTCCTTCTTAAATTCCAGTCACACCGCAATATACAAATAATTTAATAATATAAATTAAAAAAAAAAGTGTTTTATTCCCTTTTAAGTTATAACTATTACTCCGGCTTGTAAATCCGATAATAAACTACGGTGGTCTCGGTGGACCAAAAATTAATCACAAGGCCGGTGTAGTAAATATCCTCACGAGACCGATGCTTTGTTTATATCCCAGTCAATTTAATCCATCTGGACCGTCTACTTTTCCAGATAATAATTTGTTTTTGCAATAAGTAATTTCGGTAATAATTCCTTAATATCTCAATAATTAAAAAAAAAAAAAGAATATAAAAAGGGGAAATTGGAGTCAAGACAGAAGACAGATCGTCGACTTGGAAAAACATAGTGGGTCCCATCTCTTCTTCTGATTTTTCTTCTTTCCGCTCTCTCAATCTCCTCTTCTCCTGATTTTTGTTAGAGTCATGGGAAGCTGCTGGTCCGATGGCTCTTACGCTGGTGGTGGAATGGTCGGTGTTGGTGGTGCCACTACTTCCTCCGCCACTGCTAACGATGCCGTTGACTACTACCTCAAGTCCCGTGGCTTCAACGGCCTCTTTTCTCAGATCGAGGTCCGTTTCTTTTGTTTTCTTTCAACCAGGATTTGAAATTTCCTGTTTCACTTAATACTTTTTTTTTTGTTCGCAGTTATCGTTTTCTGCTTCCAATTTGCGAGACCGAGACGTGATTTCAAAGGTTAGTTTTTTTTTTAATTTCTCAGGTAGAGTTAAGTTTTTAGTTTCTTGAAATCCCCTCAAGAATGTTGTTTATAAGCTAGTGATGGTCAGGTGTTTATAGGATGTGATCTGAAGATCAGTGTATGAGTTTATATTACTTGGATTGTGATATTGCAGAGTGATGCAATGGTGGTTGTTTATACAAAAGGAAGAGATGGAACACTTGCTGAATTGTTCCGTAGTGAAGTTGTTTTGAATTCTTTGAACCCTAAATGGATTAGGAATTTCACTATTGGTTATCAGTTCGAGATTGTGCAAACACTGCTGTAAGTTCTTTAAATCTCTCGGTTTTATATGCCAAAACTTGATGAAAAGGTATAAACTTTGTAACCTTTTCTGCACAGGTTTCGTGTGTATGATATTGACACTCAGTTTCAAAATTCAAGGGAAGAGGTAATTGCTATTTTAATCTTCCCTTTCCACTCAATGTTAATAAAGTTACAAGTGTTACATTTTGTGATTTCAGATGCTTAAGCTCGACGAGCAGCAATTTCTCGGTGAGGCAACATGTACATTGTCTGAGGTATGTAAACCTCTCTATTGCTTCTTTGAAATATAAAGAAGCAACCTCATTTTAGTACAAGGAAGAGAAAATTAACTTATGTATTAAATTGCTATAGATTAATATTGATTTAGTTACTGGTCAAACTATGCAGATTGTCACCAAATCGAATAAGACGATTGCCTTAGAACTTATGCGTAAAGAAGGTGTTGCTGCACATACTCAGCCACAAAACTATGGAAAGCTAATAGTTCATGCTGAGGAGTCTCTAGCTTCTAAGACCAATACAGAGATTGTATTAAGGGGCTTGAATTTGGAATCAAAGGACACTTTCTCTAAAAGTGTAAGCTATACTCTAGGACTAGTTTGCTAAATTTTACTTCAGAAATCAATATAACATTGTTGTCTCGCACATGCTTAGGACCCATTTTTGGTGATATCTAAGATTGTAGAGCACGGGACTCCAATCCCGGTCTCTAAAACCGAAGTCTTAAAGAATGATGCAAATCCAATTTGGAAACCAGTCTCTCTAAGTGTCCAACAAGTGGGGAGTAAGGTAAACCAACCAGAGAGGTTTCTTATATCTGAGTTTTTGAGATCAAGAAGATATATCAGTTTCTCTTCTGTGGTCTTTCAGGATAGTCCACTGGTAATAGAGTGCTTAGACTTCAATGGCAATGGCAATCACGATCTGATCGGGTAACCACAAAATCTCAGTTACTTCCATTCTATATTGGGATATGACAATGGGTTGCTTAAGCTGAGATAATTCTTCTTTGTTATTGGTTTTTGCCAGAAAAGTTCAGAAATCACTTTCAGACTTGGAAAAACTTCATTTGGCTGGCCAAGGAATTAATTTACTCTTACCTACTGGTGTTGGACATAAACATGAAGACAGGGTATGGATCTTCAACAACAAGAGGTTTCATACAATTTTTTATATGCTCGAAATCTTATACCATTTACACCATTATTTCAGGTATTAAAGAGTCAGCTTTTCGTAGACAAGTTTACTGAAACAATCCAGCATACTTTCCTAGAATACTTGGCTTCTGGATTTGAATTGAACTTCATGGTCGCAATCGATTTCACAGGTAAAAAAGATGTTAAAAGTGAAGAGTTTCTCTGATACATTCTCTTTAAACTAATCCAATTGTTCCCTTCTTCCACCAGCTTCAAATGGAAATCCTCGCCTACCAGATTCCTTGCATTACATTGATCCTACAGGGCGGTTAAATGCTTACCAGAGAGTAAGGATTCAATCTTTGCAAGTTTCTTTGCAGCAGCTGTGACTATGTGTGTGTGTGGTGTGATATTCTTTTATTCTATTCAGGCAATAGTTGAAGTTGGAGAAGTGTTGCAGTTCTATGACTCTGACAAACGCTTTCCCGCATGGGGTTTTGGAGCTCGTCCAATCGATATCCCGGTTTCACATTGTTTTAACCTCAACGGAAGCAGTACTTATTGCGAGGTCTTGCAACAAACCTGACTCGCGTTGAACTAACTTTTGTATCAAAATTTCTCAACTAATTCATCTTTTTGTTTTGTTTGTATCTCAGGTAGATGGGATTCAAGGTATCATGAATGCATACAATGGAGCTCTCTTCAACGTGTCTTTTGCAGGGCCTACTCTATTTGGTCCCGTGATCAACGCTGCTGCAACAATCGCAAGCAATTCACTCGCTCAAAATGCAAAGAGATATTACGTCTTGTTGATAATCACTGTGAGTTTATACTAAAGGTCTATAGCAAAAGAAACACTACGATTCTTGTGTGTTTTTGCTATATAAAAGACAATGTCACGTTTTTATAGGATGGAGTAATAACAGATCTGCAAGAAACGAAAGACGCATTGGTCAGTGCATCGGATCTTCCATTATCAATCCTCATCGTTGGAGTAGGAGGAGCTGATTATAAAGAAATGGAGGTTCTTAAACACAAACATTATTACTTTAGTTCATTTGAAAAACTCTTAATAGATGATGCTTACAAAGTTATGTACGTGTGTGTAGGTACTAGATGGAGATAAAGGAGAGAGATTAGAGAGCTCTAGCGGTCGCGTAGCATCGCGTGATATAGTCCAATTTGTTGCATTACGAGACATACAATGTGAGTGTGTGTTCTTGATTTGTTGAAAAACATAAAAACGCAGCGTTTTTGGTTGTGTGAATGAATGCATTATGGTTTCATATGTGTGCAGATGGAGAGGTCTCTGTGGTAGAAGCGCTTCTAGCAGAATTGCCTTCACAATTTTTGACGTATATGAGAAACCGTAATATCACTCCAACCACCTCATCTTCTTGATCCCACACTCTCAACACTGTACATACATCAGTCACTGCACTAAACGCTGTCGTTTTCTTTGCCTTTTTTTTTGTCTGGAATTTTTCCATTTCCAGTAGTCCACGTCAAAATTTTATATATATCTCTCACTCTTGATTTGTTTTCTTTGGCCAGACATAGTTTACGTTTATTATTATATTTGCCAAATTACCAGTTGGTGTGGGCATACTCAAATTAGGTATTATTCAACGGTCAATATATTATTTAGTTGTTGACTTTTTTGTTTATTTGTTGGGATTTAGGTGCTGACTTCTTCTATAAGCCTAACTTTAAAACGTGAAAGTTGATTTAACTTTTACCGTACTTCTCGCTGAAACAAACAAATTATGAGCAATAAATGAGATTAAGGCAACATATTAAATATCACTTTTATAAAATAGTTAAAACTAAATACGAATGCTTAAGTTTGTGACATTTTTTTTTTTTTTTTTATCAAATACGAATTTTCTTAAACTAAAAACTTATGAATTAAAGCTATTAAAAATCTAATTGTATTTACGGTTTATGTTTTCATGTTATAATGTTTTAATTATCATAATATTGTACGTAAATATAAACCTTCAAATCAAAATCGTAGTCAAGTCGTTGATATGCACAGATTAGAAATAATTAAAGTTAAATTATATATGTGACGTCGTGAAACTCATTTTCTTTGGCATGGCAAATTCACAAACTTTTGTTTTCTTCGTTTTCTTTTTAGTCAACAAAACTAAATTACCAACCTATGTTTATTCCCTTTAAATTTTTTTTTTCATTCAAATTCATTGACATTTTAAAAGATATTCTCTTCTTTTTCATTTGACTGAAATTCTTATATAAAAGGTCCACATATCTAGGCTTCGTTTTTGTGTAAATAGTCAACAAAAATTAGCTAATTTTTCAATCAATTAAAATATCAAATCATGGTTATTTAATTTTCAGATGACTATGTTACAAACTTACAAATCCTTAAATTTGTTTAGTGATTCTGACCATAATATTTTGTCGACTTCGTTGTCTGTCCCTTCAAAACATACTATTTTACATTTTTTTTGTTTCACGATGTCATACTACCATTGTTTAATTTTTTTTATATACTTCAATTTGAATTTTATATATTTGTTTACTTTAGAAATTATAAATAAACAAAAAAATGCATGTTGCATGTTGTTGAATTTTTTTCTTACAAATAAACAGTTTTGTGCCACGTGCTACAAAGCATGACTAAAAGGGACAGCAGTTTATCGATTGCAAGTTACACCTCTCTTGGCTACTCACCTACTTCCGTAATAGAAAAATCTATCTCTCGACCTTAAAAACCTAATTTCTTAGAATATCAAAAGCGAGTTTTTAGTAAATTAATTTATTACTCGAGATCACGAAATTTGTTAGTTGTGTATGCATGTAAACTAATTAACAAACAAACTAACTAATTTAAAAAACAACGTTTTCAATTAACACGTTTTCTTTCGAGTTAGGAACCAGTGTGTACACATATCTTTGCTAAAACTAATTTTGCTTTTCAATCTCTATCCATATCTTTTAGATGAAATATTGAAGAAGATTTCATAAACATATATATATATAATATATATATGTATATATTAAAGAAGATCCCACTTCACCTTAACATTAAGACTCAAAAAGCCCCCCCCCCCCCACACACGTACGTAACCTCCTTTTTTATTTCTTTTTTTTTGGTTAAAATCCTCCTTTTTTATTTCACATGTATATATATATATATAACCATATATAAAACAATTTATTATGTTTTTCTCCCTTAACTTTTTCAGAGAATGTCGGTCTAGACACAAAGAATATCTGTGTTCCTTAGTATTTTATATCAAACTTTCAAAAGAATATATATTTTTTTTCTTCTTCTTCGATTCTATGCATTTGTTCCCGAAAAGAAACAATTAATCAGAATATGTACATGCATGCATTTTCATTCTTTAAATTTGTTCCTTTTTATCACTACAGATCTTTAAATAGCGTTCATATTATTTTACATTCTTCTATTAGAGCTTTTTTACTAATCTTTATTGATATTTATTTCTTAACTTATTCAGATTCACACGTACGCATTTTCTGCAATGAGTAATTCAAAAAGCTGTTTCACGCGTCTCTACAGGTTTTAGCAGTACACTGATATAAGTGCATGATTTTTCTGTGTCTCGGAAATTATAATAGCTGAGAAATAAATAATTAAAAAAAGAATATGCAAAACTTCAGCTTGACGTTTTTGTTAGTTATCTTATATGTTCACACAGACAAAAAATGCTTCTATAAAACCTTCAAAATTGCTCACCCCAAAACCCTAATTATTTTCTCTTTCATTTTTCCTTCTTCGTGTTCTGTGTTCATGTTCAAATCATAAACCCTAAAATCTATATCACCTGAAAAAGGGGTTCTAAAGATTTTTGCAAGAATGGCGAATTATCATGGAAAGAGGCCCTTTCGAGCCGATGAATCTGACGAAAAGAAAGAAACCGATGACGATGAGAACATATTCCCTTTCTTCTCGGCCCGATCCCAATACGACATGCGTGCCATGGTCTCAGCCTTGACTCAAGTCATTGGAAACCAAAGCAGCTCTAATGATAATAATCAACATCAATCTGTTGTGTATAGCCAACAAGATCCTAACCACCCCGTTCCTCCTACTCAAGATCAAGGTATATGTTTACATATATATGCTATTTTGATTATATATAGAGTTGGATTAGTTAGCTTATTTATGTGATGATATCTACCTATAAAATGAGCACATATATATAGTGTTTAAAAATAGCAGTTGATATATATTTGCTCTGGAGGACGAAAATATTCCTTTCTTATAATGCAAATTTCTTGCAGTATGTATATATGAGAAATGTACCAAACCTGTATATATAGATGAATGTTTCTACATGTTTATTATTTGAAGGAAACTTGAGGAAGAGGCACTATAGAGGGGTAAGGCAAAGACCATGGGGAAAGTGGGCAGCTGAAATCCGGGATCCGCAAAAGGCAGCACGCGTGTGGCTCGGGACATTTGAGACCGCTGAAGCTGCTGCTTTAGCTTATGATGAAGCAGCTCTTAAGTTCAAAGGAAGCAAAGCCAAACTCAATTTCCCTGAGAGGGCTCAACTAGCTAGTAACACTAGTACTATTACCAGTCTACCGAACTATTACTCTTCTAATAATCAAGTTTACTACTCAAATCCGCAGACCAATCCGCAAACCATACCATATTATAACCAATACTACTATAACCAATATCTTCATCAAGGGGGAAATAGTAATGATGCACTAAGCTATAGTTTGGCCGGTGGGGAAACCAGAGGCTCAATGTACAATCATCAGACGTTATCTACTACAACTTCATCATCTTCTGGTGGATCTTCGAGGCAACAAGGAGAACAAGATTACGCTAGATATTTGCATTTTGGGGATTCTTCATCTCCTAATTCGGGTTTTTGAGATCCTTATAAAATCGGTTATAAGTGATTTTGGGTCACTTGTAATTATGATATCATATGTTTCTTGAGTGTTTGTCTTATATTTTCAGTATGCGTGTGTTGTTTGTGATCACTTTGTTGATTACTTTATTTCTTCTTTCAAGAGTTTTCATGAGTTTATTTGCTAACAACCCTTGCATTTAGATTTTTTTTAAGTTTTTTTTTTGGGTACTAATTCGTTTTGTATTAAAGAAGAAATTAACTAATACAAAAATATTACCCTTTAAAGTTGTCATGTTAATTATAAAGAACTACGTTTATTATTCAAAACACCCATAGTATTCCCATTATATTCAGGATTTCAAAAGTAGCTTGTTTTAAATTAAAGGGAACCGGTATAGTGAGACTTTTACAAACCAATTTTTTGTTCTTAATTACTTCTTACTACAGAAAAGAAGATAGATACTGGGATTAGAAGTAATTAACAAGTATGAAAACTTGACCAAAACAGATTCCCAAAGCATTTGTTCAAACCCGATCCTTGACTTCTGTCAATTCAAAGAGGTTGACTCTTTTTGACCTATGTTTTTACTTTACTTAAACTAGCTAAAAATTTCCAAAAATATATACAATTACATTATTTACAGTATATAATGAATCAATGATATAGGAAATGACATCGAAAATTATTTAGGCGATGTAGAGGCAGATTCAGAAATATGTACGTAAGGTAACTAAATTTAGAGGGCAATATATTATGATTATATTAGTTCTTTGATGTTATTGTTTTTTTTTTATAAAGAGTTTTCTGTTATTGTTTTCGTAGTTATAATTCTAGTTTAAACTCACAAATTTGTGTTGATGAAATAACTAAATTTGGAGGGCAAGCATTAACACTTAGAGTTAGATGCAATGCATATGTACGAATTCCAAAATGAAAAAAAAAATCATTTCGTTTTGAAATTGAGAGACTCGTTTTTCTTATCATCATATCATGAAATGATGGTTACGAAAAAATAAATAAAATAAAATAAATACATTTTCGTTATTATTAAAAAACTTTCCGACCAGCGCGTTATCTCCTCCATCCTCTTTCATTTGTCTTCTTATTTATTAGTTTTTTGTTTGTTTGTTATGTTTGTTTCTTCATTTTTTACATGCGTGTTATACTATTAACGTAATTGTTTAGTGCTTAATAATACTTGAGAAACTCGGCCGCCGACAAAAATTTGTACTTCAACTTCTAAGACATTCGTGGAACTTCAAAAGCATCTTTGTATTTTTTTTCTGGAATAAAATATTAACACTCGCGGATACGGCGCGTGTATCCGTGACTAAGCGAGGCTACATCGTTTATTTATGACCAAAAATTCAAAACCATTATTTTGTTAGTTGTGATTCGCGAAAATCTATTAACCTTTTTCCTTATGAAGTTTCCTGATTATATAAATATATATTCACAATATTCGTTAAAATGACATGCGCTTCAATCTTTTGTTAAAAATAAACACTAGTGTTGAATGGATAATATTTTCTGTTATGATGAATATCGATAGCGAATCGTATACTTCTTCAATCTTCAGTAGTTACGATTTTTGGAAATTAATGAATTGGAGTGTTGTTAAGTCCATACACGCGGCTACGAAAAATATCGTTGATTCTATTAAATATTTTTTTGTTCTGTTCTATAAAATGATAAAATGTTATACTCCATATCTTAAAACTATTTTAAAAGCTATTGGTCTAGGAAATATAGTAATCATCAGTCAGGTAGATAACTATTAGCCTCTATATATGATAAGGGATCCGATCGATCAACTAATTAATTAGCTAGGCATATGAACTCTAGGATTTCCTCTTTCTAAGCGGTTTGGATAAAGTAACATTTGTCGGGAAAACAGTAACCAATAGCTAAACAATATGTAACTAGACAAAAAGTTCCGGAATGTTACAAAAACAAAGGAGTCTCAAATAGTATAAAAAAAAAAGATTTGTTTGAACAAATTAAGACAGCCGGATTATCATTATTTTACAAAGTATAGACTTATTAAGAAAAATAACAATTTTTAAGGAAGTTGATCTTTTTGTTTGTTTGTTTGGTATTGATAATACAAAGGCCACTTGGGAGGTGCAAGATATTTAAAATTCCTAGTTACATTATTCCAAATACTCAAATTCCTTGACATCTATGAATATATCGACCGTTGCTTACAAAACAATTAAAATAATTAAACACAAAGACAAGCATTATCCCGACAGAAAGAATAAAAAGAGAATCAATAAATTAAAACGTTGACAATAACGGAAGTGAGATATGGCCGAGCGCACGCACGCCGGCCTCGCCGTCCTTTCAACCTTTGCGGCCCTCTAAGCTCTCGCAAATCTCAACCACTTCGCTTTTCATCAATTTCAAAATTATCGGCCCAAAGAAGTATGAATACATGCATACATACACAATCAAATTAAATACAATAAAATACGTGTGCTATGTATGTATGTTTGCTTCGTTCGGGGATGTTCAAATAGCACCGACTCAATCATTGTATATAACGCAGCCCAGTTCACTATCCCAAATAGTGCGGCCCATTTCAAGATTAGAGATAGTAAAAGAATGGCAAAGTTGTAATTTATGGCAAAAGCGTTTTTTTAAAGGAAAAAAATCCGACCTGCCGGAATCGAACCAGCGACCTAAAGATTTGCTGTCACAGACTACAGTCTTCCGCTCTACCAACTGAGCTAAGGTCGGATGTTGGAACTTATACATGTTACCAATAATTAACGTTTTAACGTATTTGGTATCCCGAACCGGAGACAGAACCGGCGAGGGGATCGCTACCAAATTATCATTCACCTAAAACAAAACAAGTTATTTTCCTTTTCATAAACAAAAATTCCTCTGTAATGAAATTGAAGTTATAATTTTCTATTGGTATTAGTACCGTCAAACACATTTTAAACTTTTGATAAGCAGAATTGACCATTCGGTTTTGGTTCAAACCGGAGACAAAAAGTTTCAATTTGACTGAATCGCACGTGCCGCGTGGGAATTGCACGTGGGAAAATAGAAAAGGTCAGGCGAGGGAAGATAGAGAGAAAGAGAGCTTGTGGGATATGTTACCGTCACTTGCGGTTGACAGATGACGCCGGGTTTTGCTTCACCGGCCATCGTCTCTGACACATACACATTAACCCTTTTTGTCTCTGGCTCCTGAGTCCGTATACGAAGTGAAGTGATTTCCAAAGTTTGAATATTTCGTATTGTGTTTTCTGATTTCTAATTTTTGAAATTGGGGATTTGTGTTTTCGTCTTGGACGTGAAGACTCTTTCAGTGTTGTTTAGGTCTTCTTTCTCTAAACCCAAGACCAGATTTTTCACTCTGTTCAAGTCTCTCAGGTTGTATAAATTACACGAGAAGATGAACGATCCGTAGAATCATTCTAATTTTTTGTTTTTTTTCGATTGATCCGCGAATCAGCAATGGAGACAGCGAAATCGAAGCCTAAATACCGAAACTTGATGAAGAAACCTGTATCCGTGACGATGGAGCATGTTCTATTGGCGTTACGCGAGACTATGGATGAGAGAGAGATCAGGATTCGTAGTTTGTTTGATTTCTTCGATAATTCGAACCTAGGGTTCTTAGATTACGCCTCTATCGAAAAGGGTCTAGCTTCGCTTCAGATTCCTCCTGAGTATAAGTACGCTAGGGATTTGTTTAGAGTCTGCGACGCTAATCGTGATGGGCGTGTAGATTACCAGGAGTTTCGTCGTTACATTGACGCTAAGGAGCTTGAGCTCTATAGGATTTTTCAGGCCATTGATGTCGAACACAATGGCTGCATTTTGCCTGAGGAGCTTTGGGAGGCTCTTGTTAAGGCCGGTATGTCATTCCATTACTGTTCCATTCTTACCTTTACTTTTGCAAAATGAAAGTTTGTACCTTTATGGGATTTGTTGATTTTGATTGTTTACTTTTGCTAATGGCATTGTGTTGGTGTTACAACGTGTTCTTGGTTGATCAGTCTTTCTGTTGCAGAAGGTTTTTTGCATTTTCCAACCTATATATAAGCCCCACAGTTATGTTCTTGTAGGCATTGAAATCAATGATGAGGAACTCGCTCGTTTTGTGGAGCATGTTGATAAGGACAACAATGGAACTATAACGTTTGAAGAGTGGAGAGATTTTCTTTTGTTATATCCTCATGAAGCCACGATTGAAAACATATATCATCACTGGGAAAGGGTGTGCTTGATAGACATTGGGGAGCAAGCTGTTATACCAGATGGTATAAGCAAACATGTCAAAAGAAGTAGATTACTTCTCGCTGGAGGACTAGCAGGAGCTGTTTCTAGAACTGCAACTGCGCCTCTTGATCGCCTGAAGGTTGTTTTGCAAGTTCAAAGGGCACACGCTGGGGTCCTCCCGACCATTAAGAAGATATGGAGAGAAGATAAGTTGATGGGTTTTTTCAGAGGTAATGGGTTAAATGTCATGAAGGTTGCTCCTGAAAGCGCAATTAAGTTTTGTGCTTACGAAATGCTAAAACCCATGATTGGGGGAGAGGACGGTGATATTGGTACAAGCGGGAGGCTTTTGGCTGGTGGAATGGCTGGTGCCATGGCTCAAACCGCTATTTACCCTATGGATCTCGTGAAGACTCGGTTACAGACTTGCGTTAGTGAAGGTGGAAAGGCACCGAAGTTGTGGAAGCTCACAAAAGATATATGGGTTCGAGAGGGACCTCGGGCGTTCTACAAGGGTCTCTTTCCTTCTCTACTTGGGATTATCCCTTATGCAGGAATTGACCTTGCAGCATATGAAACGTTAAAAGACTTGTCTAGGACATATATTCTTCAGGACACTGGTTAGTTAGAGCATCAGCGCGTTAGATCCATATGATTTATTTTCTTATGATTGTTCTATGATATACTAAAACAGCTTGAAATTCTGCAGAGCCGGGTCCATTGATACAGCTCAGCTGTGGAATGACATCAGGAGCTCTTGGAGCCTCATGTGTTTACCCGTTACAGGTAGTAAGAACAAGGTAAAAAGCCAAAAATCCGAAAACATGTAACAAACTATTTATGTGTGTTTCTATCTTCTCTGTGATTTGTAAAAAAAGTTTGATTCTTGTCATGTCAGAATGCAAGCGGATAGTTCAGAGACGACAATGAAGCAAGAGTTTATGAAAACAATGAGAGGCGAAGGTCTTAGAGGTTTCTACAGAGGACTGTTACCAAATCTTCTCAAAGTAGTTCCAGCTGCAAGCATTACTTACATTGTTTATGAAGCTATGAAGAAAAATATGGCTCTTGATTAGCCAATACGGTCTTGAAATTTCCTCGGGGTTAGTTATTCTTTTTTGTTCCCAACAGGGTCACACTTAGTAGACCCTTGAGCTTTAGATTATGTGAGTAAACAAAAACCAGACGAGATTGTAACATTTCTGGTCGTTTACAGTTATACCCTTTCCATTCCTTTTTAATCAAATGTTTTGGTTAAAAATTACGAAGATTGAAAAAGTTACATACACTTTAAATATTTTGTATAGTTGGCAAAGTATAATTTTTGTTATATATATAAGATAGAATGGAACGGAAAGAATAACACTAGTAATTGTAGTTAACTGTAACATGTCAGGTGGTAATGATGATCAAGGTTCAAGGAGTCCTGGGTCTCTTAATGTTTAATCTTTGCACTGTACTTAGAAAATTGCTGCAACAAAACATGGAGTCATCAGACAAAAAATCGAGATTACAATTTTTTCTTACAAAATTAAAAGATATATGAGATTGAGATGGATCATACTTCCATGAGATGTCCCCGGCCATCATCCAATCTCCATCTTTGTCTAAATACGTCAAAGTATGGTGATTTCTAGAAACTGAGCTATTTCCGTCACTGCCTGTTAGAATCAAGATAAAGTCTATAAGAAAAAATATACATCTATGAAGTTTACAGGCCGGTTAATGAATTTTAATTTATTTGAATCTAATGAAAATTATGTGTTATTGAAGTTATCCATTATTAATATTGTTCCCGATGTTGAACTTCTTCTCATCTCTATGTCGTACATTCCTCTGCCACCACAAAGATGTCCTAGAGCCTAAACTCATGTGGCTCTAAAACGGGGTTGTTGTTGTAGATCAAGTAAAAGATCATCTCAGCGAAGACGAGTCCTAGAACATTTGGTACCGTGACTTTCAAGTCCTAAAAAGAACCACATAAGCGTGTTCTTTGTTTTCACTTTTCATTACATTCCTATTTAGCGAGAATTCCTAAATGTTTAGGAAGAAGTTTTAGATGGTCTTGAAACCCTTTCTTGCCTTACCCTTACGTTTAGGAACCACCCTAAATCCATTTTTATATTATTTTGATAGTTTGATGATGCTTGAGAAAAACAAAACTAAAATCGACATCTTATAAGATATTATTCTTCACATTTAAACATTTTTAATTAATTACTTACATCTAATTGTGGTATTAAACATATCAGAAAGAGTGGCTACGAGACTCTCTTACTGAACGCGAGGAAATTGAGCTTCCTCCCTACGGGATTACCTTCTTTGTAAACCTTGACAAAGCGACGAGATTCAGAAGATGAAGATTCTATTGATGCGACTGATAGTATCATAAAGTCATCTGTGACTTGACCATATTTATATTGGAGTTTCTAATTATTATGATTGCACGTTCGAATTTATAAAATATCTACGTGTTGATTCCAGATAAATATGTGTAGTTATGTTTTTATCCCACAATCAGTATCATTTTATTGATCATTATCTAAATACATAATGGAAAACAATCTAAAAGAAATAGTGTAAATTAGAAAGACGGACTGGATTTGTTTTTAATTAAAATTGTATATTTTGCATTAATCATGATAACCTATTTAAGTATACTTATATATATATATATATTTGGTTAACTTATATTTTAGTTTGATGGACTTATTTACAAGCAGTAGATTAACATTGGTTTTTGATTTTTGAGTTTAGGTATAACACATCCGTTTTATTTATGAAAGTTGATTTATATTTCTCAATTAGTGGTCTTCTATGATCATTTACATTTTTTTATCTTAACGAAAAACATGATCCATGATGATGACAAGTGACAACAATGTTATACCTAAACATCTATTTATTTTAAATGCTACCCTCAGCTTTAACATATATTTTATTTTAAGGTTAGTGATTCAATTTTATTTTATTTTAATTTCTTGTCGAGAATAGAGAAAAATTAGCAATATAAACAAAAACTGGAAGTATTGGGAATTTTCTTAAAATAATAAACTGATTGTCAGACAAAGATAGAACCACTAACTACAACTAAAATAAGGCAAAAACCGTGATAGTTAGTCTCAACAAACAAAAGCGGTATAAACCATACACATAGATAATTAAGCAAAAGAAGTTTGGAAAAAGTTGTTGATGTTAAATATATGGACATTGTAGATGCTATCAGAACTTGGAACTAAATAAACGAAAGAAATTAGTGACAACTTCTTTAGATCGTGTAGGTTCGGGTGAAGGCAGAGTCAGGTGTGTTGGTCAAAAAATCATTAACTTTTATTTGTCCTATATATAACAAAGAAAACATCCAATAAAGAAAAAGAAAACAATTTGTCGGCAAAAAAAAAAAAAAAAAAAAAAAGGAAACTCCACGAGATAAGCATTCAAAATGGAAGTTTTCTTTTCATAAAGAAAGATTTAAATTATTTTATAAAAATAGACAAGCATAGTTGTAAAACTATAACACATAGAATCCTATATTTTTACATAAAGACGTCTCAAACTATTTGACAAAAGCTAGCTACGGTACTAGTTGTGAATCGCAACTTGGTCTTAATATATAAAGATAGAAACAACAAGAAAAACAATCGAATAATACTTGTCGTCGGAGATTCTACACATCACCGGAAAAAGAAAACAAAAGCAGAAAGAAATTAAAGAGAAAACACGAAGAAGAAAGGCGTAGCCTTCCCTTTGCCTCTGATGACTTGCCGTTTGTATCCTTCAGAGAAAGATAACGGATCCGAGCTAACTTCCGTTAACCGCAGCTCGAATGCTTCTTAACGCCGTCTTCTTGTTCCGTTTCTTCCTCCATTTCTTTTTGTCTTCCTTGAGAGTTAACCCGCCTAGTAGTAGTACTTCCTTTTTAGTCTTCTTCGTCTATCTTCACTCCATTTATAATGTTTCATTTGGTCCCATAATTTATTTATCATTAGTTATTGTGTTCAAATATATTTTAATTTAAAGTATGTTTTTCCTCAGTTTTATTTTTCAACCCATGGAATCTTTTTGAAAAAGATATACCTAACCTTGGGTAAAAAAATTTAAACATTTTAATAGCGTGCATGTTCTACTTTTTAAGATATCCCAGCTTGCATTATTGCATTATACTATTAAAAATTGTTGAGCATATCGTCGGTCCAAAACACGTTAGTTCAAATGGTTTGATAGAAATACTTGCTTTTAAATAAAAAAATTAAACGCTGGATTCTAAATCTGATTTTTAAGAAGTATACTATGCTTCCATACATGCTGCAAAATATATTTATCCCGTTTTAACATTTTTCACACTAATTTGAAAAAATTAAAATTATATCTTATCTTTACAATATTATTAATTTTATTTATGGATTTCCATTTTTTTTAATTGATTTTACTTTAGGAATAAATTAAATATTTTATAGTATTTACTGTGATCACACAACAAGTTTAGTCTAAAACCACACTTATTAAGTTATTATATAAACGGAGTCATCATGAGTTAATTCAGATAACAGCTACAAGTTAATCAAGTGGCCATTTTAGCTTTATGGGTAGCTTATCAATAATATTATTTTAGCATAATGTACGTATAATATATACTAACTCAAAGTTCAGAGATCTAATATCAAATAAAAAACACGATCCTAGTAGTCAAAAATGAAAATAATAAAAGGACGATCCTAGCTTTATTTATTGATTTACAAAAGAAAAGATATCGAATCATTCAACTATACAGTAAAAACGATTAAAACCATATTGTTGAATTGAAGCTAGTGGAATAAGATATGTTCAAAATATATATAATATATATATATATATATATTATAATGAAAACAAAGGAGGAAACAAGATACGACAAGAAGTATCGAGGTGGTTTCTCCAGATGGAAGGAATTATTCTATAGTTTTTGCTATATTTATCTTCCACTTGTCGGAATTATATACTAGTATATTTTCTAAATTCTAAAGAGCGCGTATAAATTATCGTTATTGTTGGTGTTTATAGAAAAATCCGAAAACCCTAAAAATCATAAAGTAAAAGTTTAATTAAAATATCATAAATATAAAATATAAATAAAGTACATATGCCTGACCAGAACAAAAAAATAAAAATAAATAATAATTATCCGATATAGTCTGATACAAAAGGACTCAAGGACCACATGCGCTTTGGTAGTGGGTGATTTTCTCAAATGCCCATCTCTAAAAAAAAATTATGTGCATATATATTTTTTTTTTCTTTTTTTTTAAATAAAAAGTAATAAAATTACGATTTTAAATCTGATTATTGACCAAATCAGGTTATATAGTTTTAATTGTAAGAGATATTAGGAAAAACACAGTAGTTCAGATGGTTTAAACTTACAGCGTGCGCCCAATCCCCCAAAGTTCGAATCTGCTATTTGTAGTACAACCAGTACAACTGGTATTTTATTTGATACTACTATCTCTAGTTGTACCAGTTGTACTCTAGTGTATGGTATAAATGGGTACAACTAGGTACAACTTTATACAATTATTTGAGAAATCTAAGTACATATATTTGTAATTGTAAATAATACTAAGAAAAACACGGTAACTCAGATGGTAACAATTCTTGTATAGAGATCGAGGGTTCGAGTCTTATCTTTGTATTAGTACAATTGGGTAATACTTGGTATAATTATATTTAAATTTTAATTCTCAAATTAGGTAAAAGATATTTTCGGAATATCACTTAAGAGAGAGTATAACTGATTAATGAAGAATATTTTAAAATTTTTCTTTTCTTGAGGGACATTAGAGATAATTCCCCAGTGCAACCACTTTGCATCTCTATTCTTTTCTCAAATTGGTAATGACTTTTTTCACTCCCAAATTATTAATGTTAGATGTTAATAAGAGTGTTTTCAATCTGGATAAATAGCAGTAAGTTATATCGAACCAAAAAAGCCTTATCCAAAAACCAACTTAACTTTTAAATCAGAGAGAACGTTAAATACCTTTTCTATATACAAAAACCAAATTTAATCCCGAACGAGACAAACTTATTTTTGTGAAAAATATAAATATTTTATTAAAATCTGAACTAATATAGCAAATCGATATATATCGATCCATACTATTTTATCCTTTTTAACAAAAAAAATATCGATCCATACTATTTGTTTGGTAATTATTAAAAATGAGCCAATGATCTATTTCCACACAAACACTATAAATATACGATCAGATCTCTACAAAAGCATCGATTTATATCCATCCAAAACATAAGTTTTAATCCTTATTACCCACAATTTAAAAGTTGAATAGCTCAATACACACATATTAATGGTCGAAACTTATAAATAGTTTAATGATTACCCAAAAATACTTAACCACTTAAAACCGATAGTAAACCGAAATTATACCTAATCACAACTAAAACCAAACCCTACCCAAAAATCTCCAAATCAAAAATCCCCAAATCAAGAACCCTAGAAAATTCCCAAATCCGATCCTAGAAATCCAAAAATCCAAAATCAAATCGTTTATTTTATCCGTTTGGTGAAAGCTCATCTTCTGGGTTTCTCTAGATCCTTCAATAACCTAAGGATGATCTCTTCATCTAACGGTCCAGATTTCTCCCTAACATCAAGATCCACCACTTCATCCTCAACTAGAGGTTTCTTCAGAACCATGTGTAGCAGCAGCACTGACAACTCCAAACCAAGTAAGTACTAAACTATTGATTATGATCCAATCAATAGACTTGAGAAGAAGAAAAAAAACTAATTTAACTTTATCTGCTGTAAATTTCATCTAAAATTCAAGAACTGAACGTGTACGAGTTCAACGAAGGCGATCGAAACAGCCCTGCGGTTCTAAAACTCGGAAAAAGCCATATCAGCTTTGCCTCGGCGATCTTGTTCCCTTCACAAACAAACTCTACACCGGAGATCTCACAAAATGCATCGGAATAACCGCAGGTCTCTGCGTTTTGATCCAACACGAGAAGAAAGGCGATCACTTTGAAGCTTCTTACAGTTTCTACTTCGGCAATTACGGTCACATATCTCACTTACGAAGACACGTTTCTCGCAATCACCGGCGGCTCCGGCGTCTTCGAAGGAGCTTATGGACAAGTCAAGCTTCGTCAGCTTGTGTATCCGACGAAGCTGTTTTACACTTTTTACTTGATAGGTATTGTCGCTAATTTGCCGGTGGAGCTCACCGGAAAAGATGTTGAGCCGTCGAATGATCGAATTGGGGGTTTTTTGGGTTGGATTTGGTTTAATTGTAATTGGGTATTATTTCGGTTTACTAGGTTAAGTGTTTTCGGGTAATCATTAAACCAATGATAACAATAGATTATCTCATTATGGTTACTTAAGTTTCGAACTATAAATCTCCAAATCTCAAACCGCGACATAGATTACTTAAACACTTATAGTAGATGCTAACTCTTGGTTATAAATTTATGAAAATACAAAAATGTCGAAAATAGGCAAAACATATTATTTTCTTCTCTTATTGCATCTCCCTTCGTCCAAAAATTAATTTTGACAGCTTTCTTCAAAACACAGGCCGGTTATATATATTATACGTCATCGGTGACAAAACAAATAGTCTTCTATGCCGTCATTTCCACTAAAATTATTTTCATATTTCCACAAAACAAACATAGTAAGAGTAAATTATTTGTCAAAATAGTCTTCTATGTCGTCATTTCCACTAAAATTATTTTCATATTTCCACAAAACAAACATATTAAGAGTAAATTACGCATTTTCTAAGGAGGTGATATAGCTAGTGGTCATACGAGGACCACTTACCTCATTGGCTCATCCCACTAGTATTGAGTTTGTATCAGTTTGACAAAAATACTCATTTTTAGAAAACAGCGAAATAGTTTTGAGAAAAAAACACATGCATGTAGAATTAGAATTAGTTATGTAAAATTTTATTTGTTTTTTATCTCTAAATTTATATAATTGTCTATCTAAAAACCAATTGATAAAAATGAAGTAGTTTTTGTCTCCCTGATATATATATATAGTTTTAGGTTTTTGGTATCTGATTGCTGTCAAGAAGAATTCTTTCTTAATCCGTTATATCATCTTCAATTGAGTTCTACTTTCGAATTAATATTTTGAGTTTCTAAGTACATTATAGATTTGGACCCAAACAGTACATTATAGATTTTCATCTACAAACGATTGAAATAAACAAAATGATTATGCCATAGGTATAATAGATTAAGTCTCTCATATATTTTCAATCTAGAAATTTTAACTTTAAAATAAGATAAAAATAAACAAACTTTATTTAATCGATTAACATACATGGCTTATACCAAAAATATCTTTAAGATGCTGAGAACCTTATATGAAGTGGTAAACCATTAGTCCACTACTGACTCGCGACTTTGACGTCCAAGGGATAATTACGGCCAGTGGACTTCACCCAAAAAAAACATTAATATATAAAGAAGTAGTGGGTTCTTTTTATGCATGAAATCAACAATTTCGACGATTTTTAGTGTCTAATCGTAGTTAATGAGTGACTAAGTACTATTTAATCAATCAGTTAGGAATCTCAGGATCAATGCTTCTTTAAGCTATTTGATTGTGTCTGATCTTCTACCAATCTAACATTGTGATTTATTCCTCATAAAAGTAAATATCACTATTAAATTTTGTGGTTAATGAGTAAAAGTTACGATACAAAGGAAAATATCTTTATAATTGAGGAAGAAGAAGAAGAATGTAAATTTGGGACGAATGTGAATATGATGATATATTGCATGCATTTAATTAATGTGTAGGCCTCTCTTTATATAGAATTGTAAAGCTCTTTACAACGTTTTATTCATAACAAAAGTAGTAATGGACAATAATTACGTCGAATAACACTAATTCCACTAAAGTGGGAGCTAGTAAGCGGCCAAGCACTAGTTCAACTTGTATTAATTTATTATATTCAAATCAATATATATGTTAGTTTTAATTCCTTATTGAGAAAGGTTTGTACTACTTTAGTTAAGTCTCATCACTAATAGAGTTTCTTTTGTTTACTTTTTCTTTTAAATTATTATATAATTGAATTCACTGTTTATATATAGGACACTATGAAATAAAATAGATTACATAAAAGATTATTACCTATTTAAGTATTTTCAATATACATGAAATTTGTATGGGTTAATACTCACACTGTAACCACTGTTCATATTTAAAAACTTTGATTTAAATACGTTATTACATTAAAATATTATTTTATTAAGATTTATGATTACCTATTTATATTTGGTAAAAATGATTGTTCGTTGAGATTTGAGAATATTGGATACATATATTATGCGTAAGATCTTCTAAACCATAAAAGATCAATAGTTTAAAAATAAATGAACATATGTCAAAGAGGAAATTTTCAAAGTTACGAGAAGCACGAAGCACTGAAGTGCTTTCCGAAAACCATTTTGGTACTCAAAAATAAAATAGAAAATGTAGCATGTGCATTGGATATCATATGAAGATGCATTTACATTTCAAATGTTTTAAGAGTATATTTTTTTCTCTAGATGCGCTATATTTATAAGAGAAAGGGTCCAGCGATCCCGATAATTGATGATTAGAATTGTATCTATATATAAAATACTATTTCATCCAAATTCAGATACAATGATATCCAAATATATATAAGTGGTGTATGAGTTGTTAATCCTTCGTCTTTCCACAAAAACCATAGACTATATAGTCTATATTTATGTGGAGTAAATCCAGTATTAAACAACGTAAATGTACCAATAGATTTGACGTAGTGATACTTCTCATACTTATTTTTTGAAAAATGTGCTTGTCATCGTGTCTTATAACACGCTGTTTATGCACAAAAATTTGACATAATTTTTTTTTTGTTTCTGATAAAAATTTGCAAAATTGACATAGTTAATCGTGAGTTTGCTTATCTACGCGATTCTTTAATCCAATGCTTGAGACTATCTTTTGGCGCTAATACTGAGGTATTGTAATGTAAATGTGTTGTTGATAGAAGATCCGAGTAGGGTATTGTAAGATTAAACTTAAACCCAATTATTCATAAAATCGACAACATATGATTCTCTTTGTTTCGAGTCCTTTGATTTGATTCAAAACGCGGTAGCAATGTAACTATCATAGGACTATCTAGACTTTGCCGACGGTGGTGAGACGAGGACTATCTAGAACTTACCGGTAAAGGACGATAAAAATTTTGGCCTTATCCATACATATCCATTATTGGTATTTTAATGGTGTACTTTTGAAATTTGACAGAACCAATGAAGAACTTTAGTATACGTATATTATTAGGGTGAATCCCAATTATAAGGAATCTGATGTGACGTGGATCTTCGAGACACTTCCACGAACGACACTGCATGTTCTTATATGCTTACACGTGTACTTATAACTTTCTACATCTCTCTTCTCAGCTCCAGATGTCTCCATCGATCTTCCTTTTATATGCACAATCTAGTATAATCCACAACAAATATAGTCCCAAATCTTACTCTTCTTTTCAGCCAATTATACTGATCACTAGCCGAGAACCAGCTATGGCTGTTCGATCAACAGTAAGTACCTAATACGTCGTCGTTTCTCTCTGATTCATTTGGCATTCACTGTTTGACTTATTGACTTTTATCATTTTATGGTTCAAGTGTCACCTGAAAAGCATGGGGCAGAGGTTAAGAACCTACGCGACGGCGACCACACCGAGATCCAAAGGGTACTCTACGGCAGCAGCAGAGTACAGTGGCCAGAGAACTGCCACCACCACGGCAACTAAAGGTGACTTCACACCGGTTTATGTTTCCATAGGATTGATTTCATTGTCTGTATCGTTTGGTGTCTACACTGCGTATCTTCATCTACACGAAAACCCTAGCGTGCGTGTCAACAAGAAGACAAGAGAGATTGTTCCCGAGATTGAGGATCCCGACAGAGTTTTAAACGAAGCCGAGAGGCTCGCGAACAAGTCGTGGTTTAGGAAAATAGCTCACGTTCAAGAATTCGACAAGCACGATGTTATTCCCAACCCAATCCGGAAAGACCAGTTCGCTCATAAACCTCGTACCGTGACGCTTAAGGATGTTGGTGTTGATCCTAAGATGTCAGCGGCTACGGCTCACTGAGCTTTACATGACCGGCTTATGTGTGTTTGTAATTCCGTGTTTTCGTATAATGTGTATAAATAAAATCACCTTTAAAGGAGATGATGAGTTTTCAAATGGATCCGTTAAAAGGTTTTATTATGTCGTGTCTGAATGTATTACAGTAATCAAAATAGGTAAGCCCAATAAAACATTCATCGTAGGGCCCATTAACTTAAGCCCGATAGATCTCTCTTTGTGTTTTGAGGGTTGTTGTTCGACGACGATATTTGTTAATTTCTGGAGATGGGAGGAAAAAATTGTGAAAGGTGGTGAAGTGGAAGTGAGTTCTGATGAAGCCGGGTTCGAAAGATCCTGGTTTCGAGGGGTTCTGGAAGAGAACTCAACGAAATCATTTCACACAACACTTCGTGTTCGTTACCTGACGTTGGTAGACGATGACGGTTCGTCTCCTCTAATCGAGCACATCGAACCCAGGTTTATTCGACCGGTTCCGTCAGAGGATCGATACATCGACCTCGTTTTGGTTCAAGGATATACGGTTGATGCTAACCATAAATATGGACGGTGGACCGGTCTGGTTCTTAAGAAATTGGATGATGAGACCTTTTTGGTTTATTTTAATTCTCCACCTGACATTATTCAATTCCACAGGAATCAACTCAGACCTCATCTTAATTGGAACGGTTTGGATTTTTATCCCCTAGGAATTCAGGTATTCGAAATTATTTCTCACTTTTGTTGCTTACTTTCAAAAGGTTGAAACTTTTCTGTGTGTGATTTGTCGCATGTTATGTTTTTAAATGTTTTTTTTTTAAATAGTTAAAATGTTTTTGCGTTGGTTGCGAATGTTTAAGTTTTGTGTTTGTTGTTCTTGAAGGAAGTGGATACGTCCACGTTTAGCTCTGGAAGTAGGGTGGAAGTGACTTCTACGGAAGTTGCATGGTATCCAGCAATTATCGTTAAAGAGATTGAAGTGGATGGTGAGAAGAAATTCATTGTCAAGTTGAATGACTTGACTTCTAGTTGTGAAGATACAACACCAAATCGGATTATTGATTCTTGTCGCGTTAGACCCGTACCGCCTCCTTTCTCGGTTGAACAAGAGTATAGCTTGGTGGATTGTGTAGAGGCGTTTCGTGATTTGGGATGGCCAAAGGGATGGCATCGAGGGTCGGTGAAGGGAGTTCTCGATGATAACCGTTACGTGGTTTGTTTAGAGACTACAAAAGAAGAACACGAGTTTCACCATTCGGAACTTAGGCCTTGTAAGGTGTGGGAGAATGGGGTTTGGCATGACGGAACAATGGTATTGATTTCACAAATTTCATCAACATTCTCTCTATTTTGGTTTATTGCTATGAATTGACGTTCTTTGCATTTTCAGCCAAAACCTGTAAAAGAAACTCCTTCCAACATCATTAAAATGAAGCCATCGCGATCTTGTTTTGGTGCTAAGCCAAGGGCTCATAGAAGGGCCACATATCGTACGAGAAAATCCCGGAATCTTGAGGATAATGGCGAGACAATCTCTACAGCTGAAACTTCAGCTGTGAGTTATTTTATACACTTACTATTTTTTTATGGCATGTCTTTAATGTTGGTTTTACAAATTTTGTAACCTGAAAACTAGGCCACTGGAGAATTGAGAAAGAAGAGGAATGCTGATGTTGATATGAATGATAATACTCCTCCGGTCATAATTCAGCAAATAGGTAATTGTGTTCTTCTTTAGCTCCTTGAGTGTAATTTCTGCTTTACGAAATTAATCTACAATGTCCATGTTTTGCAGGAGAAGAATCTGTTACACCTGTAACCCAGTCCCCAGTCACAAGTGCATCACCGTTGAAACGAACAAAGTCAGACACTCAAGGAAAGACATCTCCCAAGAAGACACTTGAGCCAATGAGGAACAAGAATGACCTGGAAAATGATTCAACTCAAGATAAGGTAAAGTTAGTTCCTTGTTTGAAAACTAATCATTCTTGCTTCACAAACGATAGCTTCCATCCTTTATATAGTAAAATATAGTTCCAAAACATAAAATCCTTTTGCAGAAGAAAAAATAGATTTTCCAAATCCTAGTTAGATTTTCCAAATCTTAGGTTGAATGCATGATTGTTATGTCTCTTAAAATGATGGTTTACACTCTTTTTGCAGATATCTGAGGAAGATAAGAGTAAAAACAGAAAACGAGAAGAAAAAGACAAGTCAGACCCTAAGGAGACTGGTATGTCTAAGCCATATTAGTTCTGGTATCTTTGTTTCATGCCAAACCTTTATCATTTCGTTGGTTATAAATTGAAGATGGGGCTTGTGATGGTTCAAATGCTGAGATCAATGATACAAGTAATAATATCTCCAATGATGATGGTGTTTATGGTCTGCCTCTCTCTGCTTGTATAAGCATTTCACCTAATGGTTCGGAAATCTTTTCAGTAAACTAAAGAAATTTCTTTTCAAAGTAGCTTAGATGCATCTCTTTTAAAATTTTGTAGGTAGCATATGCTAAAGCAATTTGTTTTTTTTTTTTGTTTTTGTTTTTCCTTATTGTTCTGTCCAGAGCTGTCTCTTGATCAGAGTCTGATTGTGGTGAATAATGCTGCTGCTGCTGCCACCGATGTTAGAGGAAACACAAGAAAAGGATACCCTGATGGTTTTGCCGCCTTTTGCAAAGAAGTTGCCATTATGGAAGACTTATGAAACACATGAGGTATCACAAAGTCCTCATTTCAGCCTGTTGTTCGAGGCTAAAGAAATTGTCCGAGAATTTGCAGCGATTGGTATGATGCTGAGTCTTAATGGGTTACTAGAGGAAGTCAAAGATCTGCAGCTCGATGCTTCCTCAAGCAAACTAAGTAGCCTCAGTTGTTATTTTGACGAGCTAGAGAAGAATGGTTTTGACGTTGCAACCCCTCGGTCAAGGATCAACAAAATCATGTCTCTCCAAGATGGGAAAGCAAAAAAAGAGGAGGAAATAAAAATGTTTGAGAAGAAGATAGAAGCTGAAGAGATGGTAATGCACAGGTTTGAAGAAGAAGTGGTTGAGTTAAATCGCAAAATGCTGGAGCTGAAGAGACAAGAGTTGGTAGCGAAAGAGAAGAGGGAAGAGGCTGAGAAAAGGATGGTTGAAATGAAATCATATGCAGAAACCATTCATCAAGAGATTGAAGAGTTGGAGCTTGAGTTCAAGACAACTCCATGGCAATACGTTTTAACGAAAACAAAACTATGAATGAGCTCTTAGCTCTTTTTTTATTTTGGTAATTGAAGAAAACTTAGAACTTTTACCCCTTATTGTTGATGATAATGGTTAGTTTAACTAATCTTTTTTTAAGATTAACTAGATTTGATCTTTTGCACATCTTTTAATATCTTCACTGAAGGTAATTTGTTAATCAATTAAAATGGTTGTGCGGTTTATTCTGTGACCTTACAAGCGAATTAAATTGTTGGCAAGAAAAAAAAAAAACTTTTATCTAATTGATTTATTATACAACCAAAAAAGAATTGTATTGTATACTGTGTTTTCTAAGAAGACCCAGGGTTTTAGAATGGATCGATTAAAGGTTTGATCCTGTCTGAGTTTTATTACAGTAATCAAAAAGTTAAGTGTATTTTTGTGCAGCTTGTAAATTTATCTGATCGAATTTTGGATCAAATTTGGTTTAATTTACTATATTTGATTTTGGTGTTCCGGAATTCGGATAACTTGACCACCTTTGGTTTTTCCGGATTAGTATTGGATGAACTACCTAACCTTGTAGAAGAATCCGAGGATTTAATGAACCAAGCGGATCAAGTCTATTACATTGGGCCCAGGCCCAATACGAAGATCCAAGTGTGCAAGAACTTCGCACGTATTGCTGCGTGCTTTTAGATGACGTGGCGATCTATGATAGGTTGAAGTCACGTGGCCAGTGATATTCATTGGAAGAAGATTCTCAAAATGACGTTCGTAGGTCTAAATCTAAAACGAAGACTCAAAGAGTTTATATATGTATCAGAGCTTTATGTACTTTCAATCTCATCTCATCTCTGATCTACTTTTTCTAGCTTATTAGATTTCGGGATTGCGAGAATGAGGCAACGGAGTCTTACACTCGTTTCGCTACTTCTTGTAGCTTTGTTTTCGTTTCAGAATCTTTGCTACTGTGACGAACAAACTGTAAATGTTCATTTCATTTAAAAGTTTCTGTTTTAAGATTATTTCATAGAATTTAGAGTAACCTGATTATTATTATTTTTTTTGGTTCAGATCTTGTATGAATCGTTCGACGAGCCTTTTGATGGTCGCTGGATCGTTTCGGATAAAGCAGACTACCAAGGTGAAACTTCGATGTCGTAGTGGAATTTTCGTTTTCTTTTGTTCGTTGAAGTAATTTGTAGTCGGAAGAATCAAAATGGGAGATTAAGATGTTTGTTTTATTGATTTCCATGTTCGTTATAATTATATTTATATATACTCTGTAGCTTTCAAAAGCTTATTTCAGTTGGAACAGATTTAGAAATGTTCACTTTTTACTGGAAATGGATTAAGAAACAGACTTTGTGTGAATATGGTGTTTTTTTTTCTTGTTTATAGGCTCTTAAAAATTGCTTCTTTTGAACCGTCCAGGTGTGTGGAAGCATGAGAAGAGTAAAGGGCATGATGATTATGGACTTCTTGTGAGTGAGAAAGCTAAAAAGTATGGAATTGTGAAAGAGCTTGATGAGCCTTTGAATCTCAAGGAGGGTACTGTTGTTCTGCAATACGAGGCTCGTTTCCAAGAAGGGCTTGAGTGTGGTGGTGCTTACATTAAGTACCTTCGTCCTCAAGAAGCTGGATGGGTTCCTCAAGGTTTTGATAATGAGTCTCCTTACTCTATTATGTTTGGACCTGACAAGTGTGGTGCTACGAACAAGGTGCATTTCATCTTGAAGCATAAGAATCCCAAGAGTGGCGAGTTTGTGGAGCACCATCTCAAGTTCCCTCCGTCTGTTCCGCATGACAAGCTTTCTCATGTCTACACTGCAATCTTGAAACCTGATAATGAGGTGAGGATTTTGGTTGATGGAGAGGAAAAGAAGAAGGGTAATTTACTGTCTTCTGAAGACTTTGAGCCTCCGTTGATTCCTTCTAAGACCATCCCTGATCCAGAGGACAAGAAACCAGAAGACTGGGACGAGAGAGCCAAGATTCCTGATTCTAATGCTGTGAAGCCTGATGACTGGGATGAGGATGCACCCATGGAGATTGAAGATGAAGAAACTGACAAGCCTGAAGGATGGTTGGATGATGAGCCTGAAGAGGTTGAAGACCCTGAGGCAAGCAAGCCGGAAGATTGGGATGACGAGGAAGATGGTGAGTGGGAGGCTCCCAAGGTTTCCAACCCCAAGTGTGAGGCAGCACCCGGATGTGGTGAATGGAAAAGACCGTTGATGAGGAACCCTGCTTACAAGGGCAAATGGAGCGCGCCTCTTATTGATAACCCAACTTACAAGGGAATCTGGAAACCCAGAGAGATACCAAACCCTGCATATTTTGAGCTCGATAGGCCAGACTTCGAACCCATTGCAGCCATTGGTATTGAGATTTGGACAATGCAAGACGGTATCTTATTTGACAACATCTTGATAGCTAAAGACGAGAAGGTTGCAGAAACGTACAGACAAAACACTTGGAAGCCCAAGTTTGATGTCGAGAAAGAGAAACAAAAGGCAGAGGAGGAAGCTGCTGGTGAGGCAGATGGTCTCGAGAGTTACCAGGTATATTGATTTTCGCCATCAAGCATGGAAAAGTCACACATATCCTTTTTACTTATATTTTGTCTGTGCATTACTGCAGAAGAAGGTGTTCGACCTCTTGTACAAGGTTGCAGACATTTCTTTCTTAAGTGCGTACAAGTCAAAGATCCTGGTAAGTTGTCATTTTCAAACTTTAAAACATTTTGTATGAAGAAGAAGAAGGGAGGTTCACTGAGAATCTGTAATTTTCCTTTCTAGGAACTCATTGAGAAAGCTGAAACACAGCCAAACTTGACCATCGGTGTCCTCATTTCCGTCGTGATCGTCTTTCTCTCTGTCTTCTTCAAGCTCATATTTGGTGGTGCAAAGGTAAGCAAACATGTCAATTAACATTTGGATGTAATGTTATTGGCTTGGTTGTAAAGAAATTTGGGGTAAATTGTTATATGTAGGTTAAGGTGGAAAAGAAGAAACCTGAAACAGCAACAGAGGCCTCGACCAGCGAGACAAAGACAGAGGAGAAGGAAGAAACGTCGGGGGCACCACGTAAGAGGCAGACAAGGCGTGAGAGTTAGAACAAGAAATGGTAGATTTTGATTTTTGGGCTTCTTTGTTTCGGTTTATCACCGTATAGACAGTAGTGGAACTGATATTAAGACAAGAGTACAAGATTGTAACATGTTTATTTTATTTGATTTTCACTTGAATATGAATGTGATCATCAACATTTGAGTTGAAATTTGATATCAAATCATTATTTTCAATATTGAGGAAATCTTATCTTGAGGAAATCTTGTAAGGCCCACTATGTAGCCTGGGGAGTGTTAATAACTGTACCAAACAATCCTGGCTTTCGAAATTTAGACTTCTACCATTAAGAGTTTTGATGGTAGTGTGGTCGACCACGATTGATAGCAATACCACCAGACTCGTATTGAAAACACTTATAGCAGAATTGGCCCTTCAGAACACACAAATGGAGAGACTAACTCAGAGAGAAGCTTTTATGCAACTCACCTATCATTTAGTGAAATCTCAAATGTGAGGTATAATACCTCAGCACCAATCAGAGTCAACATTGTCAAATATGACGTATCAATTGCTAGAGAGGATCAAGTCTCGACGATTCTGCCATTACACAACTTCTCTAGCCTCTTGGAGAAGACGAAATGTGTGTATTTTCTAACATAGCTAAACGCAATCTAAAGCATAACGAATCTAAGAGTGTGTTTTGTTTGTCTGTCCTCTTTTTCATTTTTCTTGTGTGACAAAAGCGTACTTGAGAAAATCACGTTTAAGGCAAAGAAACAAAAGTTGGACCAGAAGAACACAAAAAACTGTAAGCATAGTTCAAACTTCCCCTTATTTCAAGTCCTACATGGAAAATTTGTTTCAAGTTCATGACAACCAAAAAAAAGTATAAATTAAAACAAGTAAAAGGGAACAATCTAAAACGTTACAAAAAGTTCGACATGATTTAAACTCTTGAGAGAAACAGACCGACGCTTCTCTCCCTACCTCATGGTTCCTTTGAACCATATGATCACAACATATCGGTTTTATAATTTACCGGCGACCACCGGCAGCCTTTCTGGCCGGACCAGTGTCCTCATCATCTGATTCAATGTCACCATACTGCCAGATTCCAATTCTCGACTTGCGAGCTTCTTCTTGAAACTTCTCTAAAGAATCAAGAGCAGCTTTTTTGTCTTTGTGCTCCCATTTCTTACGTTTCTCCATTCTCGCTATTCCTTCCTGTTTATCATCATCACTATCATCAATACCAGTTCTTGGAAATGTTTTTAAGACAAGGTGAGAAAAAACTGACCTGAAGCATTGCAGCGTTTACAGAAATCTCATCATCGACAGCTATGAGAGTGACAGCAAATTCAGCTCCAGTGCCTTGGCCTTTAACTTTGCCACCAGATGTGTCTCTTTCTTCTATCACTGCTTTGAATTCTTTACCACTACCCAATGTCACAGTATGAAAATACTCTGCGGCTTCAGGACCAAAGTCTTCTTCCAAGCTTGGAACCTTTAAGTAGGCAAGTCTGCAGAGCTGAGCAAGCCCTGGTGCTGCGGATACCGAAGGGTCGATTGGTCGTATTGCGCTGTATGGAACTACCTCTTGGTTTCCATAATCGATGTAGAACACTTCGAATTTTTCGTCTGGGGATTGAACCGCTGCTCGGGGTGCATTCGCAATCTGAAAACAAGTATTGATTAAATAAATAAGCAAGAAGCGAAGAGAGCCCGAAAGATAAAGAAAGTGAATTTGAATTTACCATAGCTCTGTTCCAAGAGTTATCAAGGCTAAACTGTGCAAGGACAATGTCACCTCTCTTAGGATTAAAGGATCCGATAATGGGAGCGTCTTTAATACTCAAGGATGCAAGCTGGTTCTGAATCGAAGCTATTTTCCGATCTCCAGCAGATTGAACATAGAATCGACCACCTTCAAGTACTTCTGTAACAACAACCTGTAATCGTAGGTAATGAAAGGAAAATGAAGGTTTGCTTTTCATTGTATACAAAAACAGATGTGAGTTTTGTGAAGAATCATGTGGATAAATTCACCTTTAAGGACTCCTTTTGCCTGGTTTCAACGGTGGTAGTATTTCCGTTCGAGACTTCTTCTCCTTCAACATAGTTTTCCCAAATCTGGAAAGGATCAAAACGGTTTAGCAATTTGAAAGAGAAGATTTTCTTTAGTAAACATTTGTTGCTTGTCACCTTCAGTTTCTGGTTTTTAGCAGATTTCTCTGCCTTTTCAAGAAGAGGTGCTTCGACAATCCTGTCTGCACCAAAGCTAGTCTGCATTTTTGCTAAACCACCTTCAAGCAGAACTGTCGCCACATTTGTACTTGACTCCCACATGGATCCCAAGAAAGTACCGGTTCTATCCACGGTTTCAACTTCAATCTGTGTGATTATAACAGAACAATGAAAAAACCATATCATAGAATACGAAAGTGAGATGTAATTATAGGCGTGCATTTGGTTTACCTCAACATCTCTCTGCATGATCCTACGTCTCATTACAGAGATAGCTTCATCTGAAAAAGGTTCACCACGGCCAGGACATCTGACTCCAGAGAATGAAAAGGCAATGCTACATGTTATCTTTGGAATATAAAGCTTAAACCGATGTCCGCTAAGGACATATTCCACAACAGCCGGTATTCTCCTGATTCTTTGCAGGGATGGCAGGAAATCTTTAGCTTTCTTAGCTGCCGCCTGAGAAAAATACAAGCTTAGCAATTTAGATTACTGAAAAAGACTAGCAGAGGAAAATGAGTTTATTCAAAAGAGATATATTTACTAACCACAGTCAGGTCAGTGATGTGCATTGCTGGAGACTCTTTTGCAGAATGGATTCCTTTCTTTCCAGCCAGAGCACGAGCTTCAGCAGCCAGAAGAGCATCATAATGATTTGACCGCTCTTCAAAATCTCTATGTCTAACTACATTTCCAAAACCACGGGAAAGAACGAGCTCAGCAATATTCACTCCAGCCGGCTGACCGCCAGCAACTGCTGTAGCAGATGATGCAGCCACTTCATCGGAATCGCCTTTGGCAGGAGATGGAAGGAACACTGAGCCAAAGTCCATGACCCTGGAATCAGCAGCTCCAGATGAGGTAGGACCATCTGTTGGGGTGACTTTCCTAGAGTATTCCATTTGAACAAGAACCTGTTGCAGGGGAAAGGGAATCAAATCTTGTTCATATTATGAGCACAAAGGCAATGATTAGAGTAAAAGGCTCAACGCAATACCTGTTTGCCAATAAGTCGTTGTCTCAGAAATTCTCTAGCTTCCCGAGCATAAGGAGCTGGTTTCTCTTCTCTACGTGGGTTACCCATTTTTGGACTTCTGATACTTGAAAGACAGACACGTCTCTCTGCTGCTGGGCTCCCAAATGGAACAGCATCATCGGCAACCATAACACAATCCCCACTCACCACTTCCACTACCTAAAGAGAAATATAAAACCAATGACTCGATAAGCAGAGTAGAAAGACAGTATTTAAAAACGAATTTGGCCAGGACATGTTACCTTTCCCGTAAAGTTCTGGTCATGAATTGCCTTAGAATTTGTAGCTGGAGGAACGTAGTTTGCCCACATTTTCACCCTATCTTTCTTACATTGAAGTTCTGCAGCTTTCAACTTTTTTTTAGCTTCTTCCTCCATCATGTTAGCACTCCATTCAACAAATTTAGCAAGACCCTAAGAAAATATAGTAGCAACCAATGTCATTAACTTTGTTCAACAACATATAAGATCTCATATATTCTAGTAATTTTGTACCAGAGATCCAAAAACTGAACAATAGAATTACAAACTATTACACAAAGTGTCAACCAAATGTCTCTTTTAAGTACAAACATGTACAATAGAGGAAAGAAAATTGTAGTTTCTACCACTTACTGCTAGGGTAGAGCAAAATCATTATCAGTTGATTAACTTAATATGCAACTCATGTTGAAAGCCAAATAACTGCTTAAAAATTTAAGCACATACATTTTCAACGAGCTCCAAACCCAAGTCTTTAACTGCTTCCCCATCAGAATAATGAACTGAACCTATCAGATTGTTGAATTTGTCAACACCTTCAAGTACAATGCGAACCTGCAATATCCAGCTCAAGTTGAGATCGTACTAATGCCAAATACATATAAACAGGAGAGAATTTGTTGTGAAAACATCTAACATCTCTGCTAAGAACACGGTGCTCGGTAAAGTACTTGGCTTCAGTTGCAAATGGATCAGACGAAACCTCAACAGATGATGCTGCAGAGGCAGCAAGTCTCTGAGCTGTCGTTAGAGGACCTCGTGACTCAGCAGAAACATCTCCATTAGGCTCATCTGGAAGTGTCTCAACAACATTTCCATTTGTGGTTCGCCTTCCCATTGATGGAGACTACATTGAAAGAGAAAAATTGCTGACTGTGTTTCAAAGTCCTCGCACGCAAGGTCAGGGAAACAATTTTTATTACCTGGACTCCAGCGACAAAAACTTGCACAAATTGGAACTCTGGAAGAAGATAAACCCGAATAGTACTTCCATCACGGACTTGCTCCACAATACCTTCCATAGGCTTGCCCTTATTTGCAGCTAAAAGACCCATGGCATCAAAGCCAGCAGAATCCCCAATAGCAGAAGGAGGAAGATTTCTGATAGATGCCTCAGAAGCACCAGGAACCTGGAGTAAGGTAAATCCATCATCAAATCAATAAGACAGTACAAAATTTTAGAGAACTACATAAGGAAGAGAAGACCAACCTTGCTCCAACGACCATATCCTTCCTGCTTGGCCTGTTCTTCGAGCTGTTTCAACTCTGCCATGTAAGGACTAACCTTATCCTGATTCTGCTGACCTGCCTCCCTAACCTGTTTATAGTACAGAAATACGTCACTCATGTCAGAAAGCTAAGGTATGATCACCATATTTCAGACAACATTCATCTCGAGAGAAATAAAACGCTTATTACCTTTGCCCAACCATTTTGAGCAACAAGCTTAGCAAGATTCTCGTTGCCAAGGAAAACAGAGCCAAATTCTCTTCCAGCAATAGCTTCCACTTTGTAATCTACTTTGAAAGCAACCTCCTGTTCAAACCAAATAAAAAGCATATACTTAAGATGAAGAATGTATAGTCAATCACAATACCTACTAAAATAACTAGTCAAGAAATTTGACATGGCACCTTTCCTATGCAAAGTTTCCTCAGAAATTCCTTGCTTTCCCATGCAAAAGGCTCATCAATACCTCCTCTGCGAGCCTTAAAAAAAAGAAAAAAATACAAACAGTTAATTCCAACAAAATATAAGAGAATCTAAATGTCGTTTGTGATTAATTGTGATGAAAGCTTTGTGTCAAACATTTATATCAAACAAAATGAATCCTATTTTAAACAGTGTAATCATGGGAGGGGCACAAAAGAATTGACTTAAGATTTGAAGCTGACCATCTTAGGTGCCATAAGAGAAGATAGAGTAATGGTCTTTTCCGGTGGGGGTCCAGCTCTGCTGTGGCTCAAAGCCGTGATCACTAAGCAGTCTCCGGAGGTAACAGCCTTCACTCTTCCTTTGAGCCATTGGTTCTCAGTCGCCGATGCCATGTTGACTGGCTTAAGACCTGCACCAAAGACATAAATCAGATTCAAATATTTCCAAAACTCAAAGTTGGTCTTCAACATGGTGCATTGGTAACTAACATGATCAAACTTCAATTTGGCCCGATCAGATAATCAAAACTACGAACGAGAAAAAGCTACATGCATCGTCTTCAATGAATCACAAAAATGTACATTTGTCTCGATCTACACTATAAAGTTGGATCGAGAAAAAACGTTTCTCACCTACCAGACCAGTATAACGCTCGATCACAATACGTCAAAATACGATCAGAATTAACTCAACAAACGGATAGATCTATAAGAATTGTTGGATCGTTCCGGCGAACATACCTTGATTAAACCAAATGAGAGAGATAAACTAGATCTGGAGAAGAATCTCTCTTTTTTTCCCTCTCTGTTTCAATCTGTGATTGAACAAAAGAGAAAGAAGAAGAAGAAGAAGAAGAAAGAGATGAAGAGAGAAGCTCTCTGAGTTTTTGGGCAATAAGAGTTAAACGGCGGATCTCGAGATAGGAAGAGCTCAGGGGATTTGTGCAGAGGGGGTCAAAGAAATATAAACAGAGCAGAGGGAGATGATTAATATTTGTCTATTTTACCCTCGCTATTTCGAATTAATTACGCGTAGGTGCCATTTTATAGAGCTTTATTAGATTTTGTTTTTGTGGAAAAGAGTTGGTTTTAAGGTCGTACCGATGAAAGTGAAAATCAACTTGTCTGTTTCACTTTCCGAGTTTAACACTTGTAGAAAAATCAACCCTAAAAGCCTACGTATCAGATTTTGCATAGATAGACCTTCTGATTATTTTCTTTAAATTTAGACATTCTATAATTTCAGGTCAACTATGTCATATGCGAATTCAGATGTACAAAGTAGCTTATCGAATCATTGTTTCTCATGAAATAACAAAAGATTGGGATCACACCTATTAAAAACAAAACAAAAGATAAATATCAAAATGTTATGCTTATCCTACTTCGGATTAGTAGTAAATGAAAAAAGTTCATAATTCAAAACAATAAAACGTTTGCCCTTGATGACAAAAAAAAAAAAAACAAACAACAACAACGTTTGCCCAATGTTACTAGAAAAATAATGATGTTAATACTGAATAGCTATTAACACATTTCTGTTAGTGTATAGTCGGATTTAAGTTTTTCGTGAACTAGTTAATCAGGGCATTATCACATTTTCCCTATTTGGATTAATAGTTCTTCATATTTACTTGGTATCTTTCCATTTATGGTATTGTCACCCATTGTCAGGTTTTGAAGGTTCGGAGGGCAATTAATCTGTGAGACAGAGGAACTAAATTGCATGTGCCTGTAAATAAGAGCAAAATGTCTCGTAACCCCAAAGACAACTTGCGTCATTGAAATATCTTTTACTGGCTGAGTATTTTATCTAATTAATACTCACTTACTCAGTAAATTAGTAACGGCGACCACACCGTTAGCTGATAGGGAAAAACTACGAGCGATAATAATTAGGATAATATATTTTTTACGGTTTGCTTTTTATATTTACAATTTGGCCCCTAATTAATCTTAATTATTATACTAGTTGTCTAGTTGAGATTGAAGCTAGAACGCGAAGGTTGTTAAGTCAAAGGGAGTACAATAAAGAGATAAATTCCCCACCCATAAAACTCGCCGAACACAGAATTAATTAAAATACGTACCAAATTCTATACCCACGCATTTCCCATTTCCTCTTCTAGTAAAGCCAAAACAATTTGCAATTTCAAACACGACAGCGAGCAAAAGCAAATAAATAACACACGTGTATTTTTCTATTTTTGTATTAGTAGACCCTCTAGTACTACTAGCTATTTCAAATTTCCAATTACCACCGTCACCGGCACCGTCAATCACGTTCGATATGGATAATACTGCTAAATCATAATATCATAAGACAATATCCCAGTAACACTGTAAAAAAGATTATACTGTATATATATCATTTAATACACGATCTGGTTTATGTTATGTCCACCGCAAAGCATGATCGTCGAAAAACATTATTAACCAAATGCTCATCCATAACATTGACTTGATAACTCATTGGGACAGAGACAATATGTAAGAACATAACTTCGTAAAACATGATTTTTTAAACTTCCTGATAACAAAACATACAACATTGATTTGACAATTTCCTAGTGTAACAAAAACTCAAATGTGTAACCTTCGGGGAGGGATTATAGCCCGAGGCGGATTCGGTATCGAGTCATCGGGTCCAAGATTATCAATAGGCGGTCGCTTTCTATGGACATCGGTAACCGATTGGTACGCCATACCCAATGCCAACGCCTACCACACAACCAAATATCACAATTCTCTCAAATTCCAATTCATTGAATGGCATATATAAGATCAGGATATTATTATTCGCTTAGAATTAATTACTTACGATGTGATCACGTTCCGGTGGAGCATAAATTCCGGTATTGACCGTTGTCCTTCTACGGCAATTGTTGGTTGGTGGTTCCGATATGTTCTTGAAACCTGTTGGAATCACTAGAACCGGTAAACCGACAAGGTTTCCCAAACAGACTTTCTCCCAATCGGTCACGTTTCCAACAAAAGCATCGACTGTAAAGCTCTTCTCCACTTGTCGAATCAACTTCCCACGAGCTCGCTGTGCCTAAACCGATAAATAAACCGGACATAACCATCACAAAACCGAACCATAAATCAAAACGAGACGTTGAAATGGGCAAAAAAAACCTGAATGTAATCTACGGCTGTAATCACACGAGCTCGGCGTAACTCAACCGGCCATTGATCTTGAGCTTCATAAAGATCTTCTTGCCCGGTTCTTTGCCATTCATCAAAATGAGCTAACATGTCTACATCCATTGTGAAATTCAATATCCCTTGAACGGAGTCCACTCTATAATTTAGTTCGAAAGGAACCATATTGACACCTTTAGACTCAAGAACTTCCACCACCTGAACAAGTCAAATGTTGAATTTACACAAACCCGGTTTCATTATTCTGAATTGCAAACAGCTTTTTTTAACTATTTGTTTACCTTCATGTCAGCATCTTTGGTATACCCAACAGTGAGTTTCGTAATATCCACAGAGAAGGGATCTTCAAACGCGATCTCTCTAGATGAAGGATCATCAGGATCTTTCCCTTTGATGGCATCAAGAATTATAGCGCAATCCACCGCTGTTCTACAGAAAGGTCCCAGCTTATCCTGAAACAAAAAGGAGTTGGAACTTTAAATTTTATATATTCATTCTCAAGTTTTCACTCTGTTTTGAAGAGGCATGTTGCTATTTTTACCATACCAGACTCTCGGATATGCTCATCACTCCAGTTCTACCGACGCTCCCAAATGTAGGACGCAATGCTGTTATGCCACACCGTGCTGCAGGGTATGTAATTGAGCCAGCTGTTTCCGAGCCTATGGCAAATGGAACCATACCTGAACAGAAGTTTTTACCCAAAAATTGGAAAAGAGCAGTTTATGTTTTCAGCTATAGCCAATGTTGATTCATTTTTCTACAAAAAACTAACCAGCCGATGTGGACGCAGCAGGGCCAGCTGATGACCCGGTAGAGAATTCCTCGATGTTCCAGGGGTTCCTAGTCCGTCCCCCGAACCAGATGTCATCATAAGCCAGAGAGCCCGTAACCAGCTTTGCTACTAAAACTGCACCTGAAGCTTTTAATCTAAACAAACAAACAAACATCCCATCGACATTGTCAAGTTAGCGTCAATAGAAGAAAAAAAAGTAAAATCAACGAACATGGTAAATAATTTATTTGCAGGACCTTGTGTAAACCCATGCTTCAATATCAAGAACTTGGTTTTTGAAAGAAGTTGAACCCCATGTTGTTTTGTAGCCGGGAACCGCAACTATATCCTTCAAACCATATGGAATCCCGTGAAGAGGTCCTATCACGTAAAAAAAAATCGTAATCAGAAACATGAAACACCAATCTATCAAAAAGATTATATCGAATGAGAGAAAGATACCGAGATAAGTTCCTTGAGAGAGTAAATCATCAGCTTCTTTGGCTTGTTTGTATGCCAATTCTTCAGTATAAGTAACCACCGATTCAAGAACATGATTGTACCTTTTTTTCCAAGAATCCCCATTAACAACATTAGAGCAAGTAAAATTCCCTGAAAACACTCATTGAGAACAGAAGCTTCCTTACCGTTTTAATTGCTTGAGATAAATCCGAACTAGTTCCTTGGAAGTAATTTGTCTCGTCTTTATAAGTTCTCCGAGTTCAAGAACCTGCCATAATGCATTCTCTAATCAGATGAATCTACAACATCTATCGAAGTAACAACCAAAAAAAGGGAGATGACTTATACTCATGAAGGCGATATCTTCTTCATTTCTAGGGAGTTGTACTCCGGATACCAAAGGATAATTGAATCTCTTGCCGTATACTCGTGGAACTTCTCTGTTCCAAGACGGATTAAACACCAGCGGAGATGGATTTTACAATTTCTCAATATTGCAATAGAGGGCTGACATGGAAGACGAAATGAGACTGAATCGGAGCAGAGAAGCTTCGACTCTGAAGGATTTGCGTCTATACAAAAGACCGTTAAACTTAGGAGGAATAGGAGGAGAAGCGAAGCACATGTACAGCTACCAGGAAGTAAGCCACGCATCGCTAAGCAAGGCCGTGTGCTTGGAGCGGCGATCGATGGTGCTACCATCGTCTCGCCTGGTGAATCGGGCTCGGTAACGGTGACGGTGACGGAGAATCGATTCTTTTTGTAATTTGTCTTGAGGAGAAAAACGGAATGGGACGGCCGTTGACTCTGCTCCGGTGAGGAACTCAAGTCGAATGACACTTGGAAACTGGAGAGTGGATCAACATGTGAAAACATCTAGAGTGACTGGGTCAAATTGATCACTAATTTGACATAAATGATTAATTTTAATATTAACTGCAATTAACGTTATCAATTTATAATACGAAAATTATTTTAAAAAAAATGGAAAATGAGGAAAAATTTTTTCTTAAAAATACGGAAAAGTTCATAATATTTCATTTACATATTACAATATTTAAATCATATTGTTGGAGATAACATTTTTAAATCTACAGAATGATTAAATAATTGAAACTTGTTTTTTTTTTTGAAACTTGTTCTTCGTAAAACATATATACATGTAGGCTAAAAGTTGATGTTCATACTATCATATTTTTACTGTTTTGTACTTTTGTTGAATGAGATATGCACAGTCTAACGGTGCTGCAAGTATTGGTTAATCGGAGTCAGAGATTAATCTACAATAAAATCTTTATTAATTAATACTTGATAAATTAATAATCTATATAAATTAATAAATTTTATTGGTTCTAAATTGGGTCAATGTATATAATTAATACAAGTCCATAAATTAATAAGATAATTTTTTTTTTGAAAAGCCTATGTAAATATATGGTCCCATCAATATCATAAATTAATAATCATAGAATTTTATAATATGTAAATAAAATATTTTAAAGTATGATTCTAATATTATTTTTTATTTTTTATTCGTAATTTGTATTTTTGTTAGAGTTGATAACTAATTTGTTTCTATTGTATCAAAAACACTTAGTATTATCTTTTCAAATTACATTTATAAATTTTGAAAGATTTTATATGCAATAATTGTATCTTAATGTCATCTGCGACTAAAAATATCATAATATTATTTTTAATTTCTTACTTTAAATATAATTTTTTTGAAAAATTAGACAAATCTCTCTATTAATTTATCGATAAATTAATATTTTTATAAATTAACAAAATATTTTGGTTCTAACATTATTAATTTATAAAAGTTTTAGTGTATATATTAACGCTAAACCGGTTTGCTTATGGTTTTGTCCTTCAGAAAATTTTATGGCAAAGCTGGTTTTTGTCTCCGTTCAATATTTTTTTTTTGTCGACATCTCCGCCACATGTCTATACTTTTCTTGTTTAATTTCTTGCCACTTTTTCTAGATTAGTTGCTACTTTTCTTGTTTTCTTTCTTTCCACTTTTTCGATATTAATTGCTTGCCCTGGTCTCTCATTAAAAGAAGATTTGTGTTCCTTTTTACGATTTTATTTTCTTGACTCTATATAAGAAAAAACCAAACAAATGTTACTAAAGAAATACGCAGAGGACAGAGGTGCACCATATATAAAAGTGCTGCAAAAAGTCAAGAAAACGAAAACGAGTCGAGATGAGATGAAATGAAACGCGTCTAACATAGTCTTTTAACCTTTTCTCTAAACTACACTTAAATTTTCACGTTGTTTTCTACATCGTACAATATCGACAAAACTCACGTAACCACCCACCATCGTCCAATCAATGACATTGCATGGTGCTAAAAGGATGATTTTATAGGATAAATCATAAATATATAGTTTAAAACGAAAAGTATTGTTAAGAGATCAAAGTAGTTTGAACTTCTTCTTTTTTCTCGCTCGTTTGATTGTTTTTACCGTTTGTTTTGATCGACAACAATTCAAGTGATACCTATTTCTTAATGCAGTCAAGGATTACGAATTAAACCCTTATATTTGTATTCTTAAATTTTACATGTATTTTAAATACTGTTAAGAAAATACTGGTGTTATGTGTTAAATGATATAATTAGTAAAATATATAAGATATAAAATGATAGGACGAATTGTTTAGTTAGAAAAACTGGCAAAAGAGATTCACAAGTGAACGAAAAAAATAATGCCAACTTGATAGCTAGTATATACCATAAAATAAACCATTAAACATAGAAAATATCGTAACTATAAATATAAGTAATGACGACTTGTGCAAGAAAAAAAAAATGAAAATTAAACTAAGTTAAAATCTCATATTATTTTTGTTTATGCTATAATGATATCATATCATTATTAATTATGCTGTTACAAACTGTTAAATGCAAGTTGTGTCACGAACACAAGACACATGATAAATCATGAGCACAAATCACATAACTTATCACGATAACGAGACATAACCTACATTTAACATAAAATTAAAATAATAAAATCAAATGAAATTAGTTTTTTATATATATATAACTAATGTCAAACTTTGGTAATAGCAATTATATAGTATTATTTATATTATATCTCTTTTTTCTTATGTCATATATCTATATATCTATTCATTATTTATGCTTAACTCTTTATAGATATATGTTTAATTTAACTAAAAGTGATATAGTTCATTAGTTATTGTGTATTTGTTTCCTTCAATTTTAAAAGATGACACATGTCGTATATAAACTCCAACCGTGTTGATTTTGCGTCCTCTGCATCCAACCAATCAAACATAAAATAATAAAATAAAATAAAAGGAACAATAATAATTTATTTATTTATGTATATATTTGTCCAGCTAGATTGCTTTGGTGCCTCAAAAAAAAAAAAAAACACAAAAAAAAGCGTTGAGTCCAGCTTTCTATTGTAAACCTTTGGTATCGTCTTCTTCCCTATCATTTCTCCGGCGAAGATTTATTCTACTAATTTTGCTGGGTAAAGATATAATCACAAAATTTCTTTAATTTACTGTTTACTTAAATCTGTACTTCTTCGTGTTGCGTTTAACTGATGGGATCGTACTTTTGTAAAGTTCTTAGCCTTTTCTGCGTTTTCAGCAATAAAGTTCTTCGAAAAAGCAACTTTTTGTGGTAATTTCAATTGATAACTCGATTCGGGAATTTTTCTATTGAGTGTTGTTTTCCTCCCTTTCTACGTTTTTGGTTTCTCTTTTGTCTTGTTCTTCAGGCGATGACCCAGAAAGATTTTTTTTTTTTGTTATAATAAAAAAAAAAGCGAAGGGAATTGAAGAACCCTTATCTGATTTCTCGGCAGGGGAAATAGTATTCGATCTGCAGTTGATAGATTCAGAATTAGAATATTCCTTGGAAATTCTGTAATGTAACGGATTCTCATTTATGTGTACGTTTCTTCTTCTATTCCAATTTGACTCAAGTAATAACCATTATTAGCTAATTTTGTAAAAAAAAAAAAAAGTGAAATAGTGATAGATTTGCAGATCACTAGCTATTCCCAAGTTATAAACAATTCATTGTCTTGTAGTTAGTTTTGGATCACTTGATTGTTTCAGTAATGTGGCTTGTCTCAGGATCTTCTTAGCTATTAGGGTTCATATATATGAACTTTAGATACTGTATTAGGGCATTATTAAGTTTGGTTTTTGCCTGTGATGGGCTCATACTGATCTTTTATTGTCTCATTGAAAACTGAAGCTCAAATCTCTTAACATTTTCATATTTCTGGTTTGGGTTTTATGAGTGATTTCTATGTATTCTAATTTCTCATTCTTCAGGTTCGTCATACTGTATCCAAGATGCAGCTCAAGGTCCCTGAACATCAGGTTGCAGGACACATTGCTAAAGATGGGAAACCTGGCCCCCTTGTAGATGACAAAGGTCGGTTCTTCAAGCCACTACAGGGCGATTCTCGTGGTGAAAACGAGGTCAAGTTCTACGAGTCTTTCTCATCAAACACTAAGGTTCCAGATCACATCCGCAGATATTTCCCCGTGTATCACGGCACTCAAGCAGTTGAAGGTTCTGATGGAGCAGCCATGATTGTGCTGGAAAATCTTCTTTCTGAGTACTCAAAACCATCGGTAATGGATGTCAAGATGGGTTCAAGAACATGGTATCCTGATGCATCCGAAGAATACATCCAAAAATGTTTGAAGAAAGACACGGGTACCACTACCGTGTCATCCGGCTTCAGGATCTCTGGTTTTGAAGTGTACGATCACAAAGAATCGAGTTTCTGGAAGCCCGAGAGGAAGCTTCTTCGTGGGCTTAATGTTGATGGAGCGAGATTGGCTCTGAAGAAGTTTGTATCCTCAAACTCACTTTCGGACATAACCTCAAAACCCGACTCTGCTTTTGTGTCCAGTGTTTATGGCGGTTCCCACGGGATCTTATCACAGTTGTTGGAGCTCAAGACCTGGTTCGAGAACCAAACGCTCTACCATTTCAACTCTTGTTCGATTCTAATGGTCTATGAAAATGAATCCATGTTAAAGGGAGGTGATGATGATGATGCTCGACCACAAGTCAAGCTGGTGGATTTTGCTCATGTTCTTGATGGTAATGACGTCATTGACCATAACTTCTTGGGTGGTCTATGTTCTTTCATAAACTTCATTCGTGATATTCTTCAGAGCCCAGACGCAGAAACTTAGATCAAGATTTTATTTTTTCTTTTGTTCTGCTTGGTGGATTCGATTTTTTGGATATAAACTATGTCTCCTTCACATATGTACTTGGTTATCCAAAGAGCATACATTTGTTCTCTTTTGTCACGAATATTACAATTCTAGGCAAATAAAAAGTTTCCATTTTTGGACTTTACTTCGATTGTGATTTGTGTTGTGAAGAATTCTATAGGTAAAAAGTTTAGAGCCAAAAGCGAAATACTTGAGAATAATGGTACATATTGGTAATAAACTATTAATGAAAAGTTTGTTTGCGGTGAATCCCAAATATAACTAGAAGTAACGGGACTGAAATGAAATCGTCTTCTATTTAAATCACTCTGCTTTCTGCTCTTCCGTTTTCAAATTCCCGTCTCGCGGGCATCGTGGAAGAAGAAGAAGAAGAAGAAGAAGACGATTGACTGAGAATGGTGCTCGTATGTTTCATCTTGGATCTTCGGAACATCTCTCCTTCTCTGATCGGAGATCTAAAGCAGGTCTCTCTCTCTCTCTATCTCTGAGATTATTTTCTTTTTCAGTAGATTTGTGTTCGTAGATCGCTCAATCTATCTGTTGATCGGATTTGACTGTCGTTTTGGTTCCACTAGCTCGAGTTTGATTGCTGCATGCGAATTTTATCTTCGTTTCCGAATCTCGAATTTGATTGTTGCTGCTAATTTTGTAGTCGTTTCTGAAACTCGCCAATTTACACGCCATTTCGTCTCCGGTAGATTCTCTCACTGATCGGATCGGTTTATGTTATATCCTGAAAGATCGGATTTCTGGAAACGATCAGGTTATATTCTTTTCATCGTTCGTTGTTTCCTTCTACTTCTGGTGGTTGTGTGTGGTTTATTCACGTTTTGTTTTACGGAATTAGCAGTTGAAATTTGCCTACACTCCCACTGGAAACTTCTGTCTTCGAGACTTCCATCACGCTGTTAATAGCTTGCCTTTGGATGCGTTTTCACCTGAGATCGATGAATCTGGAGCCATATATTGCAGTGGTCTCTCTATCTTCCTCTTTTTATCTATCATTTGCTTCATAGTTTCCTGATTCATTTCTCACTTGTTAATCATACTGAAATTTTCATAGATCTTAAGCTATCAAGTGTACTGTGTGATCGAGCTTTGTATTCATGGGGAGGTAGAGACACTATGAGGAAAGTTCTTGTGCTGAGTTCTTGCTTCCCTGAAAATATGGATTCTGAAGCCATAAACACTCTTATGGTCAGTCAAATGTGTCAAAATACTATGTTTGTTAATGCTTTAGCTTGTTTTCTCAGTGCTAAGTCTTTTTTTTTTGCTTCAGGCTGCAGGAGATAAATGTGTGTCGGTTGAGTTTCTTTTGCTTGAGATGAAAGCAGTCCATCTGAGCTACACGCAGGAGAAGATTAATAGATTCCTCAGATGTCTATCGGATCTTGACAATTGTTCATTCCAAACCTGCATCCCTGGTAGGTTCCAAATAGCTGGTTGCTTTTCAGATTTTGGTGGCTAGTTAGTCGTTTGAATCTATTATTTGTAGAAAGGTTTTGAATCCTGAACGAGGCAACACAAGAGTAGTTCTGAAACATTTCTGTTAATAGGATACTGATCCGTTCTATGCATTCAGATGGAAACTCACTTCATGGCCTTGAAAAGAGATGGCTTCAGGATTTAAAGGATGACACTGGAGAATCACTGCAGGCCCAGTTTATCTTCAAAAGTAACCTTGTTAGTTCGGTGAACAAGATCTTCTGCAATCTCACTGCAGCCATAAATCAGATTGTTGACGGATTTACCGCTTCTCGAGTACTGAGCCATACCCCAACATTTAAATCTCATATATCCCAATAAGCTTACTCTTCGCATCATTAGGCCAATACTGTATACTGTCATATTGTAGGTTTCATAAGTTACTTCAGCTAATGCTTTGTCCACTACAGTTTTTCATTTTCTTTGTTGCTGTTTACAGACATGTAGGTGCCACGGAATCCCATTACGAGATTCAGAGGAAATAAAAAGAGAGAAGCTGCAATGCTCAGTAACCAATCATGAACTTGGGAAGTATGATGTGATTGAAAATTCTGTGAAAGTTGGCGACAGAACTGTCCTGTTTTTGCCTTCAATCCAAAGCCTCCAGAAACTTCATCCAATTTCTTCCCAAGTTGATTTCTATGTCACAGAGAGGACAAATCTAACTTCTCTTAGTGAAGGTAACACTTTCAGCTACTCTAGTGTTTGGTCTTTTTTACTTTTTTTCTTTCCTCCATAACAGAGACCTTGATCAAGTATACTTTGGCATAGGCCTAATACTTGGGACGCCTTACATTGTAAGCCCTTCAACTTGTCATGAAACGGAAGCTTTGTCGGAAGAAATGGATCAACCAGATCTGAACACTCAGAGTAAGAACAGTGTTTCCCCAAGGAAACCCATATTGCTGTAGCTCAGATATAAATAATTACCCAATGTCTCATATTTCTCCTAAGCAGCTAGAAATACAGTTTTTCAGGGACTATGTGGTGCACTATTTTCGATGGACCAAGGCTTGGTTTGTTCTTCAAACTGTAATCTAGACACCTTGACGCTAGTGGAATTTCATTGTTACTACATTCTTCAACCGTCAGAAAATGGTCCAATGCTTCTGAGGGTAATCAAATAACATTAGCCTTTCTGAATAGTTATCTCCCTATCATATTATAATTTATAAGTTTGTATTATAGCTTGAGTTTGTGCAGTTTCTTAGTTTAACAGACTAAAACTGTTTGCAGAGATTGGCAGGGTCAGAGGAAGTCCTGCCTATTTCCAATGTCAGTCAGTTTGCCGAGTCTTCTATTCCTAGAGAAATTGAGATTTCTGTCAAAGGCGCTTTGTTAAAGGTCGATCTCATTTCAATTTGTTGATATTCATATTTAGTATTTAGACTTGTAACTCGTCTTTTCTTTCTGAAATTTAAGCAGATTGAATCAACAGACTACAATCCTCTGACCCACAACAGAGGCTTCCACCAAAAACTGAACATCGTTGTGAAGGAAAGTCTTCAATTTGGGTGATTATTCTCCTCCTCTCTTCTCTCTTCATTAGCATTCCTGAAAATCTATTATACAGGTCTCTAACTTTTTTCTCTTGTTTCTTGAAGTTCATTACATTCAAACACGAAAGATGCAACATATGAAGAAGTGAGCTCAGTAGTTTCAGATTCCGTAATTCCAACGAGACAGAGATCCATAGAAGAAACCACCCTTCAGGAAGTCCATGTGATTGATGAAGAAGACAAAACAACAGCTTTGATAGCTAAAGAATGGGAACAACTAGTAGTCACTGAGGAAGTTCTCATGAAGTCTTCTTCTCCGGTTATAACTACACCCAAACCAAACATAGACCGGCGAGTTCTTTCTCCTATACAGAGTAACAACAAACAGGCCGATATGAAAACGTCGATGATTTTGGAAAGACTTGAAGTTCCAAGGAAGATGAAAGGAAAAGTTGGATCACCAAGCGTAGTCATACAGAGTCCCATCTCACCGGATGTCTATGTCTTGTCTCAGAAAAAGCCTCTTATTCCTTTTCAGTCAAGTCAGGTTTCTAACCAGCAAACTATTTCATCAAGCCAGCTCATGAAACCCAGCTTTCAGAGACTCAAAAGAAAGAAAAAGTAAGCTTTAAGTAGCTCTCAGGGTAAGATTCTACTATTCCTCTGCCTTTTCTACTCGTTACTCGTTGATAGTGAGACAAACAAGAATCTGGTGTTTGTTTTTTAGTTTCCTTTCTTTCTTTTTTTAATGCAAAAACCAAAACTTTATCAAATCACATTATATATGTACAATTTCTACTATTTCAATAAATCTCCAAACGTAATTTTTTCTTTTCTTTTTAGAAGTTCTCTTTATGGAAAACGAACTTGGTGGAGGTTTTATGAGAGAAATCAAGTGCTAAGTGTCGTAGCTCTTTCACTAATCCAGCTGCTCCGCAGTAAAACACTCCTGCCAATTTTATTAAACATTCACATTATTTTCATATGCATAAATAGATGAGGGTGGTTGTTTTGTTAGTTAAAGAAACTCACCGACTCTAGTCTTGGGATGCTTCACAGCGATCTTTTTGTAAACGCTTCTCCAGTTTGGCCTAGAGAAATGGGACATCACACGCGTCCCTGAAACAACATCCACTCCGTTCTTGGCGTGGTTCAGCGACTGGAGCATCGTGATCAACGCGGATCTAGCGTCTCCTTCCTCGTAGACGCTGGTGCAATAATTATGCAGCTCAATTACCTTGTTGCGGTCTGTCTCGGCCACTTCGTCCATCACGTTCTTAAACCAGTCAAATGACCCTTGCTCTCTTGTGACCCAGTAGAAGTAAGCTCTCTTGGTTCTGAACATCTCACTTTTTCTTGATGGGGAAAGAGGAGGTGTGACCATGTTGTGGATTGGTGACTGTCTTCGGTTACTGCCTTCTTCTACGTTTCCTTTTAAGTTATTAATTATGTCCTTGACAATGCTGATCATCGGAGTAGCTCCGATTCCTAGACCCACGAGTAGAACAACTTCGAACTTCTTATAGTCTTGTGCGGGTGCTCCATATGGACCGTCGATTAGGATTCTTGGAAAGCTGAGGGATTACAGTTCAAAGTTTGATCTCCTTTCTAAATACCCTCTATATGCTTTAGTGAATAACTGATGGAGAGTTATTGATATACTTACTTAGGGATGCTATTCCAGTGCCTTGAGTCGGCTCTGTTCAGTCTGTTTTCATCAGGAGGACGTTGCTTACACACCTGAGGTTCAGATAGATACAAGTAAATTACATACATACTTGGATCCAATTCATAGTTTCTTGTGTTTATGTTTAGCGGAAATACCTCAGAGAATAATGATCTTAATTGATTAGTCCAGTCTCCTAAAACCCTGATGTGGACACTCAGGTAGTCATCTCCTGGAGCCGAGGTAATAGAGAATGGATGCCTGTTTGTATGCAAAACCACTGTTTAGTTTTGTTTCCATACAAGTATATTCAGACAACATGATGAGTTATTCTTATTACCATTCCAAGGAAGAAACTGCAGAGCAGTTGAGATACATGTATTGTCCGCTTTTGTATCTGAAGTTGTTTGGTCTTGACATCTGAAGCGACAAGACATTCCCAGGTAACACAGCAACCTGTTTGAAGAAGTAAGGTAACAATAGAGATGAATATACAGGAGTCTTCCTTTTCTTGGATATATCAATAGAGAAAATGTCTATAGATTCTACCTTTAGTATAGAAACAGCTTCGATGCCTGACCTGAATGCACGAATCAGCCTTTCTAACAAGTAAAGAACCACTGGTACCATCATGTACATCCACGTCTATTTAATCAAATGAAAACCAAAATCAGAGTCCATATTGCAACTTTGTATTGGGTCTAGTGGTTAGTAAGTTACTAACCGTTTTCTTGTACCAAGTTTTGGTGAGGTAGAGATAGTATCCGTGAACAATGAGCAGCGAGTAGACAATAACAAACAAGTGGTGAGAATACCAGAAGGCATTGAAGCCTGTTATTTTCTTCAGTAGTCCAGGAAGCTTGAGCTTATTACGTCTGAACCATGGTGTAGCCAATGTGAAGGCTATGGTCATAAGTATAACCATTGCGACTCCGGTAACTCCTTCTACCGATTTCACAAAGTCCAAATATCTCTTTGTCTGTACCCCAAAATACTGCTCCATTGGTTTATACTTGTCTTCATCTGCAGCTATCAGCCTGGGGAAATCACAGGTTAAATGAGCTGTAGCATGGATTCCAACTCCAACTGCAATTCCTATTGCTATGACCTGTGTAAGTAAGATTGAATCATAAGCATTCCTTTATGAATATAACCTCTTTTTTAGTCTCCGTGAAGCTGAAAGCATTACCTTGTGAAAATTAAGGCTGTCATCGAAAGGAACAACAACACCTAACTTGGTTTTGGTCCGGAGCCAAGTGATGGTGTTCCTACAAACTGGTAACAAAATTACAGCCATGTTTAGTTTAAGCGTCTCTGCAGCTCCTTTAGCTATACAAACACAAACTCCCATAACTTGGTAAGCGGATCTTTTTCGATACTGCATGAACTTCCAAGTGAACAGCCCAGCCATTGCACCTATCCATAGAGCCATCACCCACACTCTCTTCCAATTATCAAACACAAAATACTTCATCCATCTGTAAAAACGCACCCCGAGATTCCTACTCTGTGAAACCTTGAGCTTCTGACTTAGCATCTTGCTCAGAATCTTATTGTCCCCATCTCTCACAGGCTGCAACGGCGCTTGCAACAGAAGTATCTCGAGATTCTCTATCTGTTTGGCATTGTAGCAAGTGCCTCCAAACACATCAAAAAACACTCACAAACCAAACTCTTCTAACTAAAATAAGGTCAACCATAAACGAACCTCATTCACAAAACTTCACATACCATGATGTACCCATAATGATAGGGATCTAGAGTTTCCATAATCAAAGCAGCATATTCATCAGCTTGTCTCCGAATATTATCCAGCTCGTTTGCAGAAGCACTTAGAGCTATAATCTGTACAAGAAGATAGAAAAATCTACTTATAAAAAAGATCAGAAAGAGCTTCAAGATTTATAAAATCAATATATTACCTCTCTTACTTCAGCTTCATTCAACCGCCCATCCGAATCCTTATCCACCCTGAAGTACATACAGTACCAAACTTCAATATGAAACTCAAAGTTCATATACATAGAGAAATCGAAACAAATGGTTTAAAAAAACATTACATGGCGAAGAAAGTTCGTAGCCTGGAATCAAAATCCTGATCAGTGATTTGCTTCCAGAACTCTTTAAGCTCCTCCTTATTTATTGAATCTCCACTTACATTTTCCTTCCTTGCTAAAGAATCGAACAATGCCAACGCAAACTCCTTGGAATTCATCCCTACATCCAAAATTTATACAATCATTGAAGTTTCAAAATCCGTAGATTAATCAATGATATGTTGAACTAACCTATACATTCACCGAATCTGAACCGGTGCAATAATCCGTTGGTAGTCATGGTTATCTCATCGAACCGTTTCTCAACTCCAGGCCAACCAGTGACGCCATCAGTCTTGGTGATGAATTTGAGACCCTTAAGCGCTATCTCTGCTCTAGATTTCGAACGGCCGAACCGAGCTAGCGGTGGTTTTCTAGCAGACGACGAAGAAACGGAAGAAGTAACTCGTCTCAGTTCGCTAGAAACCGAAGAAGCTATGCGTTTCAATACCGAGTTACTCCTCCCTGAACGACCCGGTCTTAGAAGTGATTGATCCTCGTATTTTGATCCCGCATCGATATGGTCCGGTGACTTTAAACCGTAGACGGAGACGGAATCGTCGTGGATATCGAGCGTGATCTCCACGTATGGTTCATCTTCGTCGTAATTATTGCTTGTCTTAGCCGCCGATGACTGTCCTCCGTACGGCGTCTCTGTGCCGCTTGAGTAGTGGTATCTCGCGTTTTCGAATCCTAACTTTTGCATTTCACTTTTGATTCCTCAAACTCTTTCTTCAATCTCTGACTTCAAGTATGTTTTTCTGAAGAAGAATCCAACAATGAGAGCGAAGAATTTTGAAATGTTGAAAACCAGAGAGACCAACTTCTAATTGATTTAAATTAACTAATCCGGAATACCAAAAGCATACACTAACTAAAACTATGAAATTAATTTATTGTTTTCCATAGTCTTTAAAAAAAATTGTAAATATATTAACAGCCTATGAAAATTTTGAATCTTTTTACTAATTAAGAAAATTTCAAAGTAGCATGAAAGGAGACTTTATTTTTTTTGATAAAGAAGAAGATTTCGATTTTTATATTGATGTTGAGTTGGGGTTGGCTAGAAATTTTCTATGAGTTGTTAGCATACTTTCTTCGTGGTCAAATCTCCCGCGCAGTACCGGGCCACGTCCAATATGAGACTTATTATAAGTTATGGTTAAGATATTCAAATTTTAATGAGTTTTATCGTCATATAATACATAGGTCACGTTACATCTGATCAAACATCGAAATCTTAGTCATTTCTGTATTTTTTTTTGAAAATAATCAAATATAAATAATTATCCAACCAACCTGTTTAATAAACTTTGCATTTTCTATTCACCAACCACTTGCAAAAATAATCTGTAAATCGACAATATGTTATATAATATTGCTTTTGAATTTTTCTTAATAAATCATGTAAAAAGTTTCTCAGAAAATTGGCGTTCGGAAATCGGAACCCGTAAATTATAATAATGGCTTTGAAAATAAAAAGATTTATAATAAATTACCATAAAATTTGAAGGCAAGGTAATTTAATTAACAGCTGTGTTAACGCGGGAAAGTTTTACTATTTAGGTGAAGGGTAATTTTATCCTGCTGTCCAAACAGAAAGCGAGACAGTTCCAAAGCACATCGATTTGGGAGGGAAAATCCCAGAAATCGGAAATCAAGTTGGGGAAATCGAAGTCAAGCCTCTTCGGAATTTATGTTCTTGCTTTTCTCTTCCTAATTTTTAAGGGTTTATTCGTTAATCATATGTGATATGTAAGATTTCGATTTCGATTTTGCTGAGATATGAAAAGGCGACACAGCGAGAAAGTTTTGATTCGTATTCACAATATTGGTACACCATTGATTTCTGGGTCTTCTGGTTTGCCTGTAGAGTCAGTTCAGATTGAATCAGATCGGCTGTACACTATAGGTCGAAGTAGTGATGGGTTTTGCGATTTCGCTTTTGATCCTGGTGCTATCAGTAGAAAGCACTGTCAGATTCTATTTGATAGCCAAAGTCACAAGCTTTACATTTTTGATGGCGTGATTCTTTTGCCTTGGGGTAATTTTAGGAGAAGATTAGTTGGAGCTGATGAGCTGGAGAAGGAGAATGAGGATTTGGGAAGTTTGAAATTTAGGGCTTCTTTGAATGGTGTTTATGTTAATCGTGTTAGGGTTAGGAAAGCCAAAATTCAGGAGATTTCTGTTGGTGATGAGGTATTGTTTGTTTGCGGGAAACAAGGGGTGTGCTATAAACATGGTCGAGTTGGATTTGTGGTTAAGGAGATTGATTTTGAAGAAAGAGATACTTTGATTTCTGAAGATAGATGTCGAATTGGAGCATCAATTTTGTCAGGACATTCTCGAGGAACCTTTTCCAGTGGAAAGAGAAGCAAGAGGGTTCTTGCTCTGATGGAAAACGAAATTAACTCTCCAGTTGCTGGGTTTTATGCACCTAAACCTGTTGGTGTTGTTGAGAGATTAAATTCTCTTGTAAGTTATTGTAGACATATATTCTGTATCTTGCCTTAGGCTATCATCTATTTTATCAGATTCTGGAAAGGAATGTCTGTCCTGTTGTACATCTAAAATGCTAAGATCAAAAGTAGCTACAGTGGCTGATAATAGAGAAGTCAATAGTGCCGAGACAAATCATGAGATGGGTCATGCTTTGTCCGGTTTAAGGGTGAGGGTTGAACGGCCAAGCCCACAATTACATATAGGTAGAAGACTAGGTGTCTCTGACTTGATTAGCGAATTAGGAAATTACAGTGCTGCTTGTATTTCTGTCAGTGATAAGACTAGGACTATGTTTACTTTTGATGGGGAAAAGGAAAACCCTCCCAACATTAGTTGCATCCGTAAGGAGAAAAGTTATCGAAGTTCTCTCCAAACACCTGGGAAGAACTTTTATCTAAATCATCTTCAGTATATTGAACAAAACTCATCTAATTGTCAACGGGAGGTTTCCTTGCCAGAACTTCTTCACCCTGTGGAAACCATTTCACAAATCTTTATTGCAACATTTACTAGTGATATCTTATGGTATGTCAAAAAGAGTTTATTTTTTATATTTCCTCTAGTAGTCTATACCGAAAAAATGGATATTTTATACTCATTTGTTCCTCATGTTTGTTCTAGAGTCCGACCAAGTTGTGTTAGCAGGTTTCTTACCTATTGTGAGATACCTAGCCACTTGCCTGTGACTATTGCATGTCACCATGCTGAGAGATGTTGGAGGTCAAGCCCTGATGCAAGAACTGATGCTCCTTTGCCAAATTACCCAAATGTAGCTGTGGTGTACGTAATACCTGAATATTATGTTTCAATTAAAAGGAATGATGCATGTTTATATTCTTGTTAGCCATTAATACTTCATTACTTCCTTTCTAACGAGTTTTCATCTTATTAGGTTTCCACCATTTTCTGTGGAAATTGCATTTGGGAAAGACCGAAAGAACTGTGGCATTGCTTGTCATCACCCCAAGCTGTTTATTTTGCAAAGAGAAGATAGTATTCGTGTAATTATTATGTCTGCAAACTTAGTAGCAAGACAGGTATGACTTTAGGCCTAAGTATAAGTAATGAAAATTAATTACAGATGAGTCTCAGGCATCAATTGAGTTGTGAGCTTTCAGGTATATTTAGAGAGTTTTATCATATTTCACTTTCTAATGGAGTTTTACAATTCCAGTGGAATGTCGTGACCAACACAGTTTGGTGGCAAGATTTTCCAAGAAGAGCAAACCCTGATTGTTTATCCCTTTTCGGCCATTTTGAAAGAGAAGCCAATTGTGGTTTAAGGTCAGATTTTAGTGCTCAGCTAGCTGGATTTGCTGCATCACTTTTGACTGATGTTCCAAGTCAAGCCCATTGGATCCTCGAGTTCACGAAGTACAACTTCTAACACTCAGCAGGTCACCTTGTGGCTTCAGTGCCTGATATTCATTCTTATAAGCCGTCTTATCTTACAGATTTTGTTCGCTCAAATGTCGTGAGTAGTTTAACCCTAAATTTTTTATGTATGGATTTTCTGATTGGGTTCAATATCTTCAACTCATTTTTATTGGTTCGCTTAGTTGATTTATAAAGAATATTAAAAGTTATTGGTCCTGTATATTAGAAATTTTGGTCAATGCATCCCTTTCTTGACTAATTGTACGATTCTTGCTGCAGTCTTTCAATGAAGAATTTCTGGAATCTGTTGAAGCATCTGTTGTTGGCCTCAGTTACCTTTTTCGTTCTGCCAATGATTCCACAGGAGCACAACTGAAACGACTGGCTTCATACATCAGCAGAACCCAGGAAAATTCTCTCGGAATGTTGGAGCTTGTTTTGAGAAGGAACACCAATGTACCTGCTGATGTGAATGCTGTGAGCATCCTTGTTCCTAACCCTGATGATGATTCGGGAGACGGTAAGTAGTGTAATGTATTACAGATGTTTGTATGTTCTTGACATGAATTTTCAATCTGTGACTTGTATAAATTTCCTTGTGACAGAGTTTGTCCAACTAGGCTTTTTGAAAAGGAATATTGCAAAATGGGTTTCTCCTTTGTGGGATATTGGGTTCTTTAAATTTGTTGGATATGTGTATCGGGATGAAGTCCTTGGAGCTGCTTCTTGTAGGAGCAACCAGAAGGTGCAACTAATGCTGCATGTATTACAGGCATGGTACTCTTATTATATGCATTATAGGCTATGGATATATCTGAAGACCTCTCTTGAGTTTTGCAGGGAGTGTCCATTTTAGATATGTCAAAGTTGATTCAACCTCATCATGTTGTTGCATTATGCTTGTTGATTGCTTCACCTCAGAGATGTACTGGCATTTGGAGGCTACAAGAGGTAAGTTTATTTACTAACAAGAACAAAAGAATCCTGCTTTCAAACCCTTGAGAACGAGTGTGTATCAGTCTTTAACTGTGTGCTTTTCTGTATTGTGCTCGTCGAAAGGTGTTAGGCCGTTACAAGTGGCCTGAATCTCAGGAATCTGATTTCGTCTACAGTAAGTGCATTTTCAAAGTTCATGGTAAACAAATATCTTAACAAGTTATTAAGTTCCGTTTTATTTTCCCCAATAATAGGTGCATCCTCGATTGGAGGCTCAGCAACTGCAGTATTTCAAGCTGATTTTTCATCAGCTGCAGGTAAAAAAGCGTTACAGCATTTTGACTCCTAGGAGTCTGATCCAGAGGTACTGTTTTGTTTCAAAGCACCCTTTAAAGCTGCCACCACAAGTTTTGTGCGTGAAACGTTTGGTCCATGTTCTTGATCAGTGGGGATGCTGGAGTAACAGGGAAGAACGGGAAGCTCCTTCAATTAAAATCTTCTTCCCTACCATTGAAAGAGTCAAGAATGGCTATCATGGTGTCTTGTCTTCAAAACGTCTGCTTTGCTTTTCTGAGGTATTTGCTTATTTTACAAATGTGTTATGCCCAAAGCCTTTGTCCATAAGGATTGATTCAATAATGTGATGGAGAATAATGAATCTCAAAACTTGGTTTTTTGACTATCTTGTGCAGAAAACCTGGCAAAAGTTGAGACATAACAATGTGCTTCACGATGCAGTTTCTAATCCTCAGCATAGAGTTGGACACCCGATGCATATCAAGGTAAGAACAAAGGAGACTGGAGAACTGTGTGTGTGACAATTAAAGATACTACGAGTTGCGAAAACTGACTCTTACACAGCAGTTAAATGTCGTTATAAAACTATCAACAGGTGGCTAGGAGACTCTTCACCTTCACGAGAGGTTCACATTCTTCATCGTTTGGTTAGGTTTACTGTGGCTCACATAATTTCAGTGCAGCTGCCTGGGGACAGACCATTTCCAGATCCTCTAGGGACAAACAGGACCAGTCCCACAATGCCATCAGATCAGTCAATAAGCTTCGTGTATGCAACTACGAGCTTGGGATTGTCTTCGTATTCCCTCCATCTCATGAAGAGACAGACACATGTGACGGGTCTAAGATTGATGACATTGTGTTGCCGTTTGTTGTACCGGCTCCAATATATGGATGGATTGATAAACCGGCTACAGGTTTGGCTATGAGGGAAGCTTTGGCTGAGTTGAGGGAAACCTCTAGAAGTTTGTGTGGAGAAAGTGAAGTTGAGGAAGAAGTAGAAGAAGAAGAAGAGGAAGAAGAAGAAGAAGCTGAAGGAAGAAGAGAGTTGTTGCGGAAGAGGAGAAGCAAGAGGAGAAGGCTTATGCTGAAGCGTTGTGGAGTCAAGTGGAGTCCTCCTCCCTCAGCTCCTGAATACTACGTCGTTTGAGAAAATGATGAATGTGCCCTTGTGTCTGTATTGCTGCTATGTAAGTACTGTTGTTTACCCTTGTGTTTATTTTAAGTTGGTTTCTGTGTCTGTACCAATGTAAACAAAATATATATATATATATATATATTTCATTAATGAAAACCCTTTAAACAAAAAAAAAAAGTTGTGTTGTTTGCAACAAAAGTTAAAATTTGGAAAAATTATAGTAAAAAATGAAAGTGATTCATTTATTATATCTAAAGCGGAAACTAGTGAAAAAGAAGAATAATACAAGGAATGGTTTAGGTTATTTATTTAGCAGAAAAGTAAGATATTTGATTGGGGAAAACAAAAAAAAGAGGTATTTGATTGGTTAATTTTTTTTTTTTGTCAATATTTGAGGATTGAACAAGTATCCGGTCTATAAAAATGTAAAGTTGAAAAAGTAAATCTTTTCCAAGAGAAATTATTGCGAGACGTAAAAAATTGAAAACCACAAACAAAAATAGCAAACGAAATTGAAACTCAAAAATTTCAAGTCTCTTTAACAGTATATATACCCCATTGCCATCTTCCCATCAAATCATCCAGAAAGAAAAAAAAAAAAAAAAAAAGGAAAAACAAAAACAAAAAAAAATATTTTTATTTTTTTAATAAAACAAAAATAAAAAAATGGGATACGTAAATGTGTCCATTTTATTAGGCCTGTTGGTGGTCTTTGTTTCACCAGTGGTGTTCGCAGATGATGTGACACCAATTCCAGAAGCCAAACCCCAAGTGGAGCAATGGTTCAAGGCCAACGTCTGTCCATTGGCTTCACGTAAAGGCTTAGATTCTGCTCTGGTTGCTGCTGAGGCTGCACCACGTATCATCAACGTACATACACAATCTTCACATCAACCTTGTATTAATTATAAATTTTGATAATACGTAGTAATATTATGGGATGTGTCTGTAATTTGCAGGTGAATCCAAAGGGAGGTGAATTCAAAACACTAACAGACGCAATAAAGAGCGTTCCTGCAGGGAACACAAAGCGAGTGATCATAAAGATGGCTCCTGGTGAGTACAGAGAGAAAGTCACAATCGACAGGAACAAACCCTTCATTACATTGATGGGTCAGCCCAATGCCATGCCCGTTATCTCCTTCGATGGTACTGCCGCTAAGTATGGAACCGTTGATAGCGCCAGTCTCATTATCTTATCCGACTATTTCATGGCCGTCAACATCGTTATTAAGGTATATATATTATACAACAAATGTGAATCTATGCTACTCCCAAGTGGTAATCATTATGTATATTGATTTCAATATGTAGAATACTGCACCGGCGCCGGATGGTAAAACTAAGGGAGCACAAGCCTTGTCTATGAGAATCTCCGGAAACTTTGCTGCTTTCTACAACTGTAAATTCTACGGTTTCCAAGACACAATCTGTGACGATACCGGAAACCATTTCTTCAAGAATTGTTACATCGAAGGAACATTCGATTTCATCTTCGGAAGTGGAACCTCTATGTACTTGGTACGTAAACCAACCAATATCCTAGCTAGCTATATATTTCATATCAATACATAAAATTCTGACATCTTTTTGGTATAAAAGGGAACACAATTGCACGTGGTGGGAGATGGTATTAGAGTGATTACAGCGCACGCAGGAAAGAGTGCAGAAGAGAAGAGCGGATACGCTTTCGTGCACTGCAAGGTGACTGGAACCGGTGGTGGAATCTATTTGGGTAGGGCATGGATGAGCCACCCTAAGGTCGTCTATGCTTACACCGAGATGACCAGCGTCGTCAACCCAACCGGATGGCAAGACAACAAGAACCCCGCACATGACAAGTAAGTCCAATTTCACATTAATGTTGTGATCATAGAATCGGTTCGATCCCTTATGCCCGGTTTGATTTAAAATGACAGGACCGTGTTCTACGGAGAGTACAAGTGTTCGGGACCAGGATCAGCGACAGCCAAGAGAGTGCCATTCACACAACAGATTGACGTCAAAGAAGCTAACCGTTTCCTTTCCCTCGGCTACATCCAAGGATCCAAGTGGCTTCTCCCACCTCCCGCTTTGTAAACTCGTTAATAATACATTAAAAAATCAAAACTAAAATTTATACTTATTATATCCTTTCTCACCGAAATATGTATATCGTCTATATTCTTTGAATTTCTTTTCCAAAAGTCCTCTCTCTCTCTTGAATACCATGGAGGAGTTGAGACTTGTGTAATTTTGGTTTCACTATAATAAAATTCTGTTTCAGTTTTTAACTCTTTTATATTTCTTTTAAGTACTTGCTTTTTATTGTTTTAAATACATAGTCTAATGAATTAATAAACAAAATTAAGATGTTACATTGTCGTCATCTTGTTGTAACATATGTTTAAATCTAGTAGTAAGAAATGAAATGAAAAGTTCATATGGCAAAAATTCAAAAAAAAAAACAATAAATATGATAAATCATACTGATTATAACTTTATTGTGCATTACTTTAAATATTAATCTCAGTACAGTATATACATAGTTTTCCTTAAAAATCGTGTGACCCCGGCCCGGTGGAAAGAGAGTAAAACAAAATTCTTCTCAAAATTTTTAAAGCCCACAATTATGGAGTAAAATTTTCTTCATATAATTAATGCAGATTCTCTAAATTCCTTAGCTATTTCACAGATTTTACGTAATTGCATCTCTTACCTTCTCTAAATATGCCATTATATCTTATAGGTCTCTTACCATAAATGTTTTTTATGAAATTCCTTTTAGTTATTTGATCGAGGAAAAAACTGAAAATATTTGATTAACATAACTGTTATTGGAGTCTATGATCTCTGATTGAATGAGACCCGTTAATTATGTGAGTAGAATAAGCAAAGAGATAATGATCATTCAATAACAAGCTCACATGATTGCCAAATTAATCACACGTCAAGTGCATATGGTAAATTAAATATTCAAAAAATGCTTAAAGGAATAACCACAAACGAAAATAGTAGTAAAAAGAGATATATCCGGTAAGACATCGATTATTCCGTCGTCCCGACCACTATATAAAAATAAAATAAAAAATCCCCTCAAGGCTTCTTCATCTCTTCCATTTTTTAAGTAAATAAATATTGTTTTTTCCTTTTTTTTTTTGTTTTTTTAATTTAAAAAATAAATAAATAATAAAAGATGGGTTACATTTCGATGGCCCTGGTTGCGTTACTTGTAGTGTTTACCTCACCGGTGGTTGTAGCCGACGATATAACACCGATTCCCGCGGAAAAAGCCCAAGTGGCAACACGCACTTCATCTCCCACGTACTCTCATAAACTATGATCAAAAACCTCTTGGAATCTCTAGCGATAACACATCAGAACCTTACAACTTACAACAACACACTAAATCTATATAAACAATTTGATATAATATATAATGCAAATGTAGCCATTCCACATATCGAAACCAACTCCTACAGATATGTTGTAACAACTTCAAATAGAATCTGAAAGATAACAACGACCCCCAAAATATATATCAAAAGGTATTTTGAAGATGGTCAAAGAAGAGAAAGAAGATGATCCCCAGGTGCCGACTGAAGCCAAATACCATATCGATTCCCGCGGACTGCCGTAAATACGGCACCGTAGAGAGTGCCACACTTATCGTCTGGGCCGAATATTTTATGGCAGCCAACCTAAACATTGGAGTATGTATACATTCACAAAAAAAACTCAACTCAAAGATATATTAGTTGGAACTGATTAAAAAATTTCTATTTCCTATATAGAAATACTGCTCCGATGCCGAAACCAGGTACACAAGGACAAGCTCTAGCTATGAGGATCAACGCCGATAAGGCTGCTTTCTACAACTGCAAATTCTACGGTTTTCAAGACACTCTTTGCGATGATAGAGGCAACCATTTCTTTAAGAACTGTTACATCGAAGGAACCTATGATTTTATTTTTGGAAGAGGAGCTTCCTTGTACTTGGTAATTATTTTGATCTCTTTTAAACACATATTAATATAGCATCAGATGACTGATAATTACGACATGTTTTTGAATCCATAGAATACGCAATTGCACGCTGTTGGAGACGGATTAAGAGTGATCACGGCACACAATCGAAACAATCCAAACGAGCAAAACGGTTACTCGTTCGTGCATTGCAAGGTTACTGGCGTCGGAGAAGGGATCTATTTGGGCAGGGCTTGGATGAGCCACCCTAAGGTCGTTTATGCTTACACAGAAATGTCCAGTGTCGTCAACCCATCCGGATGGCAAGAGAACAGGGTGCGCGCACATGACAAGTAAGTCTCTATCAGTTTCATTTTACATGTATGAAATCGAAAATGATCGATACATATGTAGAAGAAACCAACACTAGTGTACAAGAGAATTTGACCTTGTATAACGTTGATATTTTGAATGATATATAGGACGGTGTTCTATGGAGAATACATGTGCACGGGGCCAGGATCACACAAAGAGAAGAGAGTGGCACACACACAAGAGATTGACAACAAAGAAGCTAACCATTTCCTTACCCTTGGCTACATCAAAGGCTCCAAATGGCTTCTCCCTCCTCCCGCTTTCTAAGCCACACCCTTTCATTGCTAAAATTCTTTACTTTTCACTGTATATGCTATAATTGTACATTTTATTTGCCAAGAACCCTCTCTTCCTGTATATGATGGAGGAGTAGAGACTTGTGTAGTTTTGGTCAATATAATAAAATACGCCATGGTTCACAATTTAGAAGCGCATAAGATTTACATTGGTTATTGAACAACCAATCATCAATTCCGTTTTAAATCCAATTGGTTGGACATGACTTGAATCTACTTATATACTAGAGAGATCACATTTGTAGCACAATAACACATGTACTTACGTTTTCGTTAAAAGTTGCTGAATCACACTTCTTAGAGAAAATCACCTATTTATGTTTTTCGAGGAAAAATATGTGATCTTTTATCAATTGACATTTGATATTATACCGGTATACACACTATAAATTAAACAAAAAATTTCAAAATATATATAAGTGCGAAAATCACTTGTAAAACTTAGGAAGTATCATTTTCACGTTTTTCAGACAGTTAAAACTTCAAACGAATCAAATGTTTGTATTGGAAACTTAGCTTCTTCTTTTTTCCCTATTGGTCTCTTCTTCATTATTCCAAAAGGAAAGAAATAAAACAAACCCAAATTTTTTATTTACCGCTAAACTAAACACTCATGTCTAGCAAATTTACATTCAAACATAAGTTGTGGTTTACGTCCTTTAGTTAAATTTATAAATAGAAATATAATAATAGAGATCTTTTTGGAGGTCTCTCGATGCTCACCATGTTGACTTTGCCAACTGTAAATTTTCCTTTATTGGAAAAGTAGATAGTGGTGATAGATGAATTTACAAATTTAACTGCAAGAAAAATTACTGAATGTGTATTTTTAACAAAATCAGATATTCAAAAATGCTTCAAGAAATATAAACCACAAACAAGAATAGTAAACCTTGATCTGGCCTGGTCAGAGAAGCAAAAGCAAAATAAGTATAAAACCCCCCTTCAATGCTTCTTCATTTCATCCATTCCAAAGTAAATAAGACAGTAGTAACTCGTATTTTTTTAATTTTTTTTTTGCCCTTTTCATTATTTTCTTTTATTTTGTAAAAGAAATAAAAGAAAATAATAAAAGATGGGTTACATTTCAATTTCCGTGGTTGCATTCCTTGTCGTTTTTGCTTCGCCAGTGGTTCTAGCCACAGATACAGCGCCGATTCCAGAAAACAGAGCCCAAATCCCACAATGGTTCAAGGCCAACGTTAAACCTTATTCCCAGAGAAAGGGCACGCTAGACCCTGCCCTCGAAGCTGCTGAAGCATCTCGACTTATTATCACCGTAAGTTACAATATAATCCGCTAAGTTCGGGTTGGTATTGTTTTTACTTTTAGCAAACTATATATTTATAGTTTGATTGTTAATTCGAATGAAAACTGAAAATCTCATTGCAGGTGAATCAAAAAGGAGGAGGCAATTTTAAGACAATAAACGAAGCAATTAAGAGTATTCCGATAGGAAACAAGAACCGTGTGATCATCAAGTTGGCACCTGGTATATACAATGAGAAGGTCACGATCGACATTGGTCGACCATTCATTACATTGCTTGGTCAACCTGGTGCAGAAACGGTCTTGACTTACCACGGGACAGCCGCTAAGTACGGAACCGTAGAGAGTGCAACTCTTATCGTCTGGTCTGAGTATTTCATGGCAGCTAACCTCATCATTAAAGTATGTGAAACATATATATTCATTCTACGTTATTACATTACATTAAAGATTAATTGCTTCTAGTTTAATGTTTGTGTATATAAATGATTTTGTTTTTCTATAGAACACTGCTCCAATGCCGAAACCAGGTTCACAAGGACAAGCTCTAGCTATGAGGATCAACGGTGATAAGGCAGCTTTCTACAGCTGTAAATTCCATGGTTTCCAAGATACTCTTTGTGACGACAAAGGCAACCATTTCTTCAAGGACTGTTACATCGAAGGAACCTATGATTTTATCTTCGGAAGAGGAGCTTCCTTGTACTTGGTAAATTTATATCTCTTTTAACATGGTAATTTCATAAATATAACATGTTTAAAATAATACATATTTGCACATAAAATCGATAGAACACGCAATTGCACGCTGTTGGAGATGGGTTAAGAGTGATCACCGCACAAAGCAGAACAAGTGTGAACGAACAAAACGGATACACATTCGTGCATTGCAAAGTCACTGGAACCGGAACCGGAATTTATTTGGGCCGGTCTTGGATGAGCCACCCAAAAGTCATCTATGCTTTCACAGAGATGAGCAGCGTGGTCAACCCATCTGGCTGGAGGGAGAACTTCAACCGCAAATATGACAGGTAACATTTCATATCATCTTTATAATTACATATATAACTCAATCAACTGCATTTTAAATATCTGATTATAAACCGAATTTGGATATTGTATCTTGTATAACTGTAGGACGGTGTTCTATGGAGAATACAAGTGTTTTGGAGCAGGGTCACATAAAGAGAAGAGAGTGCCTTACACACAAGATATTGACGAAAACGAAGTTAGGCCTTTCCTCACTCTTGGTTACATTAAGGGCTCCTCGTGGCTACTTCCTCCTCCTAAATACTGAAGTTTTTCTTCTTGTAACTGTCCTTTATCTTATAATCAGCGAAATGTTCCCATCTTTTTTTATTTTATTTTTGTATTGCTTGAGATATGAATGCGATTAAGGTTTTTTGGTTTGTCTCTATGCATGCATATATATATATATATATATAACTATATATAGTGCATAGATCAATTCATTCGTTTCAATATTAGAGCTCAGAAGTTTCTGGTGTTCTTTTCCCCCCTTTATTTAGAAAATCTATAAACCTATATATGAATATAATTGAAACGAGATCATTTTGTAAAATATCAAAACTAAGTTCAACTATGTTTACACACCATTGAGTTCATGTTATGTTTGAAGTACAAACAAAAAGAAAGAGTCCATATCTGTCCAGTCCATACCATGTCTTTTAGAATTTTGATTTATATAACAAAAAATGTAGATTCAAACAATAATATATAGGCATAAATTACACACATTTTCTAGATTTCATCAATTTTTTAGTTCTAGTTGCAAATGTTAACTTTAATATTTGTCGTATATACTTTAGGTTATGAAGTATCCTCTTTCTTTTTTTTGTCGGAGGATTAGCTTATTAAATTATAAGAGATGCATGCACTAAAATTCTTTCAACTAATTAAAGACCCAATGGTCAAAGATGATAAATAAGAAACATTAAAAAAAAATTGGATATGTACACCGACAAAGCCGCCGAGTAGCCGCGTCACAGCCAGGTCAGCAAAGAGTCGCCATCCAATTAAAAAGGAATAAGATAGCAACTTCTGCAACGTGTGCTAGGTCTGACTAAGATTCCGAATCTGGTTCTTACGATTTAAGACCATCCGATTTTCAACGGCTCAGATTGTTTTGAAGCATTAGTTGTATGTTGTCACGTCCGCAGGGAATCACTCCCTTGTTTCCCGCATCTCTCCGTGATAACATTGACCGTCCGTCAATTTTATTTGTTTCACGTTTTCTTGATATAAATATATACCTGTTGTTAAATGTTTAAAAACATTTTTGTTGGTCATATTCTGTAGTATATTCGGATTTATAATTTATAATTATTTTAGATTGTTGTCATAAAAATAAATTCATCGTCAAAATTAAAAATAACCAATTTTGAAGCGATGTTCCTAAAATGCCCTTTAAAGAGTTTGTTATGTATTATCATTATATCTTAATGTTTTATTAGAATAAACTAAAGGATATCATTCTATATGTAAAGATATGAGTGCATTTATGTATATATTCATTATCCAGATAATGTATAGAAATTATTGAAGATTAAAGAAGAATGGGAAAACAAAAAAAGAAGAAGAATTGGGAATCCATTGAACCAGAAGTTTTTTTTGTTCTTCTAACGTGGACCTTATGTAAGCAGGTTCTGAATATTTATCCATAAACTTGTTGTACTATATAATATCATTATGCAAATGCATTCCAAATATGAAAAGTCATTAAATGGCTCATAAGCCAGTACAATACAAATTTTGGGGGAAAAAAGAGTCAGTAATCAATATAATCAAGATAATAAAAGTTAAAAGATGATAAAAAGTCATATAATGCCGTCCCTATAAAAAGTCTGTCCCAGGTCCATTCTTATTGGGGGTCCACGTCACCAAACCAGTAAAAAAGAGGGAACCCAAAATTATAAGAAACCAATCTTGATTTTATTTTTTTCAGTTAATGAATAAAAAAACCATCAAATATAAATAATTAATTTGTATAATTACTCACACAATGGTTTTTAAGGAAATCTAAAACTGAAATGTTAATCTCTAAAAATTTAAAGATAGGTTTGACTTAAACAAGAGAACAGTTAGGGGTAACAGAGTCATTTGAAGAGATAAGAGAGATTGTATATGGTGACGTATGATACGTCAAAAATATCCAATTTCATTCAAATTACGCTTTCTCTTCTTCCCCTACATATACTCCAAATTCTTCTTCTTCCTATCATTCTTCACATTTCACAACATCAAATTTCGAGATTTCACTTTTTTTTGTTTTAGCGTTTTATTTGTCTTGATTTGAGTCTCTTTTTCTTCTTAACTTTCTTTGTTTCTTTCTTTTTTTCTTCCCATTTCAATTGGTTGATTTCTCCGATCACCAATTACGAATTTCATTTCTTTAAATCTCGGACCTTTCGATCACTCGATTTGTTTGTCGATTTTAGTTCGAGTTTAAGTGAAAGATGAATGCTTTAGCTGCGACGAACAGGAACTTCCGTCATGCATCACGAATCCTGGGATTGGATTCGAAGATCGAAAGGAGTCTTATGATCCCATTTAGAGAGATCAAGGTTTTGATTGGTTATCAAGTTTGACTATTTTTTGGTTTATTTTTTTGGGGGATTTTGTGTCAATATCTTGACTGTATGATTTCAGGTGGAGTGTACGATACCAAAGGACGATGGAACTCTGGTTTCGTACATCGGATTTAGGGTTCAACATGACAATGCTCGTGGACCCATGAAAGGTGGAATCAGATATCATCCTGAGGTAGACATCTCTTTCAAAAAGTTTCATCATTTCGAAAAGATCTTTCTTTGTTGCGTTGCTAAAAAGCTGAATATCACCTTTTTCTTGAATAATTTGTTGTCGATCTAAGGTCTGGAATTGAAAGATTTTGAATCTAGGGATTTGGAATTAAGGGTTTTTAATTTTGGTTGAAGGTTGATCCCGATGAAGTTAACGCACTGGCTCAGCTGATGACTTGGAAAACGGCTGTAGCAGATATTCCGTACGGTGGAGCTAAAGGTGGAATCGGATGCAGTCCTCGTGACTTGAGCATGAGCGAGCTCGAGAGACTCACTCGTGTCTTCACCCAGAAGATCCATGATCTCATCGGTATTCACACCGATGTGCCTGCTCCTGACATGGGCACTAACGCTCAAACCATGGCTTGGATTCTTGATGAGTACTCCAAGTTTCATGGTCATTCCCCTGCTGTTGTCACTGGAAAGCCCATTGTAAGAATCTTGTGTTTTTGATTCAGAATTAAAGTTGGTTGAATCTGATGGTTGTTCTCTGGATTTGAACTGGCTGATAATTCCATGTTTCTATGTGATTACCAAAGTTTTGAGCTTTTTTGGTTTAACTGTTGGATCCCTTTGGTGTAGGATCTTGGTGGTTCACTAGGTAGGGAAGCTGCCACAGGACGTGGTGTAGTCTTTGCTACTGAAGCTCTTCTTGCTGAGTACGGGAAATCGATCAAGGGATTGACATTTGTTATTCAGGTAAAACCACTATCAGCTAATCTCATATTCTCAAGGTTAGTTTAGTATAATACGAGAAAGAAAAGCTGAGAGATTTGCATGGTGTGACAGGGTTTTGGGAATGTTGGAACATGGGCAGCTAAGCTGATCCACGAGAAAGGTGGGAAAGTGGTTGCAGTAAGCGACATTACTGGTGCAGTCAGGAACCCTGAAGGTATTGACATCAACGCTCTCCTGAGACACAAAGAAGCAACTGGAAGTCTCAATGATTTCAGTGGTGGAGATGCTATGGATTCAGATGAACTGCTTATTCATGAGTGCGATGTTCTCATCCCTTGCGCTCTTGGTGGTGTTCTGAACAAGTCAGTACAAAAACTTCAGTCACAAAATCAATACCAACCATAGATTATTATTCACTTTCTGATTCTTATATATTGTCCAATATTTGGTCAGGGAAAATGCTGGAGATGTGAAGGCAAAGTTTATAGTAGAGGCAGCAAACCATCCAACTGATCCAGATGCTGATGAGGTAATGCATCGATAACACAGAAACCCGATATCCCTGAAACCTACTAAAAGATATCTAATTCTAATTTGTTTTGTTTTGGCAGATTTTGTCGAAGAAAGGAGTGATTATACTTCCAGATATATACGCAAACGCAGGAGGAGTGACAGTGAGTTACTTTGAGTGGGTGCAGAACATTCAAGGGTTCATGTGGGAAGAGGAAAAAGTGAACTTGGAGCTGCAAAAGTACATGACCAAAGCCTTTCACAACATCAAGACAATGTGCCATACTCATTCCTGCAACCTCCGTATGGGAGCTTTCACTCTTGGAGTTAACCGAGTTGCTCGAGCCACCCAGTTGCGTGGTTGGGAAGCTTGATTCAATTGAATCCCCCCCATATACTCTGTTTCTTTCTCTGTGTTTCCCTGTTTTTTTGTTTCATTGTTACTGAAAAATCATTGAGATTCCTAAATGGAAAAGAAACAAATGAATTAAATAAACTAACAGATTGGAATAATAAGATATTATTGGATTTTATTTCCCTTGATCCCAATTTATTTATCGGAGCAAAACGGAAAGTTTTAAAGCAGAGGGATGTACTCCTGATGTTTTAAAGCCCAAGTTGTGGCTTCAGGCTTGCTACTTCATATTTTGTCAAGGTCTTGCTACAATTCATTTTCATTCAAGGGTTCTGATTTTATCTTCTTCTTTGTGTTTTCAATTTATGGTGTTAAAATGTTTCCAAGAAATAAAGGTATTCGTTTATTATTTCATTTTTGAAATGTATTTTTGTTAAAATTAAATACCAAATAATGCATTTCCATCAAATTTCATTAAAAAATCCAAAATTTATTGATAAAACCGGAAATCAATTTTAAGTTTTCAAAAAGTCGTTACATATCTCTTAAAATGGTTACATACCATGATCTAATAGTCTAATGTATCAAACAGCAGTGGTGACTTGACTATTACGGTGGATAGGTAGTGAATCTTCGTCATACAAATGCATCAGAAGATTCTTATGAAAACTTCTAACCAAAAAAGAAGGTTCTAAAACCGGAGAATACATCGTCATCATAACCATCTCTCTTTGTAGTGAAGAACAATAGTCGTTGTAAGTGGAAAATGTCACATTCAATTGGAATCCAATTCCAAACAAGAAGTCCAGCTCTAACAAGTTCATCTCCTCTGTCGTTATTCCTCCAACTTTCGCATAATATGCGTTATTGTAACACCTTCATTTTATCAAATTCAGATACATTCATTTTAGACAACATTAGAAAAAAACAAATGATTACCATAGACCATACGAAGATATTATACATCATGTTAACTTTCATAAGTTACCAACTCAAAACCAATTGTCAATAAGTTGATAGATGTAAAATTTTCATTTTAAATAAAGATTAACATTAACTAATCAAGAGAATGGAGACAATTTTCATTCCTAGAACTACAAAAATAAAAAGGAAAAAAGAGAGAAATGAGAACTTACAAGTCATCCATGAACTTGGCTGAGAGCAAGACGCTGGTGATAATGAGTCTATGGACATTAAAAGAATCAATGGGCAAAAATGGCTGCTTTTGTATGAACCGATCCAAATATATATAGGCGACTATGTAACACGAGTCGCTACAATTTGCGTACTTGAAGATTCTCTCCATATAGCTTCTGATCGATATAGAAGGTTTGGTCAACGCACTGAAAGCTGAGATCCTATGGTGCTCCCTTAACGGACGGCTCAGATCGTCGTTCATCTCCGACACCCTTTGCAGGAGAGATGCTATCGCCATTATGAAATTAGGCATGATCTCAGCCATCGATTCTTGATCGTAAATCATCTTCTGAATCTGATCAGCCATTGGAGAGAGATGTGTAGGTGGTTTTTACATGGATTGATTTTGTGTTGTTGTCTCCTCCTTTGCGTGTCGTTTAGGGTGTTTATATAGAATAAATAATATTACATGTATTTTTTTCAACAAATAATATTACATGTATATATGTTAACATTAAGGCATGCTAATGATTATAGTGTTCTCACTACAAATCCTCCCAAAGTTATTTCTTTTCGTTTTATTCCAATTTATTCTTAGCTCCAACCACTAAATTTGGATCATTTGGCTGGCATATTGGAGACACAATGTTTGATTTAGATTAATAAAGTTATTCGGTAAGTTACTATTTTATTTAATTCTAGCTTATAGTTTTACATAAGATTTGAAACACACTAAGCTTACGAAAGTAAAGGCCTATTTATTGCTTATAAATCACGTCGGTGAATTAGTAACATTCTCATGAAGAATAGTCTATAAGAATTTATGTATTAGAGTTTATTATGACCATACGTTATAGGCATTATTTACATCTTTGTTGAAGAGATGATAATAACGAGATAATGCTAACTTTGAGAGATTTGGTTTTCGTTAGGATAAAATTGGTTAACCACCAAACTAATTCCACCTTGATTTTGTTCTGACTTTTCATTTTTCTTGTAGACTCTACCAATGTGTATATTATTATAAACTAAAATGACGAGACAAATGAAATTATTATTTACAACAAACTTATATGGTCAATGGATTTACACCCAAAAAAAAACAGAAACTAAGGCTAATCCACCTATCGTTATTATTTGAGATGATTCTCGAAAAAATTTTGCTGTCAAAATCCAATATTGTACATTGAATAAAGTTAACCAATATATATTCATGAAATACTGTTATATTTAGCGCCATTAAGAGGACGCCCTGTGGCAGAGAGACAAGCCTGGAGGCCCTGGACCAAGGTGCCAAACACGTTAAAAGAGATGATGAGCGACATGTCAATATTCAAAGACTTTTTTTTGTCGGCAGATTTGTATATATTTAAGTTCACTAAATCTTATATGTGTTTTCACTTCCGTATCGTTATTTATTAATTGAAGAATCTTATAATTTGGATTTGATGCTGATGCTGATGCTGATGCACAAGAACGGTGCCTTGTTTTTCTTCATTGATATGATTATATCACGTCTCTTATGTTCATAAATTGAAATGTTCAAAGTTATTTTCTCAGCTATTTATATTTCATATAAATGAAAGATGTGTATAAACGAGAACGTAGAGACAAGCATAAATCACAAAACTTAGATTTTCAAATTGAATTATAGAGTGTATTTTCTGAAAACAAACATCAAAACGTAAATTACTGGCAACATCACAACGTTTGATTTATTAATGGAAAGGCTTACATTACCAAATACAACATTTATATACCCAATGATAAGAAGATCACAATCATATCAATCTACATACAAAACACACTTGCAATTGTTTTGATCAAACATGGGATTTATTTGACAATCAGACTTATTATTATTAATTTTTAGCAGCTAATAAACCAAACTTCCATTTGAAGCCAAGACTTTGGCATCCAGGGAATTCAGTATCTCGTGCCCCATTCTCTTGTAACCTACCAAGATCTGTCGGGAAAAACAAAAACTTGCTAATCAAAATCAATAAATCATAAATGTAGAAACTTTTTACTTTAATTTCATTGCCGACTTACTGTTCCAGTAGTGTGAATATCACGTGTTCTGAATCCGCGATCAAGAACATCGAAAACTGCTTCTTCTATCCTCTTCGCAGCATTTTCTTCTTTCAATCCGTATCTCAAAAGCATTACAGCTGATAGAACAGCCGCCAATGGATCCACCGTATCCTGCAATTGACCTCATATCAACATCATAAGAATCTAAGCAATTTCGACATGAGTGGCACAAATGGTATGTATGATGGATGTTGCAACAACCTTTCCAAAGTGTTTAGGTGCAGAGCCATGTATAGGTTCAAAGATTCCAGGACCCTGTATCCGTCATATTAAGAGGAAAAAAACACGAATCATAAACACACAAACAAAGGAAAAAGGTATTGGTTTGAATGATGGTACGCACTGAATGACCAAGGGAAGCAGATGGAAGCAATCCTACACTTCCGGGGATCACAGCCGCGAGATCAGAGAGAATATCACCAAACATGACCCCAGTCAAGATGATATCAAACTGAAAACATGACAAAGTTAATTGTGAGAATTATTCACTAGTTAAGTACCTAAGGGGGTGGCTTTAAAAGAAGAAGCCAAACCTGTTTTGGGTGACGAATAAGATCCATTGCTGCAGTGTCAATGAGCAGATGGCTCACCTCAACCTCAGGATAGTCTAAGGCCATTGCCGTTACTCTTTTCCTCCACAACATAGATCCCAATTGGTTCAAGAACAAACACTGAATCCTGAATCTAACACACAAATCTCAACTGAAGAATAGAATTAAACTCTTGTAAAATAACAAGAATTTATACCTCCAAGATGGCAGCCTTGTCAACAGAGGAAAGTTTACCACGCCGTTGTTTAGCAATCTCAAATGCAACACGAGCAATGTTGTCAGCCTAAGCAAATACAAAAACAATTAGAGAATATTCATCAAATAAAAAAGTTTCAAAATCTCATAAATGCAAAAACATGGATACCTCACTGGAAGAGTAGGACTCAGTACTAAACTCAACTTCGTCACCTTTTTCATTTGTGGTAAAACCCCGAGGATGTGCATTGTAAATACCTATTTTTTCCAACCAAACAAATCTATAATCTTTATACAACAAATGAAACTAGAAAGTAGCATTTGTATGTGGACTAGTAGTGAGTGACTAACCACCAGTAAGCTCCCGGATGATCATTAGATCGACCCCTTGTACTGTTTCATGTCTCAGACATGTCGAACCAATCAACTGAAACACAAGAAGAATCTAAAGTTAACAATAGGCAATAAAGATGAGCGATTTCAAAAGCAAATTTGAGATATAACCTGAGGAAACACTCTAATGGGTCTTAAATTGGAAAATACTTCAAGACCCGCACGAAGCTGCAATAACCCAGTTATTGGTTTCAAATGCTTCGGATGATCATCCCATTTTGGCATTCAGTCAAATACAAAAAAAAAGTCCCAACTTTAGAAATTTCCAATAAAAATCGTAGCTTTATACAAAGTTTTAACATGTACCATCCAACAGCTCCGAGAAAAACAGCGTCTGATTGTTTTGCCCTTTTTAATGTTTCCTCTGGTAATGGAACTCCCACCAGATCTAAAGCTACACCTCCTATTGGCAACTCCTCGAAGCTCAACTCTAACCTTGATTCGTGTTAAAGAAAATAAACTAATCTTGTTAAAACTCGAACAGGATTTTAGGGATTTGAGCCAAAATTAGATCAGTTTAGATGGAACCTTCGAGTGAACCAGCTAAACGAAGCGCCTCCAAGGCGATGGGGATGACTTCGTTGCCGACGCCATCGCCGGGAAGCACAGCGATGGTGTACCGTTTCTTCGGTGTATAGGTGGCACATCTGATCACTGACGCTCTCTTAAAGCTCTGTTTGGTCACGGACTCATACGCAACCGAATTCTTGCTACTGCTGACGTGGAATCTCAAAACTCCCGCCATTTTGTAACGGAACGGTTTTTTTTTTTGTGCCTATTAAAAAACAAAAACACAAAGCTTAAGGTGAATTATGCTCTTCTAGATTTTTTTTTTTTGTTTTAAATGGATGGGTGATTTTGGTTAAACCGTGTAAATTTTGGACCATAGACCCATAATGTTTTTTATATCCAAAACCACACTTTAAATTTAAAGAAACTTTTTCATATCAAAGAGAACTAAATCCGAAATACAAAGAAACTAACCCTCTTAGACTATCATTCTTTGGTTTGAATAGATTAGTGTTGACACCAAATAAAAGAAGAGGCAAGTTTAATCTACATGACAAAGATCACATAAAAACAGTTACTTGATTCACAATATATTATGACGAAGTGGTTTAATAGAAAACTTCACGACTAAAAAAAAATCGTGAAATCAGATAGCATATTTAAATATCTTAATTTGGGAGTAATTTCTTATTTTAAATTATATTGAGTTTTTAGTAATACAATTGAGAATTTGGTCATATGTGGATTATAATCATTGAACGGTAGTTAAACAAAAATCAAGTCGTCACAGATTGTAGTTAGCGTATATTATTAGAACACACGTACACATACACTTAACTATATATCAAATATTTTGAAACTTAACTTTATCAAAAAAAAATCTTTTGAAACTTATAACCATAAAAACAGTTGCTACCAAATAACCATGCATTCAGGAGCTGGTTAAAGATTCATACCAATTAAGCTCAGAGGAGCAACAGATTAATCAAATATTTAGAAAGAAAAAAATAAGGATGTGAGAGAATGAATAATTTCACCTGGAAATGAGAGAAAACAGTACCAAATCTCTCAAGCTGGTGAACAATTAGATAGTATAATCTGTGATTTATAGGAAGAAAAACAAAGAGACTTTGTAGTGTGGTTTTCTTGGACCACTTTCCAAACTTCCGGGAACTTAATTTATACAGGTTTTGTTTTAGAGAAATGTCCATTTAATACTTTGGTCTTTTAGCGAAACATGTAATTCACCGGTTACCAAGAAAATATAATTTTTATTTACTCCTTTTTTTTACGGTTCATATTTTTCGTTAATTAATAATTGTGAGTAACGTTTCGTATCGCGCGACATGTATATTATAAATAATCAAATAAAATTGTTTTAAAAATATCTTACTCTTTCGTGTAGAAAAGTCCTTATTTTTGTGTGTTTGAGCTCAGATAATAGATAGAGGAAAAGATACAAAAGGAGAAGAGGTATTTTGGTGTTTCTCGTGATTTTTTTTTGGTGATAACTGCACTAAAAATTAACCCTATTACACTTATATAATCTATATCTATATCTAACTTTACTGCTTTTGCTTTTTTATTTATAAAAAAAGAATAAAAAGCATATATACAACCACACAACCCTGTTAATGTTGTTAGATCAGGTATCATCCTCAATCGATCGATCGCTCTATATGATCAATGTTATATATACACAAGCAAATACAATATTGCCGGTAGTGGCAATTAATGAGATGCCTAATAGTTATATATATTCATATTCTAATAGTTATATTCGGGTTACGTGGTAATTTTCGGTCTGTGTAGCTTTTTCTATATTAGCTTTCAGTTGGCCCGCGTATTTATTTGTGTACGAATACAACAAAATAGATGTCGGTCCAAACAGAATGATTACGCTCGATAAATGAAAGCTATTGTATGTTTGATAGTTTAATTATCATTTTAAAAGATATTAAAAGTTTTTTTTTCTTTTTGTTAAAATAAGATATTTAAAAGTTGATGTTCCAATAACATAAGTTATGGCGGCAAACAAATCTGTTAGTAAGTCAAAATTCTAAATGAGTAATTAGAATTTATATAATGAAATTGAAAGACTATGCATGTATCCTACAAATTACTATAGTTCTGAAGCAGAAACTAGTGACAAGATTTTACAAAGTTATGTTATATTTGATTTTGAAGGGACGTGGATGCTGTGAGATCCAAGCTTCATTGATGGGGTTAGTGTTGTACAATGCAATGCAAATTATCAATATGTGTGAAGTAACAGCTTCAGAACTGAATATAGACGATAACATGTACCCAGTTCTTAATCCACGTGCTTCAATTTGTTGATGGCAATTATTTTGAAATTTTGAGTACGACTCATCTGTAACTAAAAATTGTTTAACTATATATATGTATATATACATGTTTATTTTCTTGAAGTAGAAAAATTTGTATTATTTGCACAATAATATATTTGGTTTTGAAGCGACAACACGAAACAATTACGTTTAATATCTGATTTTACTGAATACAGCATGTGATCTAGTGATTTATACAATTGTTGTATGTCATTTTTGGATTTCAATTCGACACAATGCATGTGAAAAGAAAAAAAAAACATTTAAGCTTTATTTTACATTCGATAAACAAAAATAATAATCAAGTTGTGTCGCATCATGCATGAGTGATACTTAGTACTTACCTATACGGCTATACATACTTATTAAAAAAAATAGTGATTCAATATAGTAAGTTCTGTCTTTAATAATGTTCAGTAGGGTGTACAGCTGGATAACAGATGAATCTTTCGCAATGACATAATAAAGCTTCAATGATTTTTTATAAGGTTTAATGATTTTTTTTATAAAAAAATGAGTTATAAGGTCTCTCAAAATTCAAAATCTTTTATGGTTGTAGAGAAAGGAATAGCCGGTTTTAAAATCATGTTTTTTCATAAGGTTTAAATATCATGTTTATGGTATTATAATATAGCTGTCGATTAATATAGACTTTAGATACTCACAAGTGAGAGATGAGTCCACATATTTTATTACAAATCCAACACACACAAACAAACAAGTAAAAAAGTCCTCTGAGAATCTTGTGTTTTGGGAGAAAGAGGAACAAAGGCTTTTTGATTAGCCGTAGCAACGGATAGGGTCGTTGCAGCTCTTTGCAGTGGATTGTGCATTGCCTTTAGCGAGGTAATGCTGATGGTATTCTTCAGCCTTGTACAACTTCTTTGCTGGTAAGATCTCTGTCACAATCTTCTTCTCCAGTTTTATCTGCTGTTTCTTTAGAGAGTCGTGTGCTTGTTTCTCTTGCTCGGTTGTGTAGAAGTATATACCTGATCGGTATTGCGCTCCCACAACTTCTCCCTGCAACAGTTTAAGATCACTAAGGAACTGAAATACCAAAAGAATTATGGCTAATATCACATTCAATATGAAAGCTAAAATTGAGGACAAGCACCATCAAATTGAAGTTTATATGATCAGGACAATAACAGAAACACTCTCTCACACAGTCACACATATCTTTACACCAACCAAAACAATCATAATGGCAAATCCGTAATTAAATGATGATGCAAAAGAGAGCTGAAGATGTTGAATATGCAAATATCTGTCAAGAAAAATCCAGCACAAGAGTCAACCAAAACTCAAACGTTCTTCTAAGTTTTCACTACTGAAAACAGAGAAGCCATTGAACTAAGAGAAAAAGAAACAGCAAAAATCAAGAAGCGTCTCATAGGTGCACTAGACCAGAACAAATCAAGAAGCGTCTCATAGGTGCACTCACTAGGATCATACTGAACCCTAACAACCTCTGCATGGTTCGTGGTGTTCGTACAGACATCCTCGTAAGATGGATTATGCGAGATCCCCTGAGTGTAACCGACCTCAGTCTCGGTCACACCAGGGACTCTCTGGAAAGCAAGCTCCGCTCCCCAGAAGCAGCCAGCGGCGAACTCAGCAAACTGCTTTCCCGGCGCCGGAACATCATTGTCTGGCTCCTGAGCTATCGGTGAAGAAGCTATTGCAAGTGTCTCTACTATTTGAGGTTCCTTATCAGCTGTCGGAGAAGGAGATATTGCAGTTGTATCTACTGTTTGAGGCTCCTGAGCTTTCAGAGAAGAATCCATTGCTAAATCCATATGAGTTTGGTGAGTTTTTAACTGTTAAGTGTGTTTCTTGAAGATCGTTTACATGTAGAAAGAAGCCAGTCAGAGATTAACACCTAACATCAACGCTAAATTCAAGATTAGTATTTTACACACAAGAAAAATACATGTGATTCCGTTTATATTAATTTTCCAATTATGTACTTCAACTAGGTTGGTGGCCACGTTTCTTTATGCAATAAAATTGATAGAATATGGATTGTGCACTAAAAAAGGAACGGCCCTGCTTCTTTATTCGCCCTTTACTATCTCCAAACTCTCTTGCTTCGATTCAGATCTAACGGAACAAACAGAACAACTTGTTTCTAATGGAATCTATGCTATTATGTGTGTATATTAGAGTTACAGGTATTCCAAATCAAAAAGCTTATTTTATTTGGTATGTGGTACAAAACGCTTAAAACGGAAATTAGGCAGTTGAGGATATCCTGATCGATATAGCTTCTTTCCACGATCAAATCCAGCCACTGTGTTTCGTTTATGTTCATATAGTGTAACATCAATAATACAAGCATTTCAAATAAAATTCCAAGGGAGTAGTTAGTTTCAAACAATCTTGACACACACACAAAGTCCCAGAATGCTAAATCCTCTGTTTTGGGAACGAAGATACCAACTTTTAGCCGTAGCAGCGGATTGGGTCGTTGCAGCCTTTGGCAGTGGATTGCCCACGCCCAAATCGGCCACCCTTAGACAGATACTGTTGATGATGCTCTTCAGCTCTGTAGAATTTCTTAGCTGGCAAGATTTCAGTCATGATCTTCCTCTCCATTTGTTGCTGGTGACGTTCCAGTGACTCGCGGGCTAGTTTCTCCTGTTCGGGTGTGTAGAAATATATCCCAGATCGGTATTGGGTTCCCACGTCATTTCCCTGATAACAGTTAAGTCATAAAACGAATTATTGTTGGTAACATAGAAGTAGGCCACCTAGAAAACAGAGTGCTTAAACTGAAGAATGTTATGATAGTAACACTTAGGTAGAGAAATCTCAGGAGATAAAATAGTCAGAAGATTGGTTTCAGTATGTATATATGGCAATGAAAGTAAGAGAAGAAGATGCAAATGCAATTTATTGGAAAAGAAGCCTTATGCATAAATAAGGATCTTTGTCTATCAGAATAATAATACTGTAACACATCATCGAGATATCAAATCAAGTTGTTTAAGGTAAGCCAAACTCACATCAAACATGAAAGCCAATGCTGATCATGAACATGACAAGAAGAAACTATCTGAAATCCGTATCTCTTACCTCAATTAAAAGGAGAGTAAAACAGAACTACAGAAACTGGATTATACAAAGATTCAACGACCAAAGTTACCTCATAATTCAACAAAAATCAAAATTCAATATCATCCTCATATTCTACTTGGTTGACCAATGTTACAAAAAATGCAAGCTTCTCAAAAAGTCAACAGATTTGGGAAAAACAAAAATTCAAGAAATCCCTGAACCACAACAAGTCATTAGGCACATCACAATCAGAAACAATAATCCTAAAGCTACAAAATTGGAAATGGTACCTGGCGATTCAAAGTGGTGGGATCATGCCTAGACCAGAACAAATCAAGCAGAGACTCATAGGTGCAGTCATACTGAACCCTAACAACCTCGGAATGTCCGGTAGTGGCCGTACAAACATCTTCGTATGAAGGATTGTGTGTGACCCCTTGGCTATATCCAGCCTCGGTCTGAGTAACCCCTGGGACTCTCTGAAACGCCAGCTCCACACCCCAGAAGCATCCCGCGCCACCTGATTCCCCGGCGCCGGAACGTCATCGTCGTTTCCCTGAGCCATCGGAGAAGGATCCATATTGTTTTGCCCACTTGATCCCAAACCCAATCTGTTGAGTATGTTCATCGAGAATTTTCTGTAGAGAGAGATGGACGAAACGTGGTCTTCCACTAACTCGCGTTTGCGTTTTAGTAGCGATCTCGATAAGAAGACGATTAAATTAAACTGAAATTATTATTTTTATTCAAATAGATATCCCGTAATATCCAAATATTCTTTATCATCTAAAGCATCTACTCTAACCTAAAGTAATGGCGACTGTATGCCTATATATACTGTCCTCCGCTGTCAAACCAAAAACCATCAACTCATATTCACATTCAATAAGCAATTCGTTTTACAAAAGATTTTGAGAAAATGAATTACCAAATGACAGGACCGTATGACTGTTGCTGTAGAACCACCTCATCCAGAGGAACTGGTTAATCAAACAGAAGATTTTCCGGACGATGTCAATCAGAAGCCAACAAATAAAATCATAGATTTCTTTGATTGCAGGTTATTCATATAATTCAACTCTTTTTAAGAAATATGTCTTCCACTATTTAACATTGCAATTTTATGTTTTTGTAAACTGTTTTAGCTAATTTGCAGGTATGCGTGTGAAGCATCATGGAGGATTTTGAAATATCCTATTCAACACTCATAGAAAACCTGAGTTTCCATCTCCCATGAAAACAGCTTATATGTTTCAAGGGTGATGATATAGTAGAAGAAATTAAATTCAGATCAATTTAAATATGATCCGGGAAATTCTTTTTTTTTTTTTTTTTTTTTTTTTACGGCATCTGGGAAATTCATGGGAGAAGAGTACTGGTTTTTAATGTCATTTAGATTTAATACCTAAATCTCTGTTTCTAATTACCATCTTTTTTAGTATAAAACCTTGGTTAAATTGCACCTAGCAACTTATTTTGTTTCTCATTTCACGGATTTGTATTGAATTATTACGTTTCTTATATTTAACAACAATTTTCAACGTACTCAACACACATATGGATTTATATTATTACTAACAATATAAGTAGTTCCTAACCATATAATTCAGTTTCTAAAGCTTCGAAAAACTGAAATTAGAATGTTTTTGCTGACATACCAGAATTGAATCAAGTCATGACATTCTCTCTTCTTCAAGCCTATCGACCACTGTTTTTAAAAAAGGATCGATATACATATTTAGTTCTTTAAAATTATTAACACGAAGATGCTTAATTATGTTAAAAGATTACCGGGAAAACATTAAAGTTAATTAGCTTAAAATATCAATAACAAAATATATGTTGTAGTCTTCTCATGGAATTATAAAACTAATAAGCAAATTAATCATGTCGTTATCCACACCAAGAGACCAAGATTGACATTATCATAGGAGGAATTATCTTTAGGACATGAGGTCTTATGTAAATGGACAAAATATATATATATATATATATATATATATATTCACTTGACTTACATCATCTAATGATGTATTACAGCTATCACCTACAACCTTTACGGCTTCAAACATTGTACCAGGGGATCTTCGATTAGCAACACCTGAAATCAGTGCACAATCTACAAACTATGGAGCGAGAGGAATCAAAGAGTGCATAACCACATCTATCGATCAACACCTCCACTTCTATTCTTCATTGATCTGACTATAAGGAACAAAATTTCAAGCTTTTGTTATTCAAACCCGCGACTAGCATCTGAGATGATTCAACTCTGGTTTGCAACTTCTCCGTAATCTCTCTCTCTTTTTTTTTTACTTTGTCACATGAATGAATGGATCTGTATCAACGATGGAAGCTTTGTGATGGTTCACCTTCAATGCGATCTGACTTAGTCGGTGGAGACATTAAAATCGATTTCAATTTTTGGTTCAATGTGGTTCTTTGAAAATTAACACTAGCCGATGTGGATGTAATGGGCTAGGCCCAAAAACAAATGTTTGACTGAATTGTGTCTTTTTCTTTTTAATGCTTTAAATAGAAGATTAAAAAAAAAAAAAGGGAACAATTTCGGTGTTCTTTGGTTTATCATTGGGAAAAACAAACTTTTATTTGTTTGAGATTCATAAAATATGTTGGTCTGGATTGATAAATAATTTAATAAAGCTTTACACTAAGTAGATAACAAACATTTATTTGATGAATACAGTAAAAAAAATTTGTATTATCTTAATTTATATGGTCAATAAAGTTTGAAAGTTTTTATAATTTGTGTCCTATTACTGTTAATACAAACTACGATATCATTAATTATTTCATTTAGTGGCCCCACCAATTTAAATGCATCTGTCATATGAGTGTTGATGGTGCGCATAAGAACTCTGTAAACGCGGATAAACTCTTTACCCAGTTTCTCCAATTGGCCGATGATATGGTGAGAACAAAATGTTTTAAACTTTAAAAATCATGTCTATCTATTTATTAATCATTAAAGTTTTTGGAGTTAATTAAGTGATTAACCACTAGACAAAAATAAAAAATATAGTTATATGACTTTTTAAATATCTAAAATATGTCTAAATGCGCAGATCCTAGAGATCCGGATTCCACGAAAAATGTTGATCGAAAATAATGTAACATATCAATATTAATTAACACAACACAAACTATATATAAAAATAATAAATAAAATAAACAAGATGATAAATACATAAAATAAATATAATATAAAACACTAACAATAATTTATGATTATTATATAAACTATCAAGTATAAAGCAAACTTTTCTTACCAAGCAAGACAGAACAAAAGGTTTCGGTTTTAATTTGGTTATGAACTCTTCAAACCAAATAAACCAAAATATATAAATCCAACCAAATTAACGGAATACTCGCACTCGTACGTATTTAAACTAAGGGAAAATATGTATAATGTATTATTCATAAAAACTATCACTATACTTGTTAGTCAATAAGACCATATATCAATGGAAAAGCAAAAATGATCCAATATACAAAACTTCCCAAACTATTCTTCCAACCGCTGCCGCGAAAACTGGCAGCGGAGCTAGCGATCCCAGTCGCAGGGTTATTCTTCTTAGAAGACGGCTGAAGAATCCCTGCAGTGGCAGCTCGGGGAGCTCCCACGGGAGCCTGAGATGGGCCATTGCCTTGGACATTGACTTGTAACCTCATACCGGCAAAGCAATGGAGCCTATTGCCGCAGACAAAGAACTGGTCTCCCGGTTTGGAAAGAGCAACGGTCGTGTTCCCGTTTGTGAATGTACGGATCGGTTCTGTAGTGTTGCAGTTTTGGAAGTTGTCTTTAGCCACTTCGTACACACTATGCGTCGATGAGTATTGGAACACTTGCAAAAACATTATATGTATAAATTAGACTTAATGCATTTTACATAAGTTTTAGATGGTAGTCAATCCAAAATCGTAAATTTATTATTTAAAAAAAAATCTACAAAAGTAAAATGAGGGCAACTTTGGAAATTTACGGATTTTATTTTGTTAATAATCTTATAAAATGATTAAATATAGATTGTAATTTTGTAATAATTTGATATACTTACTTAGAACATCACCAACAGAGAATCGCTTGCCTAAAGTCCAAGAATCAAGATCGGAGCTTATGTCCCAACCGGAGGTGTCTCCCACAAAGTATGTAGTTGCGTTGCATCTTCTTATCATTACAATCCCAGATATGATGCAAAGATTTAAAAGAAATAGCATCATCGACGTCTTCTCCATAGTGCAAGCAATTGTATCTTTCAATAAATGGAGTTTAGTTTGCTTGTATTGCTATTGTTGTATATATGCATATGTGTAACTGTAAATCTATATATATATATATGTGTGTATATATAGGGTATAGGTTAAGGTGGCTCATTGGTGGATAACCTAACATTACAACCACTATAACTTATATGATCTGATTTGTTCCCCGGCCTTTGTTTGTTTTTCTTAACAAAGTTTTCGTGTTTCATAATTCATAGGATTCTTGTGCTGTTAGGTAAAGTCCATAACCCTAAATGGTTAAATCTTCATGAAGACATTGAAGAAGTAGTTACGTATTTATTTTTGTGATTGTGTTCTGTATTGAAGATCATACTAATTTTGGTATCCAATTTTTATTAGGAAGATTGTAGTGCCAGGTAAATAATGCATTCAATGAAAACAGTTTCTATATATATAGAGTCAGTCTAGTGTTTTGGTCTGAAGATAAAATAAGTTTTTAAACAACAACGTTGCTAATTTTTTTAAGCCTAGCATTAACAAAAATGTTGCAAGTAACATTTTCGAAGTTTGGAAATTTCCTATATCCAAGAATATAAAGACCCGTGTATCACAAGTTTATTCGTATTTCTGTTTCAGATCCGTGTACGGATTTGCAATTTAAATAACGAAAATGATATAGTTATATGATTCAAGGTCATACAGTTTTTAAAAAGTGAAAATGGAGAAAATTAAACATACATTTGGCTACATATGAAAAGATGAAAGAAAAGTTTCACAATTCACAAATTTGTCGATTTACTGATTTATTTTTATTTTTCGACATTAAGTTGGTCGATTTATTGAGTATTGATAAACATTTTCTTTTTAACTTTGGAGGGGCTTAGAATTGGCATGAAGGGGTGTAGAACTTCTCGACTAATCGTCAGTGTTTCTCTTCACCAAACTCACCTAATAATTCCAGAGAATTGCCCTTGTAACTATGTTTATGTTTTTACTGGAAAATGCATCAAATAAAATACTACTACTAATTTTCAGTATAAAAAATTAAAACACCTTCAAAAAAAAAGTTAAACACCTACTACTACCAAAAAGTTAAATTTATTAAAATTTTATGTCGAACGATGTGTACGCACCGGTTCGGTACAGTACGAGCCTCAAGGACGGTTTGGACAAGATCCAATTCTGGAGGATTTTTCTAAAGCGCTATGCACATCCTCTTCATCGTCGGGTTCACCTCTGGCCTGAAAATCCACCTGCATACATGTATATTATTGTATGCATACGTTTATAAAGTTTTTATATTTCACTGATTAGGTCATTCATACATTGGATCGACAAAATAAACAAAAAAGGTTTTGAATATAGCGGCGCGTTTTGTCATTTTTGTTGACCTTGGTTCGTGTATAACCTAGACCGGCCTAGCATAGGTAAGCTTGAATCCTTTTTTGGTTAAATGTGTTGAAAAAACCATCCTGTAGTTACTTGCGACCCTCCTAGAATTGATTTTAAAATAAACCAATGCATTATTTGACCAGCTATTTGATCTTATTATGTTTTTTTGGCCAATTATTTTGTATGTTTTTTTCTTTCTCGGTAATGGAATAGACTGAGAACTATAGATGTATACAAGACCATTTTGTCAAGAAAATCCATAATTAATTAATTATTTCTGTTTGTTTTACGGTTTTTAATTATCGGGACCGACACATGTCTATTTACATCTTATAGTTTATAATTCGAATATTCAGTAAGTGTATATTGTGGGTATTAAACTAATGTGTTTACGTTTATGTGAAAAATTCAGGGAAAAAATGGGAAAGTTCTGCGAGGAAGTGAGGAAGCTATCGATAGAGATAATGGGAGCAATAACAGAGAGCCTAGGCCTAGGGAGAGACTATGTCGTCTCGGATGGACGAAAACGGAATGCAAGTCATGGCCATTAACTGCTATCCACCTTGTCCGGACCCTGAGACGGCGCTAGGCCTGCCACCGCATTCAGACTACAGTTGCATCACCATCCTTCTACAAAACTTGGCCGGTCTCAAGATCTTCGATCCGACGGCTCACGGTGGCTCTGGCCGCTGGGTTGTTGTCCCACGAGTCGAAGGTGCACTTAAGGTAGAGAAATCAAATTACATATTATCCGGCCTCATGTTTCAAAATTTTCGGTTTTATGTCTAAATTGTATGGAACTAAAAGTCTAAAACTTTAAAATATTATTATAAGTATATTTAATACATTTTTGAAGTAATTAGATAAATGACAAAAATAGTTAATTCAGCTCAGGTAAACAAAACAAAAAATTTCATTGCCATTTTTTTTTAAATTTCCATTATATTTATTACCATAGATTAATGCAAAATGCTATTTTTTTTTCTTTAATTAGGTCCATATTGGTGACCATGTGGAAGTGCTAAGCTATGGATTATACAAGAGCGTCGTTCATAAAGTCACTCTGAATGAAGAGAAGACGAGAATCTCCCTCGCGAGCTTGCACAGCTTGGGTATGGACGATAAGATGAGTGTACCTTACCAATTGGTTAACGATGAAAATCCGGTTCGGTATAGAGAGAGCAGCTTTAACGATTTTCTTGATTTTCTTGTCAAGAATGACATTTCTCAAGGGAAGAGGTTCATTGAAACTCTCAGAATCAAAGACTGATCGAGTCTAATACGCTGGTTATGGGTGAAAGAGTATTAGAGTAAGGTAGACCGGTTTGGTTTGGTACACGGTAAGACACTAAGACTCCGTCTCTGTCTTTTTGCGTTTAACCTGTGTGATAACGTAAACATATACGTATACCAGAAACATATGTGTTAAACTGTAATGCGTTATGTGAGATATATATTACTCTTATAGGAAGCAATCATTGACGCCAAAAACAAAAGTAATCATTTTTCTTGATTTCCAAATTCATAGCACCCTGATTAAAATAACATGTATACGAGCCTCTTATTAATTTCTATGGATCTGCTATATAATATATATGTAGCCAATGTCTGATCTGGTATATAATACATATGTAGCCAATGTTAGAATCCCACATCGGATATATAAAGAGATTAATACTAGTATATAAGTGATATGCGTCAGTTCATTCATTACCAATTGGTTTTGAACTGGAAGTCCATAAAACTTAATATAGTATTAGAGCTTTGTTTATTGACCCAAGTAAGGTGCTTCATAACCGATTTTGTACCAGTTCTAAAATGGGATTCGGTTCAAGATGGGCTGATAAGAGTCATCATTTCGAGAAAACGTGATAGAATCCCATATTGGATTTATAAAGGGACTATTGCCAATTGATTTTGTGTTGGAAGTCCATAAAAATTAACAACCAATTTGTTTGAAATTTAATTAGCACATGTTTTTTTTTCGAAATGTTTTCCCAAATCCTACAAAATAAATGTTTTCCCATTTACAAATAGAAGAAAAGAAAGATAAGCATACATATGGTTATAAGAAAACATTAAATATAGGTATGTTTATTTAAAAATACATAATTAAAAGAAGTGAGATTCATTCAATATTTTGACAAGTCTTAACTTCGATCCGATTTTAGCAAAGCCATAGGCCTTAAATTCGCCACCAAATAAAAGAAAATTTTGAAAAAGGATTTTAGTAACGAATTACGACAAAGTTGTCATTTGATACAGACATCTTATTAGCCTTAGATATATTGTAAAGAAGCTGATTCAATCCGTTCTACACAAGATGAAAATAGACGCAATATGTACAGATCCGCGAGCTGGAACCGTGTGCCCGAGGATTACTCGGTGCCTTGGTCAGCGCCAAAGGGATTGTGGAAAGGCCTAGACGAAGACGAGCCGGCTCAATACAGTCCCACAGGCCAAGAGGTAACCAAGAAAGATAAATCACGTGCCAAGTTCGCTGAAAATGCCGTTCACATCATCCCTTTTGTCCTTCTTGCTTGTGCTCTCGTCCTTTGGTTCTTCTCTAATCCAGGTATGTATACAATATATACCTTGTGTCCATATTCATGATTTTAGGCTCTATCATTTATTGGTTTGATTTTGTTTTTATATAACATCTGATTTATCATTAGATTGTAAAGGGTTCATACAAGAATTTGATTATGTATGCAAACAAACTATTAGGAGATCTCGAGATTACGAAATCGTCTAGAATATATTTTCTGAATATTATTGTGTATATTTTTTATTATTAAATAAATAGATTTTTTATTATCAAATAGATAAGTTATTATCTTGTATAAATAAGTCTATTGGCTAATGAATAAGGACGAGAGAAACTATTATACTTCAGATGTTTCCTCCAATCTTATCACAAACATTCCATTTTAGAGTATTGCAATTTCTAGTCCCTGATCCGGTTATTAATTTACTTGTGATGTATATGCATAATTTTATTTTATTTTATCTAAGTATATGTTCAATCGCTGCTAATCGGATCCTACGATGTACGTGTTCTTAATTAATTGGATTTAGAATATAAATATAGAAGGTCATGATTCAAGTTTTGTTAAATACATTACCTTTTATATCACTACGGAATTAACATGACATATATGTGTGTTTTTATCAATCAACAGATGTATGTGATTAGTATCGATTTTATCAGTATGGTATTTCTTGGTTAAAAAAAAAAGAAAGAGGATTATGGTAGATTATTGCAACAACTTTATATATACGGTACATAGTATGATAGACTTAATAGATTTGTAACGTTACTTAACTGATTGCACATTTTTACGTAAAGATGTGGATGTATGGGTGAAAGAGGAATCGATTGCGGCTAGGATCAAAGGATTAACGATTGAAGGAGACATCGACAATGATAGCGATGGAACTCAGACTGGATTCTTAGGCGCCGCCACAGAGTTCGGAGACTCAGACAAGACTAAACTAAAACGCGACGTTAATAAGCGTCATCGGAAGATACAAGCTTCAAGGAAATTTGTGAAAGGTTTTTATTAGTTTTTTTTTTGTTTGTTTAAAAAAGTTCTACTATATATTAGTTAACATTCAAAACGATTTTTTTTCCTCTTTTGATTGATATTTGTTTCTTTAGTTACATTTTTTATTTTAGTTCTTCTCAATTATGTTTAATCTAAAAAAATTGTTAATCTAATTTCTAAAGACTCTAAACAATAAAGTAACTCCACCGGTTGAATCCAAAACCAGATTTTCGAAGAATCTGGCATGAAACTAGATCCTAAGTTCAAACACTGGCTGCGAGGAGAAGAATACTACATTTAATCTGTTCTTGGGCTTTGGTACAAAACTTTACAGATATCAATACTTAAAAAAAAAAGAAATTAAGCTACTTCTCGTTTAATGCGCTACTTCGCTGGTATCACAGTTCCTACTCAAAACAACTTTTTACAAAACGACTAAAATATAAAAATGGAAGTGACATTTTGCAAAACATTACCATCATATTTTTGGTTTTAGCGCGCGCTCAACGCTCACCAAACCTACCAAAGAAAGATTGCAAAACAGAAACGGCTGTCGAGGATATAAAGGATGTGTCTCGCCACGTGTGCCAGATGGAGCTCCTCTCCTCTTTATTACTACAAGTTCCTCTGATTATCACTTACACGTGTGCCTTCACATGCAATTTTTACCACTCGTGTGTTTCCAACTGTTTTTTTTCACTCTGTTATCTTATCTCTCACAAATCAAAAGATTAAACCGTTTTAACATCATTATCAAATACTTAAATATTCTAAAGTTGATGACAATTTTTGCAAATTACGGTAATATACTTTAGATATAATGTCGACATTGATGCTGCATTTGAAAAAAAAAAAACAAATCTTTGAAATCGTATTTGTTTATCTTTCACCATCTTCCGTTGCCGTTAAGATACTTATTTATCCACCCACAGTATATATGTTCATGCTACAAAATTTAACTGTAACGTTTAAAACATAGTTTTGGCATTTTTCATTTCAAGAGTTTTCAGAGGGTAAAACTATATTAAATATTCGACTTTTCATTTCATTTTTCTTCCTATAAATTTCCCTTTCGGTTTCCTAAATTTTTAATGGTATTCCAAAAATGAAATCTCTATAGCTTTTTTCCTTTTCTAATTTTTTTTTTCTCTTTTAATGTGTATTGACCAAAATAAATCTTGGATCATTGTTGTAAGCAGAAAATGTTGAAAAGTGTGAGTCCAATGCCATTCTACGATATCGGAGAGCAGCAATATCCTACTTTAGGGTACATCGTAAGCAAAACTGGAAATGCAGGAGCGTACGACATTGACCCTCCGATTCCGACCATCGACGATGCGATCTTCGGCTCAGATGAGTTCCGCATGTATGCTTACAAGATCAAACGGTGTCCACGGACTCGCAGCCACGACTGGACGGAGTGTCCCTACGCCCACCGCGGCGAGAAAGCTACGCGTCGTGACCCTCGCCGTTACAGTTACTGCGCCGTCGCATGCCCAGCTTTCCGAAACGGTGCATGCCACCGTGGCGACTCATGTGAGTTTGCACACGGTGTATTCGAATACTGGCTCCACCCGGCACGTTATCGAACACGAGCTTGCAACGCCGGAAACTTGTGCCAGAGGAAAGTGTGTTTCTTCGCCCACGCGCCGGAGCAGCTCCGGCAGTCTGAGGGAAAGCATAGGTGCCGGTATGCGTATAGGCCGGTGAGGACGACGTGGGCGATAGGAGGAAAAGGAGATGGGATGGCGTTAAGATTGAACGGCGAGGATTACGTCACGTCGCAGTCTCCGGTGAAAATCGGGAAAAGTGATTTAGATAGTAACGAGGAGAGTGTGTTGTTGAAGTGTTGGAGTAGGATGAGCATTGTGGATGATCATTATGAGCCGTCCGATTTGGATTTGGATTTGGCAAATTTTGATTGGATCTCAGAGTTGGTCGATTAAAATTGAGAAACTAAAGCAGGGAAAAAAAACACCTATAAATAAAGTGGATTTGGTTAAAATCCACAAGATCTAGATTCAAGATGAGAGATCTTTTCATGTATATGGTAAATCTAATTGTAATGATTTATTGCAATGTCGCAAAGTTATTTGATCACTAGGCATGTAAACTGATTCTTGATCTTCTATAGGTCTTGCAGTTTCGAGATAACGATGTTTTTAAAAGCTGAAGTTTATTTTTGTTTTTAGGTGAAATTTAAAAACTGCAGTTTTCAGAAGAAAACAGATTTTATGGGCTAAGTTTGAATTAGTCATTAGTCATGCAACCGTTACATATATTAGTTTTGTCAGTATTAATAAAAGTTTAGAGTTGTCAATCGTTGACCCAAGAAAAAATAAATTTGGTTGACAATATATACGACTTTTTAAAGTAAAATTTTGGAAAAACACCATGTTTGTGTTTCCTAATTTAAAAAGATTATTTCTGTTTTGTTTTGTTTGGTCAACAAAACTTAATCAAACAAGAGTATTTTTATAATCAAACAACAGTAGCAAAGTCTACTACAAATCGTTAAAGCTTTTCAAGAAAAATGCAATTAAAGAGATACCACATTCATACTACTTTTCCCCATTAAAAAATGTATGTATCGTCATAGTCCATTTCTTATCACTAGAAGCATATTCAAACATTACATTATAAACATAAAACGTTTAATGATAATGTCTCTTTTTTTTTTCCTTTTAGTTTCTGATCAGTCATAAAATCTTGAATCAATGCACAAAATAAATCAGCTACATTTTGGAACAGCTCGACCAATGTCGTTTACCCAATGGGTTTAGCTCCACCGGGTGGTTTAGTTCCAGCCGCGGGTGTATTTCCAGTTACGGGGGCTCCCAACAATCCTGGGATGAGTTCGGAAAACGATTTTCCACCTAAAGATCCGCCAAATCCACCTATCGGGTTACTTCCACCTGCTGGTGCAGCTCCACCCGCCAATTTATCTCCGAACGTTCCAGAAAATGATTTTCCTCCCCCAAGTTCCTCCATATCCACCTGAAAACTTTGGCATTTGGAACAAAGTTTGGCCTGACAGACCCGACGAACTTCTTTCCCCATTTGGTGAATACTTGTTCGGCTTTCCTCCCATCCCACGCCTATATCACACACACATGTATGTCAGAGTTTAATTGAAAGAAAAAAAACTTTGTACCATAATCTTACTAATTACGTTGGCAACTTTTCAAATTATAATGTAGACCAGAAAAAAAAAAGAAGAAGTAAGGATATGTGGGGAGTTGATCGAACCCAAAATTTGAAAATCAAAATAATCGCAACTTTAAACTTATGGGTTCTAAAGATCTAGCTAATATGACATCCAGAGCCTTGGCCAAAGGCTAATACGTGCATGTGGTCGTATATGGATGATATAGACGCGTAAATATCGAGTGAGTTTGAAAATAATTTGTTTGATTTTTAGTTAATGAGCCACCTGATGAGAGCAACGGCCATCGCTCCGAGTGTGCCACTGGCTGTTAACCCTGTGGCTAAGACAGCAGTGGCTATCGTGGCTGGTATAAGAATCGGACTGAATATGATGAAAAGCGGTGTGGTTACGGTTAATGCCACGGCTGAACCAGCGAGTGTTACACCAGCGAACACGAAGAAGATTATAGAGGCTACGGCAGCTATAACCAACTGCAAAACTTCCATCAATAGGATGAGTAAAGAAATCATATTGGGATAAATGTTAAATTTCGATGACTGAGATTTGTCCTTGGGCTCATACTTTGTTGTCGGATGGTTGTTAGGGGTCATGCAAAACGATGGGAGTAAATAGACATATACGTCACGTCACACTTACTTTCTTTTGCGTCTCTCTCTCTCTTTTTTTTTTGCATGTGTTGGTTGTCATATTTTTGGACCTTCTTTTCTTTCTTGTAAAAGCTCAAACATGAATTGTCGTGTTGCAATTCATGTATGCGGTTGGAACATGCTTAACCAGGTGCTTCAAAATATTCGACCACACGAATAAACAAGAGGTTGTTTGCTGGTAGAGAAACATATGAAAGAGGAAAAAAAAAAAACTCAAACTGAGTATGGTTAGAGAGGGTACCGAATTCGAATCCTAGGTACTACATTTCGAGGGAGATGATTTGCGTTTGTGGACCTACCACAAATAATATCAAAGGTTGGTCTTGGAACTTGAGAAACTATTGATCCAAAATTTAAAGCTTTCTTGTTATAAAGCAAAACAAGACTACATGCATGAAACCATCAGAACGTTATTCATACCACATACTGTATCTTTTTCAACCATTTCTCAGTTCTATTGCTTTTGTAGTCAACAAGTCCAAACCGCTTTGTTAGTTGATAAAAAAAATATCTAATTACAACATAAAAAGTAACGACGAATAAAAGCCTATATTGGTCAACAGCCTCAAATTTCATGAATTCTTCCAATGTAAACTATATTCATTGTAACCTGCTATAACACAGTAATATGCTACTATGCTTCCTTATAATTAAATAACATAACATATATATCGTTAAATCCTTTCAACACGATTGCAGTTACAAGTGTTACCACATCATTATTATTCTTTTATATAAATATTGTATCATATCTTTTTTTTTATCATGATAATAGATCCAACATTACATACAAACATAAAAAGCTTTAGAAAGGCTTTCCTTGTTTTCTCCTTTTATTTCCCAGTCATAAAATCTTGAATTAATGCAAATTATCAACTACGTACATGTTGGACTCCAGCGATGTCCTTTACTCCGCCCTGAGGCTATCTCCACTTCCGGACGTATTTCCTTTTTCACTTCCGGACATACCTCCTCGACCTTTAGATTTACCTCCTCGACCTGATCCGGACATATCTCCTTCACTTCCGGACGTCATACCTCCATCATTTCCGGACATATCTCCTCCACTTCCGGACATACCTCCTTCACTTCCGGGCGTACTTGTACCACCTTTAGGTTTACCTTTGGATTTACCTTTACCAAATTTGGATTTACCTCCTTTATTTCCGGATGACGTACCTCCTAAGTCACTTCCGGACGTACCTCCACCACCTTTAAATTTACCTTTGGATTTACCTTTACCCTTTAACTTACTTTCTTTCTTTTTTAACTTGGACTTAAGTCCACCCTTGGACATATCTTTATCTTTAGTAAATTTATCTCCAAGCCCAAGTAAATTAAACACTGGAAACATAAACCCACTTGGTGGGGCTGACGCACTACCTCCTCCCGCCGGAGGAAGTCCTGCCGGAGGTGGATTATTCTTCGGCTTTACGCCCATCTTACGCCTACATCACACAAACAAGTGTATAGATATATGCACGTCAACGATTGATTATGAAAACAAATGATGTACAATATATTATTAGTTACGTTGACAACTTTGTTTATGAATACAAATAATGTACAATTTATTAGTTACGTTGACAACTTTTCAAATGATGTTTCAAAAAAGGAAAACAGGTTATGATAGAAAATATTACTATTAAATTAATTAAAAAAAGTACTAACAACAATAAGGTACTGGAACTAATTTTAAAAAGTGAAGTAGCATGTATAAAGAAACTTAGACCAAAAAAAGAAAAAAAGTGAAAGAAAAAGTTAGAAAATATTATTCTTGCCAAGTGTATATAAAAAAAAAATTAAAACCAAAAGAATAGCTGATCGAATCCAAAACTGATAAATCAAAATCCTCGCAACATGGTAGCCACCCTTAAAAGCATGGCCTCTAATATGAAATTATAAACAATTGCTTTACCGTTGACCAAAAAAAAAAAAAAACTATTGATTTACCAACGAAACGATCTAGCGTGGCCAATATGAGTAGTACTATATATAAGCATAAATCTCGAGTAAAATATAATTTGTTTAGTTTTTACTTAATGAGCCACATGATGAGACCAATGGCCATCGATAAGAAGCTGCCACCGGCCGTGAGCCCTGTGGTTAAGACAGCAGTGGCTATGCCTGCTGGTAGGAGAACCGGACTGAATATGACGAAAATGGGTGTGCTTATGGCAAATCCCACGGCTGTACCGGCGAGTGTTAAACCAGCGAAGCCTATGAAGATTACAGAGGCCACAGAAGCAATAATCACCTTAATAACCTCCAACAATGGGATGAGAAAAGAAAACATATTGCGAATAGAAAACACTCTTCCCTCTCTCTCTGACAGTTCTTCTGTCATATTTTCTGATCGGATGGTTGTGGTTTGGTGATGGGAAGAGAGAGGGCTTTTATGAAGGAGTTGTGGTGGACGACTACGTGCACGGTACTCTGCATGATCCATGCAAAACGATTGGAGTAAATGGAGATTTACGTTACTTCACGTCACATTTCCGTCTTCTTTCTTCTCTTTTTGTTTCTGTGTGTGTTTTGTCATGGGTTTTAGGCCTTCTTTTATTTCTTCTTTCTTGTAAAAACTCGAATGTTTTCTTTCATTCCATTGCTTTATGGTATATCAAAGCGTGGAGAATGGTTTTTGTTATGACTTATTAGCCATATGCAATTACTGGGGTAAACGATTAATTTTTGAATTTGATTTCGATTGATTTAGATTCAAATTCCTTGATTGAAAGATTGTTGCTGGAGCCGATGAAATCAATATGGTAGGCCTTAGAATTACCAGTGACTAGAGATCGTTCACAATGGTAATTTGGTAAGACAATTAATTAATGCTCTTTTGTTTCATAGTAAGTATAGTTAATCATTTGTGTGCATATATATTAAGAGACGTTTTAGAATTTTTATTGTACTCCTTGGTAATACAGTACATAGTTTTATGTTTCTAATTAATGAACTAAAATAAAATGAATAAAGCTGAAAATTTTCATTAAAATATGTTCTGAAAATAAAATATTATACTTTCTGTGAAATAAAGTAAATGCTAAGAAAATATTTATTATGAAACGGAATAGGTACTACTTTTCCTAATTTATAAACTCAGAATTTTTTGTTAACAGTTAAATTTATAACAAGAATAAATTTACAGAAGTCGTGTTAGACCTAAATGCCAGATTACAAAATATGAGGAATAGTAAAACGAAATTTTAGAATGATAAAATCATAAAATAAATATAAATGATTTGAGTAATTATGACTAATCGTGGAATGCTTGAAACAATATGAACCATAGTTCATTAACAAACGAGAAAAATGAACCATAGTGTGAAATACTGAAATATAACTTACGAAGTTTGTTAACAAAACTAGGTCTAGGCTGGGCTTCTGTGTAAAATTTTCTCTTTCTTAATTTAAGTAGAATCTTTTTAATTTAGCTGGTTTGGTGATTTGTTTTTGTAATGAGATAAACCCAAAAAATACTATAGCATGGGCAGGACTTGTAATTTTTTTGTTTCTTTCTAATTCAATCAATCGAACATTTTTGTCAAAAAAAAATAAAAAAAAATAAATACGGACTGTAGACATTCAAAAGTTCTCTTGGATGAACACAATCTTAATGTCTCGTACTAGTAACAGTGGCGTTCAAGGGATATGGGGATAAAAAAATGCAAGAAGATTTGGTCATTCAAAGTCGTGCATTGCTTTTTTTTTTTTTAAATGAAGTTTTCGTTTAAGTTAAAATAGTCTCGATATCCAATAACCATAAGTGAGATCATCCAGCTATGATTCAATGGAGGAAGACAATCATGTTATCAGCGAATCATGTCACTGCCCTTCAAAATTTCTGTTTTACAGAATTCTTATATATATATATATATGTTATGGCTATGGTTCAGAAGTTATCGATTCAATTGTATCGAAAAGGGATTCGGTTTGTTAAAAAGTTTATTCATATTTTTTTAACAAGGTAAATTAACCTTTGAGAGGATGGGTAGTTGTTCACACTGACATTCAAGAACCATCTTCGAAGACAGTGAAACGTTCTTCACCAAATTTAGAGTATGGCGGCTGCTCCAATCGATATAAAAGAGACTGTTTCATATTGGCAGGCGATTCACTGAACCATGGCCTAAAGAGGTTGGACGCAAGATCCGAGTAACATACTTTAACAATAGAGGTTTTGTTTCGAGTTGAAAGGTCAATTTGAGAGATGGTTGAAATCGATAGATCTAGAGGTTTGACGATAAAACTAATTGTTTCATCCCATTCAGATCCAATAGATGGTGACCTGCCGGAAGATTTCACATGACGAAAAATGTGACATGGTAATATCGATTCGGTTGTAGGTTGCATCTGAGGGAAATTGTTGATGGCTCAACTGAAGTAGTAGTGAGATCTCGATTCATGGCAAATTTCACGTGTTCTTTAACGGCTCTTTAATTCTGGCTCTTTAATGGATCGTCTGATTTCTCTTTATTAATTAGTATTATCACCCTTACGTATATTAGTGTGGATATATTACTTAAATGATATTCTGTTTGTTTTTTTGTTTATTAGATGTTTTCACTAATACAAATGATATTTGAAACATGTAGTTTCTTCTGAGCGCCATTTATATTTACTAAAAAGGATGGCTACAATAGGTTTAATTTATGAAATCCAATAATTAAGTTCAAGTTGCTTCATACCGTGTTTACCATGCCGGCACTTAACTTCCCGACCCTCCTCCACATCTACATCCCGACTTTCTTTCGGGTTTATCACCCGGTTTACCTCCCGCCCCTCCTCCACATTTGCCTCCCGGTTTTTCTTCTGGTTTACCTCCCAACCCTCCTCCAGATCTACCTATCGACCCTCCTCCGGTTTTACCTCCCGGTCCTCCTCCAGGTTTACCTCCCGATATTCCTCGAGATTTACCTCCTGACCCTCCTTCGTGTTTATTTTCAAGTCTTCCACCGGATTTACCTCCTAGCCCTTCTCCGGGTTTACCTCCTGGCTCTCCTTCAGATTTACCTCCCAACAATCCTTTGAGTTTACTTCCCAGCCCTTCTCCTGATTTACCTTCTGGCCATTCTCCGGGTTTACCTCCCGGCTCTCCTTCGGATTTACCTCCCAACAATCCTTTGAGTTTACTTCCCAGGCCTTCTCCTGATTTACCTTTTAACCCTTCTTGGGTTTTACCTCCTGGTTTATCTCCCGGTCCTTTTCCTGGTTTACCTCCCGGTCCTCCTCCGTGTTTACCTCCCGACCCTCCTCTGGATTTACCTTCTGATCCTCCTTTGAATTTATTTTCTGATTTACCTCCCAACAATCCTTTGAGTTTACTTTCCAGCCCTTCTCTGGATTTACCTCCCAACCCTCCTTCGCTTTTACCTTCTGGTTTATCTCCCGGTCTTCCTCTAGGTTCAACTCCCGACCCTCCTCTGGATTTACCTCCCGACCCTCCTCCGGGTTTACTTCTCAACTCTCCTCCGGATTTACCTTCTGACACTCCTCCGGATTTATCTCCCAGCCCTCTTCCAGATTTATTTTCTGATTTACTTCCTGGCCCTTCTCCGGTTTTACCTCCTGGCCCTCCTCTGGATTCACCTCCCAACAATCCTTTGAGTTTACTTCCCAGCCCTTCTCTGGGTTTACCTCCTAGCTCTCCTCCAGTTTTATCTCCCAACAATCCTTTGAGTTTACTTCCCAGCCCTTCTTCTGATTTATCTTCTGACCCTCCTTCGGTTTTACCTCCTGGTTTATCTTCCGGTCCTCTTCCGGGTTTACCTCCCGGTCCTCCTCCGGGTTTACCTCCCAACCCTCCTCCGGGTTTACCTCCCAACCCTCTTCCGGGTTTACCTCTCGACCCTCCTCCGGATTTACCTCCTGGCCCTCCTCCGGATTCACCTCCCAACAATTCTTTGAGTTTACTTCCCAGTCCTTCTCCGGGTTTACCTCCTGGCTCTCCTCCAGATTTACCCCCCAACAATCCTTTGAGTTTACTTCCCACCCCTTCTCCTGATTTACCTTCTGACCCTCCTTTGGTTTTACCTCTTGGTTTATCTCCTGGTCCTCTTCCGGGTTTACCTCCCGGTCCTCCTCCGGGTTTACCTCCCAACCCTCCTCCAGGTTTACCTCTCGACCCTCCTCCTGATTTACCTTCCGACCCTCCTCTGAATTTATGTTCAGATTTACCTCCTAGCCTTTCTCCAGGTTTACTTCCCAGCCCTTCTCCGGATTTACCTCCCGACCCTCCTTTGGTTTTACCTCCTAGTTTATCTCCCAGTTCTCCTCTAGGTTTACCTCCCGAACCTCCGAGTTTACCTCCCGAACCTCCGAGTTTACCTCTTGACCCTTTTCTGGATTTACCTTCCGACCCTCTTCCGGATTTACCTCCCGGTCCTCTTTCAGATTTATTTTCTGATTTACCTCCTGGCCCTTCTTCGGGTTTACCTCCTGCCCTTCCTCCGGATTTACCTCCCATCAATTCTTTGAGTTTACTTCCCAGCCCTCCTCCGGATTTATATCCTGATCCTCCTTTGGTTTTACCTCCCAGTTTATCTCCCGGTTTTCCTCCGTGTTTACCTTCCGGCCCTCCTCCGGATTTAACTCCTGACCCTCCTTCGGATTTATTTTCTGGTTTATGTCTTGGGCCTCCTCCATGTTTACCTCCCGATCCTACTCCATGTTTACCTCCTAACCCTTTTTCGGGTTTACCTACTAGCCTTCCTTCGAGTTTACCTCCTGGTTTTTCTCCGAGTTTACTTCCCGACCCTTTTTCAGGTTTATCTCTCGGTTCTCCTCCGGATTTATATCCTGACCCTCCTATGGGTTTATCTCCCAATTTTCCTTCCGATCCTCCTCCAGGTTTATCTTCCGATTTACCTCCTGGCCCTCCTCCGGAATTACTACCTCCTATCCATCCTTTGAGTTTACTTCCCAACCCTCCTCCAGATTTACCTTCCAGTGCTCCCTCGAGTTTACTTCCAAGTACTCTAAGTTTATCTCCTAGTGTTCCTTTTGGTGCTCCTCGAGATTTATCTCCCGGTGTTCCTCCCGGTTTATTTTTAGATATTCCCTCGGGTTTATTTTCTGAAACTCCTCCTGGTTTATCTCCGGGTACTCCTTGTGATTTATCTCCTGCCATTCCTCCTGCTTGATCTGACGCTCCCCCTGATTGATCTCCTATTCCTCCTTGTTTGTCTGCTTTGGGTGGGGTTCCATCTGGAGCTGGAGTACACTTCCTACGCCTACATCTCACACAAAACTATATATACATCAAACTATTTAAAATCTTTTTTATTAGTTGAAAAACATGTAAACATAAATCTGGAGTGGTTTTCATTATATAGGGTTTCATTATTGTTTCATTATATAGGAATAATAATAAATAAATAAATTTTACCTTTGGAGCCAAATTATAATAGCAATTGCCGGAATTAGGATAGGCCAACCGCCCCGAGCCCACCGGCTAGGAAAGTAGTGGCTATAGTGGCTGGTACGAGAATCGGACTGAATATGACAAAAAGCGGAGTGGCTATGGTTAGTCCCACGAATGAGGCGCCAAGGGTTATACCGGCGAACGCGAAGAGGACTACAGATGCTACGGTAGCGATAACCACCTGAAAAACCTGGAAAATTGGGATTAGAAAAGAGAGCATTTTGGGATGGATTACGTTAGATCTCGATGGTTGTTACTTTGTTATCGGATGGTTATATGGAAAGAGAGTGGCTTTTATGAAAGAGTTGTGTGGGGTGGTGAACGTGCACGGTACGGTACACATGCATGCCCCATGCAATACAATGGGAAGTACTTAGAAATCTACGTTACGTCGTCACGCCAAATTTGCTTCTTTTTTGTTGTGTGGCTTGTCAAACAATTCTATTCATGAGAAATAAAAGACGTTACAAACCCGACCCGGACCCGTAGTTTTAAGTATCCATGCCTCACTACATACAATAAACTGAAAAACAAAAGTATATTAACCTTTGAAGATGTGTAGTTGTTCACACTGACATTCAAGGAACCATCTTCAAAGACAGTGAAACGTCAATGAGGTAAGAAAAACCTTCACCAACTTTAGAGCAGTGTGACTGCTGCTCCAGTCGATTTAAAAGAGACTGTTTCATATTGGCAGGCGATTCACTGAACCTTGGCCTAAAGAGATTAGATGCAAGATCCGAGTAAGATACTTTAAAAATAGAGGTTTTGTTTCGAATTGAAAGGTCAATTTGAGAGATGGTTGAAATCGATAGATCTAGAGATTTGCCGATAAAACTGATTGTTTCGTTCCATTCAGATCGATTAGAATTGCCAGAACAGCTGAATCTCGTTTTTGGCCAAGATTGCCAAACCATGTATCTGTTAAGAAAGGTCATGTCTCCTATGCTCTGTTTAGTGGACCAGTATTGTTATCATGCAAATTTCATGTGTTCTTTAATGGCTCTTTAATTTTGGCTATTTAATGGATTATCTGAGTTATTTATTAAAATTATCACCCTTACGTATCTTAGTGTGGATATATTACTTAAATGAAAATTCTCTCTGTTTTTCTAATTTAAATAATTCAGAAATGGCGAACAATTTTACAGAATATAAAATGCTTACAAAAGCTACATAAATTTTAGTTTTTTTTTTCCATATAAGCTTATAAAAATCAAACAGATAATTTTACTAAAACGATAATCTTTGATTTGTAATCAAATAGATTTACCGATGCGTTGGTAAACTTGCATCACATCCGAAAATATCTACGGTAATCTCTATGACATTCATCTTTAAAAATGTACAAAAAATTCGAGTACATTTATTATAGTTTTTGTAACACGATATACATCAATGGAATGACATTTTGAAATATTCGCGCGTAATTAGAATTTCATTAAAGAGAGGATGGATAATTTTGGTTTTCTTTTTGGAACCCCAATAATATTAAGTATGCTCAAGCTCCTCTTAATTATATCATCCCATATTAGGAAAGGCCTACTTCACTTATCCCGAACTCGCTGGCTTAGATTTCGGAGCCCTCGGTTTCAATCCCGGAATTTTTTGCGGATCCTTCCCCGTATATTGCCTACACAATTATATACATCTGATTATTATAAATTCGTCGACTCTTTGTATAAAAAACATATATATTTCATAACCGAATCGAAGTTGAACTAGACCTGATATAAAATTTTGTCAAACCGAACTTGAATAGAATGATAGAGTTTAATTCGGTTACAAATTTTTAAAACCCATAAACCGAAATAATAACTTTGCCAAAGATTAATACAGCCTTGACATGAATTGTATATGAAATTATATATATGTATGACCATGCATGTAAATAAGTTTAGCACCATATTTGAATTAAAAAAAAATAGACGAAATTGTTAATTGCGAATAAAGGTTTGTTAAATTTACTTGAAGAGCCACATGATGATGGTGAGAGCCCGGGCATCTAAGGATCCGGCGGCCGTGAGACCCGTAGCTAGCAAAGTAGTGGCTAAAGTTGCTGATACGAGAACCGGACTGAATATGATAAAAAGTGGTGTGCTTACGGCAAATGCTACGGCTGAGCCGCCGAGGGTTATACCTGCGAATGTAATGAGAGCTAGTGCAACCCCGCCAGCGAAAACCGCCTGAATAATCTCAAACATCTTCGGGATGATCAAGTTAAACGGCTGAGGTTTGCTTTGATCGAATGGTTGTGAATAGTTTGGTGGTTGGAAGAAGTAGGATTTTATCGAAGAGTAGTGGAAGTATACGTGAACGCTAGCTAGGCTACATATTCATGCTCCGTGCAAAACGATCTGAGTAAATGGCGATCGTTGTTACGTCACGTCACAATTGCTTCTTCTTCTTTAATATTTTTTTTGGTGTGGATTGTCATGTTTTTTTGGCCTTTTCCTTGTTTTTGTTTTCTTGATTTCGTATTTCTAATTAGACCAAAAGTATGCAGTACTGTAAAAAAACTTTAACAATGGTAGCAAGAAGTAAATTTTGATTAATCAAAAAGAAGAGGTCTTCAACAGTTATAACAGAAAAAAAAACTTCAGAAAAAGAATTTTGCTACAAAATAAACATTTGTCATTTTAGTTGACTAATACGAAAAAAGAAAAGGAAAAAATATTATCTTTTTTTTTTAAATGATTGTGGCTCTATTTCAGCATGACCCTGGGCATAGACAATAACTGAATTACATGAATAGATTTAATTAGTTTGGATATAAAGTAGTAGCTAGATTGAAAGGTAGAATCGATGAAAGTAAACATGTTGGGCCTTATAAGCAGAGAGTCCCTGCCAGTGACTAATCCTTGCTTTGCTCAGTGGTCACTAATGGTCATTGGTTAGACTTTTTTAAATAGTATTTATTTTTATAATCTTTTAATTCGTCCCTTGACGGCGATGCAACTACTACAACAGCCGTGTCCTCTGCTTTATTAGATCGAACGTTTGTCGCTGAGCACACAGAAATTGAAATTACGACGACGTGAAGTCGGTTTAATATTGGGCCAAAACTATTTTTGGGGCCATTACATGTAACTATTAGTTAATGGCTCCTTTGGGTTGATGGATTATCCCATTGATTTCTTAATTTATGTTTACTGTACTTTGTTTCAAAGAATTTATTTAGGTTTGAAAATTTAAAAACGCAACCAGATTATGATATGCGTTGCTTAACTTGCGTCAAATCTCAAAATATTCATCCAAGGTTAATAACAGTGAAATATCACTTCGTTTTTTAAACATTATTATACAACAAACATGTGTACATTTGTTATTATTTCTGTAGCACGGCATTGCATTAATAGAATGATATTTGAGAAATTCAGTTTCACCAGCACTTAATTAATGTTTATTAAAAAAGGTGGATAAATTATACGGAAGATTATTGATCAAATATTTTCCATATCACCCCTTGTCTATGCCTTGGCGGGCTTATTTTCATCCGCCAAGTTTAGATGATGGCTGCAATGCTACGGCACCTTCAGCCGGTTTCTCTTTACCCGTAAATTTCCTAGACACAATTAAATACATCTGGTTGTTAAGAAAATCGTGGCAGCATATTTTTCATAATTACGCTTCAAAGCTGTTTTGAACAAGACCATTGATGCATAACTACGGCTTAGATAACCATGTGCGTATACGTAGCTCCAGCTTTTAATCTAGTTATAAATACGTAGTCACAAATCATAGATTCTTAAAACCAAAAAAAAAAAATCATAAAGTATAGACGTTAAATAATCCGTCTATGCTCTCACCTAATGGCTAATGTAAAGTTAAAACTTATAAGGATATAAAAAGTAAAAATCAGATAGTGAACGTCACCAAGATAACCCGAAACGTTAGATTAGCGTCGAAAGAATTCTACAATATTGTGTGAGCATCCAAAAAAAGGAACGTCTAGTTAGTGGTAATTACTTGATGAGCCAAAAGACAATTTTGAGAGCCGTCGCACCAGAACTGCCTCCGGCCAATAAACCGGAAGCAAGAACAGTGGTGGTAATATCGGCTGGTACGAGAACCGGGTTGCATACGACGAAAAGAGGCATACAGGCGACAAATGCCACGGCTGTGCCGGCTAAGGATAGACCAGCCAGCAACAAGAGGAATGCTGCGGCTGTGAAGGCCAAAATCGCTGTCAGAACATTCTTAAACGTCGGCTTCGTAGATCGTTTTAATTTTTTCTCAAGTTTTCTCTTGCCAAACAATCTTGTACCAAATCATTTCAGGCTTGGATAGGTGAATAGAGTTCCACAGTCGAATAGAATCTTCAGTACACCAACTAGGATAATTTTCAACATCCGATAACTGAAATGTGATAAGATGTTGAAGAAGATTTATACATTACTAGATATTTGAGAACTTTAGTTCCATCAGAACGTAATTAGTATTTATTGAACAAAAGGCGGATAAATTAGATTTAATTTACGGAGTTCCAATATATTAAACTTTTCATATCATTCCTTGTGTTTGTCTTTGGCTTCTTTTCATTTCTTCGGTTTAGCTGCTGGTTTAGCTTTTGGTTTAGGATTAGCTGCCGGCTTAGCTGGCGGTTTAGATTTTGGTTTGGCTGTCGGTTTAGGTTTTGATTTAGCTGTGGGTTTTGCTATCTTCATAGATTGCAATGAGGCATCGCTACTCGATGTATCTCCATCCGCTGCACCTCCACCCGGTGCACCTCCATCCGCTGCAGCTCCATCTGGCGTAGCTCCCCCAGGTGCACCTCCACCCGGTATTGGTGGGTGGTCTTTACCAGTTATTTGCCTGGACATAATTAACTACATTTGGTTATCAATACCGTCGTATCTTATTTTTGATAATGAATTGACATCTCAAAACTGTTCGCCTAAACTATAGTTCGTTCGAGACTTGCATATAAATGTTTACAACAATGCATTGATGAAATCCTGAAAGCTCCAAAAGGTAATTGCAAACAAAAATTTGATATAAATGAACGGAATATATAAAATATATTTATTGCGTAATTAGTTCATATTTTTAGTTTTTTTTTTCTCTATACTTATATGACAAAAGTTATTAAAAAAAGCAGATGTTAAATCGTCACCAAAAGAACCCCAACTGTTAGATTAGCGCCTAAAAAATTCTAAAATATCGTGAGCGCATACATATTAATAATAATAAAAAAAATGTTTTGTTACTGTTTAGTACTTGTAGATCCAATAGAACATGGTGAAAGCCGTCACACCGGAGGTGCCTCCAGCCATTAAAACCGAAGCAAGAACAGTAGCGGTAATACCCGCTGGTACGAGAACCGGGCTGAATAAGATGAAAAGTGGCATACAGGCGACAAATGCCACGGCTGTGCCGGCTAAGGATAGAACAGCCAGCAACAAGAGGAATGCTGCGGCTGTGGAGGCAAAAAACGCCGTCAGAACATTCTTAAACGTCGGCTTTGTGGATCGTTTTTCTTTTTTTCTCGTGTTTTTTTCTTGGGAATGGACATTTTTAATGGCCAGAAAATATAATCTTGTTTGATCGGATGGTTGTGGGATTTCATGAATTAGGAGGGTGGAATTTATGAATAGAGAGAGCCAGAGAAGTGTGGTCTACTTACACGGTACGTGCTTTCCCCATGCGTAACGATACAAGTGACTGTTGAGCTCTACGTCACCTCAATGCTTCTTCTTTTGTTTTTTTTTGTTTCTTTCTTTTTGTTTTGGTTTGCCATATTTTCTCGGCCTCTTTTATTGTTTCCTTTCGTTTTCTTGTAAAATAAAAAGAGATGGACGTTTTGGTCTATTTTGCATTCGGTTCAGTCCTTCATTTTTGAATTGGCTTTTGTAAAACTATGATCTAATTCTAACAGTTTGGGTTGGCTCGGTTTGGCTTTGATAGAGTTTGATCAGTACAATTGTCTTATATTTCACGTGTTGAATTTAATGTGATAAACAGTTAAAGTAAGATAACTGTTCGTGCTTTATGGTCAAAATATTGAAAAATAAATTGGCACTATAAAAGAGTAAGAACCTAAGTGGTCTCCGACATCAGTTGAAGATGCGCACAAGATACAGAAAACGTGTAATGTTACTCCCAAAAAGCAAGAAAGTTTCATTCAAGTGTGAAGAACCAAGTGGTGAAACTGTGTAACGAGATGGCAATCCGATGCCAAACGATCTTGTACCAAATCATTTGAGTAGAATAGAATCTTCAGTAGACCAACTAGGATAATTTTCAACATCTGATAACTGAAATGTGATAAGATGTTGAAGAAGATTTATACATTACTAGATATTTGAGAATTTTAGTTCCATCAGCACGTAATTAGTATTTATAGAACAAAAGGAGGATAAATTATATTTAATTTATTGAATTGCATTGATTATATATGAAACTTTTCATATCATTCCTTGTGTTTGTCTTTGGCTTCTTATCATTTCTTCGGTTTAGCAGTTGGTTTAGCTGCTGGTTTAGCTTTTGGTTTAGCTGCTGGCTTAGCTGCTGGTTTGGCTGCTGGTTTAGCTGCCGGTTTGACTGCTGGCTTAGCTGCCGGTTTTGTTTTTGATTTGGCTAGTGGTTTCGGTTGCTGTTTGCCTGGCGGTTTGGCTGGCGATTTTGCTGGTGGTTTAGCTGTTGGTTTGACAGGTGGTTTCGCTGGCGGTTTAGTGGACTGTTTAACTTTTGGTTTGGTTGTTGATTTAGGTGGTGATTTAGCTTTGATAGGTGCCGATGAGGTGTCGTTACTCTGTGCACCTCCACCCGGTGTAGCTCCACCTAATGCATCTCCTCCCGGTACATCACCACCTGGTGATCCACCTATTTTAGTCGTTGCTCTAACTTTAGCTGCCGCTTTAGCTTTAGCTAATAATTTAGCTATTGCTGCTTTAATTTTTGCTCTACGTGCTGCAGATGCATCTCCACCCGTTGCACTTGCACCCGGTGAAGCTCCACTAGGTGCAGGTCCACCAGCTGTATTTCCACCCGGTGCATCTCCACCAAGATTACTTCCATCCGGTGCGGGTCCACCAGCTGCACTTCCATCCGGTGCATCTCCACCAGCTTCACTTCCACTCGGAGCAGCTCCAACCGATGCACTTCCACCCGGTGTAGCTCCACCCAGTGCATCTCCACCAGCTTCACTTCCACTCGGAGCAGCTCCAACCGATGCACTTCCACCCGGTGTAGCTCCACCCGATGCATTTTCATCCGGTGCAGCTCCACCCGGTGCACTTCCACCTGGTGCTGCATCTTCACCTGGTGTAGCTCCACTCGGCGCATCTCCCTCTGATTTAGCTCCACCAGCTGCACCTCCCGCATCTCCACCCGGTGTCAACCCTGGTATTTTTGGTGGGTCTTTGCTCGTAAATTTCCTGGACATAATTGAATATATTTGGTTATCAATATCGTGGTATCTTATTTCTGATATTGAATTGACGGCTCAAAATTGTCCCCCCAAACTATAGTTCGTTCGAGACTTGATATAAATGTTTACAACAATACATTGATGAAATCATGAAAGCTCCAAAAGGTAATTGCAAACAAAAATTGATATTGATGAACGGAATATATAGAAAAATATTTATTGTATAATTAGTTCATACTTTTTAATATTTTTTTCCTAGAGGATTGTGTTTTATTTCCAATATATTTTACTAAAAATAATTAGATAAACTCTGAAAGTTCTGGCCCCTTTGATTTTAGAACGTTTAAAATATTAGAAAAAAAAACCCTCTAAATAGAATCGAACAAACGATCCTTAATATCCTCATAACCACTAAATACTAACTATTTATTCGAATGGAAAATTGAAAAATATTATAGATGAACGTTTTATTCAATTCAAAATTATTTCTCGAAAGACACATATGTTGGTAAAGTAAGACATAACCAGTTGCACTTATACTTCAGGTTTTAAATAATTATGTGTCTACGCGCCCGCCTAACCTATTTATAAAGCTGCAGTCACGATCATAAACTGTAGACGTTAATTAATCCTCTATGCTCTCAGCCTCTCACCTAATGTATCGTTTAATTTTATACTTTATAAAAAAAAATCAGATATTAAATCGTCACCAAGAGAACCCCAAATGTTAGATTAGCGCCTACAGAATTCTAAAATATTGTGAGCGCATACATACTAATAATAAAAACAAATGTTTTGTTACTGTTTAGTACTTGTAGAGCCACAAGAGGATTGTGAGAGCCGTCGCACCGAAACTGCCTCCGGCCATTAAACCGGAAGCAAGAACAGTGGTGGCCATGCCCGCTGGTACGAGAACCGGGCTGAATACGACGAATAGCGGCGTACAGGCGACAAATGCCACGGCTGTGCCGGCTAAGGATAGACCAGCCAGCAACAAGAGGAATGCTGCGGATGTGGAGGCCAAAAACGCCGTCATGACACTCTTAAACGTCGGTTTTGTGGATCGTCGTTCTTTTTTCTCGAGTTTTTTCTTGCGAAAGAACATTTTTTAATGGCCAGATCAAAATATAATCTTGGTTGATCGGATGGTTGTGGGATTTCATGAATTAGGAGAGTGGATTTTATGAATCGAGAGAGGTGTGGTCTACTTGCACGGTACGTGCTTACCCCATGCGTAACGATACCAGTGATTGTTAAGCTCTACGTCACCTCATTGCCTCTTCTTCTTTCTTTGTTTCTTTCTTTTTGTTGCTTTTGCCACATTTTTTCAGCCTGTTTTATTTCTTTCCTCTCGTTTTCTTGTAAAGTAGAGGTGGACGAACGTTCTGGTTTATTTTTGGATCGGTTCAGTCCTTCATTTTGAATTGGTTTATGTAAAACTATTATCTAATTCTGACCGTTCGGTTTGGCTTGGTTGGGTTGTTATTGAGTTTGATCAATTCAATTTGTCTTAAATTTCAGGTTTTGAATTCAATGTGATAAAATAATGATATTTATGGTTACTGGTTCGTTTGAATTTATTAATTGATTCTAATGGATTTTCGGGTGAGAAGTAGGCATTCACCACACACTGGTTATTGCTAAACTGTCAGTGTTGCTTATGTTTTCTCGCATTTGTTTTTAATCAACCTAATTAAATTATTCAGATATTTTGTTTCTTTTGTTTTCAATACGCGTCGCATGTAGTCCAATTTAGAAACAAAATAGTTAAAAGGGACTAAGTAGTGGTCGTGATGTTTAGCGCGGAGAAATATTTATTTAATAAATTTTGTTATTTATTATTTAAAATTAAAAAATATTTATATGATGTTAATATATAATATTTATGTAATGTATATTTTAGCAAATTAGTTGTATATGCAAATTACGGGTTAATATGTGAATTTTGACTACTAAAGTTATTATAGATATAAATGTAATATGTTGACAATATATATATATGTACCTATATTCGTTGAAATTTATAATATGATTTAGTCAATATTTTTAGGTCTAATCTAGAACTGCGGCCAGATCAAACGATGACTAATTTGTTTCAAGTTCAATGCTAAAATTCGTTAATTATAAATATCAACATAATTCGCTTTGACCCATATGTATAAAGCATATATTTTTCCACGCTGCAAAATATTAAAAATCTATTTTTGTGAAACGGATGAAGTATATTTTAACAATTTTAGTATTAAATATTTAATTCGATCCACATGAAAAATGACAATTAAACTTGTTAATATCTATTTAATGTTTACTTTAACTAATAATGAAATCTCAGAAATAATATGTGAAATCTTATAGCATAATTTTAGGAAACTCATCTTATCAAAATCTTCGTAATATCCTAATTTCATGTGAGTATATTAGTTACAAAAATCATTTGAATTAAATTTAATCTGTAACTAATTAAAAACAGTTAATGCAATGGCATTTTTTTTAATATGCCACATAAAAGTTGGTTATTTTGCTAACAACATTGCTCAAATAATAGTATAGAGATGTGCCCAAAAATAAAAGAATGCAAATGCATTTAATATATAATTATTGTAGGTTACAACTAGCTGTAGTATTAGTATGTGTAAGTATCAAATAGTCACCTACAATTCTATTTATACTGTTCTCGGAATAAATTTGGAGGTTGAAATAGGACACTCTCTTATATAGCCTGTTGATGCTCATTTATTCATAAGAAAAAAAAAACATATAAATCTTCGTTTGTTATGTATTCAAATCTTTAAATAATGTAATTTTCAAGCACTGATGGAATCATAGTTTTTCTGATATGAATGCAAAATAAAAGTGAACAATTAACTCGCTGGTAAACTTTTTATATTTTGATTTTTTTTCTGTTAACTGAATAATGGCCAAAATTAAATTTCAATGTCATAAGAAATAAAAGTGATCGACGGGAGCCTTGTAGTCCAGTGTCTCACTTGGGATGGGTTGCCCAATCAGTTCTTGAATTCGACTTAAGTTTAACTAAGTAAAGATTTAACAGGGTTAGTAAGACCTACGTCGTCTAAAAAATAAAATAAAAGTGATCGACCCGAGCTTGTAGACTATTAATTTGTATTATCACTGAAGCTATGTTATAATTCGAATTCGAATTCGAACTCGAACTTAATAGTGTGCGTATAAATTATAGACGATAAAAATAAAATAAAAGCAATTAAAAATTAAAAATGATCAAATGACTAAACCAAAACCATGATCATTCGGAAGTTACAGCCTTATAGGCGACTGTGGTTTAGCATTTGCGGATTACGAGACACTATACCACTTTTGTATTTTATATTTTCAACTTGTATTTTTGTTATATTTTCTCTTTTGTCTTTTCAACCAGTTAATGATATTTTACTTTGAAAAAAAAAGTGTTTGTTTTGTCGGGAAATTAATAGGAACGTATTATCTATCTAGACTTGGTAACCATATTCAATCACGAAGATATGAGTGATTAAGGTACCAAATGACATCCAAAATAAAAACATATATATACATCAATGACAACCAATAATGGACGATGGCGCCATTATATATAAAGTTTCAAAATACGCAAATAGGACATCCAAATTAATCATATTAAAGGGGAAAAGAGGGTGCATTAGGTTTAAATTTAAATGTTTGTGGAGCCATACAACATATTAAAAATCCAAAAATCAAGTTGCTTCAAATCATTTTCCACTTGGAGAGGCCTACCAGGATTACACTTAATTGAGCTGTCTTTCCTCTTTTAAAACGAGTCCATTATGAAGCTTTTATAATACATCATTATACTTTCTTTTGTCTAAATTTAGGTAATTATGCGATCTCAAATACTTCGTCCTTGTAAAAACCTTGATATTTTTAAGAAAGAACCATCAGTTTATGAAAAAAAAAAGAATTGACTTGAACTATGGTTGGTATCTCAATAATTTATAATTCAAGTCTCATTTACAGATAAACGAACTCACATATGTTAAAAAGTTATTTGATGTACAAATAATCCAGATTCTATAACGTAGTCGTGAGACTCGTAACAGAGTTTCAAGGATAAAGTTGTAAATTTGGGTATAGTGTTTAATTCAAAGCAATATTACCTTATGATATCAATATATATATATATATATATCATATTGTAGAATCATCTAAAATAAAATAAAAATAAGTAAATAACCTAAGTGAAGGCTTAGTAACCAGAAAAAGCAAATTCTTAGTTGCAATCAAAAATTGGTTTTTGATTGGGACTTTTCTTTGATAATATCTATTCATATGCAAAGAATATTCTATATGGAATCACAAAGACAAATGGTTTATCTTTGGATATGAAATGAAAAGAGTGGATATGCGGAGTTCCAAATAAATAGGCATTTATTTGTCATTAATTCTACATAATGGAAGAATATAAAAACGTGATTCTGCAAAATTACGTGACTTGATAAAAAGAAAAAAAAAACATAAGAAATCATAAAAATGTTTCGTCATTATGCATAATAGTACCAATAATTATAAAATGCCAATAGAACAAATAAAGTTAATAATAATATGATGTTAGACAATAATGTAAAACTATGCAGTGCCGTTGGAAATCAAATGGTTTTTAGTAGTCAGCATCAGTGGTAAAGACAAGTTGCGCATTAATGTGAAGATTCATCGTTATAACCAAAATGTAAAAAGTTAAGCTTGATTACGGTTTTTCATGTGAAGTGTCACATCATAGCAACAACTTGGTGAAGGTCCTTACAAAAAGTTAGACGTTGTCTTCATAAATTGTATTTAATTGATAAGTAGAGTTATTCTGGAGGACCCAGCCCTCTAAAACCACTAAGAGAGCGACAAAACCAGAGTTTACGAGTCCCTACCTCATCCATGGCTGCCAAAACTTTGTGATTAACCTTCTTTGTCTCCTCTTCTCCTTCCCTTTTTATAAACCAACCTAAAGATCAGAGCTTCATTTGTAGATTCTTTCTCTTTCTCTTTCTCTTATCTGAATTTTTTTTTTAAATGGCGAGTTTTGAGGATAGCTCTGATTTGGAGGCTATGCAGAAGTATTTCATAGAAGATTTAATGGTTTCTGATAGTTTCATGGGAGATTTTGATTTTGATGCTTCTTTTATGTCAGGACTTTGGTGTATAGAAGCTCAGGTTCCTAAAGAAGAACCTGATTCACCAGTTCTTGATCCGGATTCGTTTGTCAAAGAGTTTCTACAAGTGGAGGCCGAATCATCATCATCATCTGAGCTGAATTCGTCTTCATGTGAGACGGAAAAGAGTGTGAAAAAAGCAGAGAGGTTCGTAGTAGTAGAAGAAGAAGCGAGACATTACAGAGGAGTAAGACGAAGGCCATGGGGGAAATTTGCAGCAGAGATTCGAGATCCTGCAAAGAAAGGGTCTAGGATCTGGCTTGGCACATTTGAGAGTGATGTTGATGCTGCAAGAGCCTATGACTGTGCAGCTTTCAAGCTCCGGGGAAGAAAAGCAGTGCTCAACTTCCCTTTAGACGCCGGAAAGTATGAAGCTCCGGCGAATTCAGGACGGAAAAGGAAGAGAAATGATGTGAAGGAGGAGGAGCTTCAAAGCAATTCCTCCTCATCATCAAACGACCTGTGACGTGTATTTTAACATTTTAAGAGTTTGAGAAGTTTCTCTGTATAAATTAAACTGTACAGAGGGAAATGCAAGTGTAGGTTAGTAGTATGCTAATAAGAGATCTCTTGAAACAAAATTGTATGGATGCTCTGTTTTTTCATGTCCAATAGAAACAAGTTCTTGTTTCCAAGAAAGTTCCATTGAGTTTCAGATTTCTACACAACCTAACTAGTTATTAGATGTGGTAATCCGTGATGAGTCAATGGTTAGAAATCAAAACCAGTGGGCATTTAAAAATGGTTTTGTGTGTTTAAAGTAGAATGTTTTATACTATTTAAGATGTTTTAATTTTGAATTTCGTTTTTCACATGTAAAGGCAATTTGAAACAATCAAGGTCTCAAGTGAAATAACCACAGAAGAGGAGAAGGGGGAGTGAATGTAGATGAGCCAAGTTGCATGAATGTATCAGCAAATGTTTGTCTCATAGTTTAGGTACAAGTCAGCAGTATTCATGGACCACACAAGCTACAGTCACTTGAAAGAGAGATGCACAACTTGTTAATGGGGAATTAACAGATCAGAGATATTTATTTAAATATCTACTTCTCCTTGTTGATAATGTACATTTGTCACATAACATCCATAGTGATGCTGATGAGCTTACCTGTTTTTAGATTGAAGATAGTTTTTTCTCTTTTCATTCATTTCTTCAAGGTCCACCACTGCAAAAGTAAACTTGTCATATAGTTTCAAATCAGAATCATGGAAATATCCTGTAACATAATGATTAGGAAAACGCATGCTAATCACAATCCCATGTTGATCATTAAGAAACACAGCCACAAACCTGTTCCACAGATATTGGAGATCTAGTTTTAGTGAACCATAGCCTATTTCCTGAAATGAGAACTCTGTTTCGTTGGAACAAGGACTCAACGGTTTTGTTTTTCTACTCAAAAAAGCTTCTTTATACATTGAAAACAGTTAACATTCTCTAGTAATAGTCGCCGGAAAAAAAACCAACTCCTAAAAGACACACAAGGCTGCAACAGTTACAAAGAAACACATGATGAATCTTCAGTCATCAGAGCTGTAGTCGCTGGACTCAGGCAGAGCCGGGACTGTGGCACAACAGAATGCGTCTTTGTCTTTGAGAAGAAGACAACTTCCATCAATGTTCCATTTTAGGTCAGATATGGAGAATCCTGGGAGGGGATTGCATACACAGAACGCACCCGAGGGAGTCCACATGTAGAGGTGAGAGCTTCCAGTGCATAGGAGGAGGCGTGTGCAGGTTGGGTCCCATACAGCGGCTCGGATAGGTTCCTTCTGGACCAGGATGGCTGCAACCTCGAGGCGGCGCATGTCCCATATCCACATAGCAGTGGGCATACTGTCGTTCCGTGTGCAGATGTACTGGCTGTCTTTGCTCCAAGCCAGAAGGCCTGAGAACATTTTGAAAGAGTTTAGCTTTTGGAAATTAAAAAAAAAAAAAAAAAGAAGGAAATTTTCTAGATCCTGACACAGTAATCCAAGGTTGCATTTGGTCGCAGAAGAAAGCGCTTACCAACTCCTTGTTTTGGGTTAGGCTTGTCTGCAGGAGGTTTCTGGAAAGGAAAAGCCACTGGTAATTCCATGACTTCATACCTGACACTTATATAGCCTTCTGAAGCGTCTGAACATAGAACCACATAAAAAGAAAAGATAAGATTGAAGAGTGTAGTTTGTAACGATTACAGAGAATAAGAGTGTTACGAAGATGTCCCAATCAAAAAAAGAACAGGTTTGGAACCGTATTTACCATAATTGGTTGGCATAAAGTTTTCATCCAGCGATAACTCAGACATATCAAGATGCAAAGGTTCATCGATTTCCTAGAGAAAATAATGTCCAATAGGTTAAATACACGCCTGAGTTGACAATCAGCATTTGCCAGCCTGTTAGCACATTTTTATCGAAGAATGGAAAGGAATTTACCTTGAAAATAGCAGCACAGCAGGGCGCACGAACTGTTGATAGGTGTAAGAACTCAGCAAAGGTCTTCCACGTAAGGTGATTCAGGACCCGCAACATCTGATCGTAGCTACCAATAGCAAGAAACTGACCACACGGAGACCAGGAAACAGTCTTCACACCAAGTCCACATTCATATGCCTGATACTTAAATAGACACCTACCATCTGGAGAATAGATTAGAACCTGCCCAAAAGTTACAAACTTTAGAAATTCCCGGTAAAACCAAACATAACTGATTTCCTAACTATATAAGAAACAATTCATTTCTCATGATTCAAAAATAGCATCAAGACCAAAACAATACATATACCTTATATTCAAGAGGCGAATCCCACACTACAATAGAACTATCATCAGGTGACCACTCAAGATCAGCCAAGTCCAAAGTATCAACAGCAAAGCTGCCCATTATCTCCCATGATTGACAAGACAAAAGGTTAACATAATCCTTGCAATCACGCCGTGTACAGATCGCCGCAAACTTCCCATCTTGATTAAATGCAACTCCCTTGGAACCATGCTTTGGCCATTGAACATGAACACAAGCTGTGTTCAAAAGAGACCAAACGGTTAACCGCAGCTGAAACTCCGAGGTTGTGAGTATATGACGACTATCTGGACTCCACCTAGCGTATGAAATACCGGCAGGACCTTCATCAATCTTGCAAGTCCATTCTGGTTGGGTCAATGACCAAGCTTGAATCATCGGTTTTTTGTAGAGACCACAAAGAATATACTCAGAATCAAGTGCCCATTCTATGTAGCTTATTTTATCTAAGCAAGAAAACAATTGCACAACCTGCATTTACATTTTATAACATATCCATTAGAGATCAGTCTGTCGATAAAAAAAAAAAACTTCAACAAAATTATTAATCATCTTCCAATTTTCAAAATTTAGCTAAATCAATGTAATAGTACGCAATATAAGCTCAAGATTTACTTGCATTTGAACATTAGAAGTAAGATCCAAAATCTGGTAGCAGAATTTGTCATTCTACCTAAGATTTCTCAGCTAAATCAAGGGTTTAGGTGGGAAAATTTATCAAATCGAACTAGTTTTACCTGAAACGAAAATGAGTCGCGGATCACAAGACGATAATCGTTGGCGACGGCGACGTAACGAGAGTTTGGGGAGAAACAGCAAGGACCTGTTTGCTTGTAAGCCTCTGTGAATTCCATATTTGAGTATTATGCAAATATGATTCTGCGGCTAAGAAAAGAATCAATGCCTATGATCTTCGATAAACTAAAAAGCTCCTCGATTCATAGTGGTACGAGACTACAAGAAGCCATGGATATCATATCCGACTCCCGAGAGAAAAGTTTCAAAATTGAAATGGAGAGAGATTGCGAGTCGCTTTGGGTCGGGTCGGTTTCATTTTGGATGGGGGTGGGCTTCGGGTATGGCTTTTAGAGTACAAATGGGCCGGAGCCCATTCTCAATAACTCGTTTGTTGATGGAATGACAATAATACCTTAGATTCAACAAACACCGTATGCCGTTCGTAATAACTGCAATACAACATTCTGCCGTTTATCTGACTAGACTTGATCTCTTGTTAAACGTTCGGTAAATTTCTCGTTGGACAAGAAACGAACGTAAGATTTTCCCGGGAAAACAACAGAAAGGAATATAATGTATCTCATTTTGACAGTCCAGAATTTTACTATGAAATCCAGAAAAGTTTGAATAATGAAAACTTTGAAGGAGGAATAAGTCAATGTCAATGAAATTCAAAGAGTCATTGATACGCAAAACTTAACAATAAGCTTCCTCCACAATCTTCTTGACAAACTAAAAAAACAGAACACATCACATCCTTAACTCTCTTTATAATCCAACACCAGGATCTGTCTCCTCTGCACTCCTATAAACCCTAAAACCAGTTGTTTCTTCTTAATCCCTCTCCAGCGATGTCTTCTTGTTCAAGAACGAGAACAAAAACTCCAAGATCGGCCAGAGGCCATAGAAATCGCGGTTTCTATTCTTCATCGGCTGAAATTGTAGCAGATCTCGACGATGTCTTGATTCAAATCCTCTCTTTGCTTCCAATCAAAACACTTATAAGATTCAAATGCGTATCCAAACGCTGGCTTTCACTCATTACAAATCAAGATTTCTCCAACCGAATGATCAAGTCCAAGAACCACCCCTTCACCATTTCTGGCTTTTTCTTACACTCATCAAGAGCCATCAAATATAGTTTTGTCTCTCTTGATGATCATGATGACGCAATCAACCAAAGGATTTCATCACCATTACCGTTTAGGTTTACAGATCATCCAACAGATATGATCATAATGCAATCAACCAACGGCCTTCTCCTATGCAGATGCTCTTGTGCCGCTTCTTCTAACCAATTCAACACAAATTACTATGTTTACAATCCCACGACGAAACAGTACACTCTTCTACCTCAGATCACCGGTGACATCTCACTCTCTCTAGCCTTTGATCCTTGTAAATCTCCTCACTATAAAGTCTTTTGCCTCAGAGGAAGAAGAAAGATCTCTTTTCCTTTCCACATAGAGATAGAGGTTTATACCTCCAATGAAGGACCTTGGAAGAAACTTGTTTCGTTTCCTTCTTCTCCTTCACCTTTTATAGAGTTCAACGCCAGAGTCTTCTGGAATGGTGTGGTTCACTGGTTCGCTCCCAATACAAGAGATTGCCTCTCTTTTGATATCAATCTGGAGGAAATCAAGATTCTTTCACTCCCTAATCTTGACGATGAAGACGAGCTGCTAGCCTATCCCAGTACGTTGAGATTTTTGGATGAATCCCGGGGTAATCTTTACTTTATTCAGGTAAATGATCAGAGTTCTTCAAATGTCCCAGTTTACGAAATGGAACGAAACAGCTCAAGCTGGTCCGTGAAGTATAGTGTTGATTTAGAGCCTCTTGCAGCCGCTTTTCCTGAGATGATCAGAACTATAGACTACACCAATACGCGAATCTACGAGTTCAGTATCATCGGTTTCGTAAAGCAAGAGACAGATGCGGAAACATACATTGTGCTTCAGATTGCAAACAAGGCTGTAAAGTATAACTTCATAGACAAGACTTTCAAGAAACTTTGTGATTTCAAGCCAATCAACAATGATGCTCCCGAGGATGAGTTTTACAGATTCCAAAAAACTTTCCAGTTCATTGAGTCTCTTGCTAACGTCTAAGACTAGTTTATTCCCCTCCCCGGGAAACAAAACAATCCAACAATCTCTGTAAAATTCATTCCTATGTAAAAGCTTTTATCCAAAAAATCGTATCTTTCCTTCTAAGTGTGGCCTATCATTCTCAAACTCTTCTAACATTTCCCAATCTCTTCGAGTTTCCTCAAAACTTGGTTGATGTTTGGCCTAAGAGAAGGTGAAGGAGAGCAACAAGACATTGCAAGCTGAAAATACTTGAGAACACATTCTTCACTCAGATTATCATCACTCTTGAGAATCTCAGGACGGTATAAATCAGACAACCTATGATCAAGAACAGCATTCCTCAAGAAATCAGGAAGATAGAACTCATCATCACCCGTTGGATTCTCGTTTATCGGTTCTTTACCAGAGACTAGCTCAAGCATGATCACACCAAGACTATACACATCACTCTCTTTGCTCACTTCCTTCATCTTTATTAACTCAGGAGCTTTGTATCCCTCAGCTGCAGAAACATCAAGAATCTCTTGCCCTGCAGCTAGGTTTAAGAGCAAATGCAAACCGAAATCAGAGACTCGAGGTTCGAAACTCTGACTCAGAAGAACGTTCTTGGATTTCAGATTGCCGTGGACGATTGGTTTCTGCATTCCTGTGTGGAGATGATCAAGAGCTTTGGATATTCCAGTTGTGATGCTTAAAATGTTGATCCATTTTTTAGGTTCCTCATCTCCACCTACCAAAAAAAAAAATTGTAATTTTCTGAGATTGCTGATGTTGAGATTCACTGTTTATCAAATACTCTTGTCTTAACTGAACTAAAGAAGTAGAAACTGAAAGAAAATAAAACAAAAATAATACCGACAAAAGACAAATATGTACATATAATAAAAAGTTGTGTTAGACTATCTATATATTTTTTTCCAAAGACTATCTATATTTTATAAAGACTTTTATAAATTTTATTTAGGACAAAAATAATAATCAGTGAATTAAATGATCCAGCTAATGCATTTAATTCCAGCTGTGTGTTTCTCCTTTGAATATAAAAAGTATATAACACATTTATTTTCATATCTTTAAGTTTATATTCCTATTAATCTAATCATATATGTTGATATAATATTTCTACACATCTGAGGTAAGATATGAATGTGAGATATCATCATCATGGGAATGGTACATTTTTCCTAAAGGTTTACAAGCATTTTCCAGGGAAAATAGAATCTCAGAGATTCTGTATGTTTCCCTGGAAAACCCAAAGAACAAGTGAGCTCAAAAGAAAAAGGAAAAAGTTAAAAATTCTTTACTTTCTGTCGGGAAAAAGAAAAAGTTTAGTCCTTTTTCAACTTTTCTCACAGGAAAAAAAAACAGAGACTTACTTCTGATGAAGTCGGAAAGATTCCCGGAAGCAAAGAAAGGATGAACCATAAGCTTCTCTCCTCTGTTTCCAGCATAGAAACCTAACAGAGGAACCAAATTCTCATGTCGAACAAATCCAAGCGTCTCAATGACGCCATTAAACTCTTTTGAATCCGATCTCAGTGTACACACCGGTCGAAGAAACCTAAGAACCCTAATCTTCCCACTCCGTTGCAAAGACGCCTTGTACAAAGTTCCGTAGCTTGATTTTCCGATTACTTCTCCGGGAGCCTCGAGGATATCGCAGATCGTGAGATCTTCTCCGCCGTGAAAGGTCACAAGTTCCTCTGTTTCCGAGGAGTATCCATGTTTGTTGTTGTCGGGTGATTCGACGTCGTATTGATCTGCTTCATCACTATATGATGAGTCTTTTCTTCTGCAGAAGATGAAGAAGAATATCAAGAATATTACGATTAATAATGCTGATATAGATACTCCCAGTAACAATGTTAAAATTTGGGTTTTTCTCATCGAATTTTCTTGCTTTAATTAGGAAATAAAACTTGGAATCTGGATGAGAAGTTTCAGAAAAAAAATAACAACTGTATGATTAGAGAGTACTGAGAGAATTGCAGGAAAAATTTCAGAGAAAGGAAATGGAAACTGTGGAGTTTATTGTGCACAGAGATAGAGGGAAAGATTGATGGTGATGGGAGATGAAGTTGATAGATATATATGTATAAGTTCAGAGGACAGATCTGAAAAAATCTTTTTATTTCCTTGTATCAATGTTGACTTTATGATTTCTTTTGCCTGTAAGGTATGTATATACACGGCAAATATCATATTTTTCCCTCACTTTGTTATTACTTTCCTCTCAAGTTTAATTTTTTTAATAAACAACTTTCCTCTCAAGTTCTCAACCAATTATGACCTAATAATTCCTAAATCGTGAATAATCTTTAAAGCAAATCTAATTGCAAAAAATGACCACAATTATTTATTAATCGACTAGCTGATATCAAAAAGAATATTTATGAAAACAATTGTTTTTGAAAATAGCATGATTTTTATAAAATAAAAAGGTATTTATTTAACTCTAGACAGCATGCTAATTAACAAAATTACACCTACTTTAGAAAAAAATGGATATCTAAAGCGAATGTCAATGAGAATTACTAATGTGTTGAGAGGTAGAGCGAGAAAAAAAAATACAACTACTTTAGAAAAAATGATATCTCGAGTAGCACATTAGATTCTTTCAAGATGACTAGTATGAGGCTATGAGCGACCGTGGTAATTAATTCTAATGATCTCAAGAAAAAATAAAGACCGTTGAAAGTGGTGATGCTAATTAAATGTTGGGTTTGACTAGTGATGGTGGTTGAAGTGCGTGGTTTTATATATTCTTCACTTTAATATCAATCACAGTATTGTTTTTTTTTTTGTCAATAATCAATGACAATATTGTTTTTCACATGGGGGTATATCAGCTATTTTATTTGAGTATCTCAAGCAGTAGATTATCTTGAGTAAGTACGTGTATTTTAAATATTTGAGTGATACGATTAGGTTCTTTACGCTCAAATCTGACTTGAGATACCCGTAATTTGTGAATATAGCAAAGATTGAAAAAACAAAATGTTGAGATTTGACGGTCGACATCACGAAGCTGTCTCTTAAATTTCTTAATTAGACGGACACACCGATCATGAAGTTCACTTTATCCAAAGGCTCGGAGTCACCCACTTTTGGGTCACATATCCCACGTCATCATTTTACGGTCCTACAAGAGGCCCACGTAATCATTTTAAGATACTCATATATGAATCAGGAATTTGCTGGCTTTCTATAAGTTTGCTTATGTAGTTATATCGTATGTTCATGAATGAGGTGGGAATTTAGTATTCATTGAAATTAAAATGTAGGTCAGTAGTTTCATTTTATGGTCCCAATGTGATGTAGTATAAGTAGTTCATTCATACTCCCCAACAAAAAAAAGTAACTCGTACTCGAAGAGAGGACAAAAGACCTAGATGACTTAAAAAAAAGGAAGGAAACTTTTAACGTTTCCAAACGATAGATAACATAGTTGGCTGATTCTCTTCTCGTTCCAATAAGGTCAATACCCTAAGTTATTACTTGTCAGTGCAAATTGCAATGGTATTTAAATCAGTAATATTTAGCTACTGTGCAATAGTAAATCCGTGGGATGACCTATGAATGTAGGGCTAAAGTACTAAATACATCATATAAGTAATATTTGATCTTTTTTTTTTATCCAATGAATAACTATTGTTTTGTTAAGGCCGGTTCTACAATTTTCAGGGTAAAATAGTAGTTAAATTGAAGACGGTTTGATTGATATAGATGGTTGAATGGTAGTTGAGATTAGTGACAATCAGTTGTAATTTTTTTAATTTTTTTTTGAAACTTAGTTTTACAATGTTTTTTTTTTTTTTTTGACACCTAGTTTTAAAATGAATTGCTGCAGCTTGTGTGCATCTTTTGAATGAAAATGGGAGCTGTCAAAAAAAAAACAAAGAGACTATCATAAGTTAAATAGCCTGAGAATTATCAAAAAGTCAGGATGGCCGAGTGGTCTAAGGCGCCAGACTCAAGTTCTGGTCTTCGAAAGAGGGCGTGGGTTCAAATCCCACTTCTGACATAATTATCTTTTAACCCACATTTTAAAATCCCCAAATCAAAACCCTAAAAACAGAATCGACATTTCTCTCTTCTCCCTCCCTCCCTCATTTCTCTCAATGTATCATCATCATCGATCAGCTAATGAGGCACAGATAAATCGATTTGGGTATTTGTTTCTCTGATCAGCTAGTCAGATTGCTTAATATATTTTAATCCATTAATTAAAAATCATGTTCCTTTCAGATCAAAGTTTCTAGAATTCGTGCAATTGAATCGTCAACATAGTTTGAAATCACAAACCCAGCAAAGGACTGGAGCTTAGCATCTCCAAAAATGGCCACTAATAGTGATAATGTTAATCTCTCTCGCACGTTCAAGTATTTACTAGGTTCGTCTTTATTGTGTCTTTTCTTAAGTATCTTCCCTGCATTTTGCTTCTAATTAGTTTTTTCTTTTTTATTTTGGAATTAGCTACGCAGTTTCTATCCAGAGGCATCCCATTCATATTCAATTCCTGGATTGTGAGGCATCTCACGGAAAATGATTATGCGGTAATGAATCATTGTTATCTGTTTCTTTGAGATTTAAGCCAATGTATGTGCTTTTACTTGATAGAAAGGATTATTTTGGTTGTTACTGTATTTGTATTCGCATTTCTATGGTAAAGATTGGTTTTGTTTCCTATTGCAAAGTACCAAACTTGTGTAATTGGGTTCTCGGAATCTAGATTGTGTTTATAATTGCTAAAGTATGGATTCTTAGGTGTGAAAGATTAGGTTTTGGTTCCTGTGCCTGGACACATTTGGGTTACTAGACTTTCATTTGAGCAGCTACGTTGATGATGTTTCCTTCTTTCAGAATTTTCAAGGGTTTTGCTTTTAAGCTCGATCTATCTTTTCTTACTGCAATGCAGCTCTACGCGGTCCAGTTCCATCTTTTTGTTACTTGTGTCTTGTTTCTCAGCCGGGAGGGATTCCGGCGCGCTTGCTTGCGAGCTGACATTAACTGGTATGCATTAAACGGTTCGAGTTGATTGTATTCAGATATTCGGCTCATGACTATGGTCAGTCATATTCCTTAATTTCGTGCTGTAGTGATGGTCAGAAAGATGTGACTAAGCTATTGAAAGTAGCATGGGTGACATTTCCACTTGGAATAGCCATTACTATTGCAGCATGCATTTTTGTATTATGGTGGCAGAACCTTACCTACTCCGACACATATGCACAGGCTATCTTGATTCACGGTACATTGTGGTCGTTTTCTGTGCCTTTATCGTACCTTTGTTCGCTTACAGCCTTGGAATTTGAAAAGTTTCGGTTTTGCAGTCATTTTCTTGTGTCTGTTATTATTGCAAGATCCGTTGTTTAATAGTCATTGATTCTGATGCATATATAACAGTATTATTGATCTACTTTTTTTTTGTCAACTTAAGGACTGACCTACTTAACGTGGCAGGGTTTGCATGTATACTGGAGCTAATGGCTGAGCCTTTGTATATCCTCTCTCAGTCATTGATGAGTCTAAAGTTGCGACTCGTTGTTGAGACTGTGGCTACATTTGCACGCTGTGTAACTCTTTGCTCTCTCATAGTCAAGCAAACCAACATGGTGCAGTTCTTGTACCATTCCATTTTGTTTTGGGCAAAAGAAAGCGTATATGATAGAAGTTAAATTTAGTTATTTTCAACATGTTTAGGAAAAAGGGATAATCTTCGCACTGTCACAAGTTGCATATGGAGGTTCCTTGTTTCTTGGGTACTGGGCTTATTTTCTCATTTGTGGTGTTTACAGAAGTTCAGATCTCTTTCCTTTCAGGTATGAGTTCTCTATCCTTTGATCTTGTCGCCATCATTCTTAACTCATTATATGCTATAATCAACTCATTTGTTTCCAATAATGTTCAACAATTTTTCTGATATCACAGACCTGGGAACTTCATGGAGTTCGATATGGAGCTTTCGAACATGTGTATGCTATTTACTTTCCAGTCCTTCCGAAAGTTGATCCTTCAAGAAGGTGAAAAGTTGGTCCTTGTATGGTTAGATACACCTTACAACCAGGCTGTATATGGGATCGTCGACAAACTAGGCAAGTCTCTTTGGTTACAAAATGCAAATTATCTACCGTCACAAAGGTTGCTTGTAACTGTTTCTTACACCATTTCTAAAACTCCAGGAAGTTTAGTTGTACGCATGGTGTTTCTTCCCTTTGAAGAAAGTTCATACACTACATTTGCCAGGTTCGCATCAGGTTCATTTCTTTCCTGAGTTTAGTGGAGTTAAGTGTGTAATAAATCTTAGTTCAGATATTTATCTCCCAAGATTCTTACTATTCATTACCATATATGGTTTCTACTTCCCTGTCTCTCTTGACAGGTGATTATCAGCAAAAGTGCAAGAAACTCGGAATTTGCTTGACCGAGGCCTTGAAGCTTGTGATATTAATAGGTATATTCCTATCTATTACTGAGTCTCTAAAATTGGCACTACAGATCCCCAATTGTTTTTGTTCCTCAATTGTTAACGTGAACTTCCTTGGAATTTCTAGGTCTTATATTTATGGCATTTGGCCCGAGTTATTCATACTCTCTCATCAGATTGTTGTATGGTGAAAAATGGAGCGATGGAGAAGCTTCCTTGGCCCTACAGTTTTATTGTATCTATATCATCGTCCTGGCCATGAACGGTTAGTAATCATATCTGGATTAACTAGTGCTTATGGACTTGTGTAGTTTCTTGGTTTTTGCGGTTACTAGTTACATTTTTCACTCTTGTTACTTTAAATTATTTTGGCAGGAACTTCCGAGGCATTTTTACATGCAGTTGGAACAGAGACTGAACTGAAGCGCTCAAATGACATGTTGCTTGTATTTTCATTGATCTACATCACATTAAATATTCTGCTGATAAGATCTTTTGGAGCAATAGGTTTGATCATGGCGAATTCCTGGAGTATCCTTCACCCATATATATAGATACTCTGCAACTAGAAGAATTTCTTGTTTATTTCTTTTTGTCTTCTTGACTTCTTAAAAAAAAAAGATATGATTCTAAGGATCATCTATTCAGGGCGATTCGTTCAACACTACTTCCAGGTATACTTGATTAAACCATATTATTATGTAATTGCCGATTATTTTAAAAATTGTTTTTAAACTCCAAATTTCTCTGCAGGGCACTTCTTCGTTCTCGTTCCGAAAATGCTTTCCTTTAGGTTGGAAAATTCTTATCTTTTCGAGCATAATCACTCTCATCTCAGAGAAAACCATCCTCAATCGTAAGAACTTCTGGGCAACATTTCCTCTCCATTTTGCCATTGGTTTCCTCTGCTTCTGTCTCTCGGCCATTGTCATGTAAGTCCTCTCCTATGGCAACCACAAAATCCATTTCTGAAAAGCGATATTTATGGTCTTGTTTCGGTTCTATACACAAAATGTTCTTCCTGAAATATTGTGTTTTTTCTCTGGTAGATACCGGCGTGAGAGTGTGTTCATCAATAGAATCATACGTTTCAGAGATTATAATCACGAAGACTGAAAGAACCGAGAAACCGGTATATGTTCTGGCTAAAGTAAGGTTAAGGATTAGGTTTGTGGTTTTGCGTACAAAAATAGTTAAACGCAGCAGTGAAGAAGAAAGTGAAGCTTTTGTATTACCGAACCGGTTTTTTTATGGGAGACAAATCTTCAGTTTTTAACTTTTTATTCGTTATAAAAAATTGACACAGTTGGGGCGAAAAACCCCTAAAAGAAGATAGAAATTACTTGTTTTTTCTATGACATCATCAAGGATAGAAGAAAGTTAGAAATTGCTTTGACCAAAAAAAAGGGGAATATGAAGAAAAGTAGAAAAAACAGAGGACACTCTAGTCAAAGTAGGTTCTTTTTCTATCAAGGTGCCCCCTAGCCAATTATCGCATTCGTATGTTTTTATAATCACAAAGATCCGACGGCCAATATAATCTGCCATTTATTATTTATTTCCTCTTTTTCTTTCTCCCGCGCATTAAACACTTGATGAACATCCTCGACTCCTCCACTCTCAATAAGAAACCCTAGAGAACGAGCAGATATGGATAAACATGGCGATCCACTGAGTAATTCTTTTAACGATCAGCGACCTGGCTCCGGTACGATCCTTAGGATACGCCTTGAGAATTTTATGTGCCATAGTAATCTCGATATTGAGTTTGGCGAGTGGGTCAATTTCATCACTGGTCAAAACGGAAGTAAGTATCTTACCAAATTTGGCCTCTTTTTTATCGCTTTTAAGTGGATAAATTAGCTTGTGGCTTTTTGGAGCTGGGTTTCTGCTAGTTTCGGTAAAGCATTAGTTTTTAGCTTTTGATTTTTGGTTCGTTTTCAACCTTCATGTTTTTGAAATCTAATCCGGACATTTCATTTGAACTGTGGGATCATTTAAATTTACTGAATTTTGAATGATTGACCAATAAGGATCCCAAATGAGTTTTAGATAATGTGTGTGTGTGTGTTTTTTCTTTTTGGTGTATGATTTATACTGTAAGGGTGTTGTATTAAATTTCAGGTGGTAAGAGTGCAATATGACTGCTCTATGTGTTTGGGACTCAGCGTGCCACTATGCTCAAAGATTTCATTAAAACTGGATGCAGGTTTGTAAATTTCCAAGTTCAATGGCACAAAAACCACATTGTCTTCTTCATGATTAGGGGCTTGCTTACTTTTGCTTCCCCACGAGGTTTATTGCGGAAACAACATAAATTCCTTCAATTTATTTGGTATTTTTATTGCAGCTATGCCCTTGTTCATGTCGAACTGAAAAACCAAGGAGAGGATGCTTTTAAGCCTGAAATATATGGTGATACTCTGATTATTGAACGCAGGATAACTGATTCTACTAGTTTTTCGGTTCTCAAGGATCATCAAGGTTGATCATTTCTTTCATGCTAAAAAATCTCTATCTTTGTAGTTTGTGCTTCTGCTTGATTTGAATGTGATAGCCGTCTCCACATTCTGTTCTCACTATGATTTGCATTGTATATCTTCTTACTTGTTATGTCATGTGTAAATCATGTAACTGATTTAAGAGGTTTTCTGCTTACTTGTTCTCTGCAACTTGTGTTGTGCAGGAAGGAAAATATCTAGTCGAAAGGAGGAGCTACGGGAGCTAGTTGAACATTATAATGTGAGTTTTTCTCTTTGGTTCAAGGTTAAAAGTATGATCATATATGTTATATCAGATGTATGTGTTATTGGTGGTATTCTATACCACTCAAAATTTTCTAGTTACATTGGTGGCATTCATTGCTTGAATCTGCATTATGCTTTCTTTGGCTAGATTGATGTTGAGAATCCCTGTGTGATAATGAGTCAAGACAAGAGCAGGGAGTTCTTACATTCTGGAAACGATAAAGATAAATTCAAGGTATGGATGTAAACCTGTATGCACTCAAGTAAATTTTGTTGATATTGTTGCTGAAAGCTTTTGTTCTGTAGTTCTTTTATAAAGGAACCCTTCTTCAGCACGTCGATGATCTTCTTCAAAGTATTGACACAAAGGTGAAAGCTGCAAATGCTCTTATGGATGAGTTAGAGGAGACAATAAAACCAATAGAAAAGGAGATCAGTGAGTTGCTTGGAAAGATAAAAAATATGGAACAAGTTGAAGAAATAAGTCAACAGTTGCTGCATTTGAAAAAGAAACTAGCTTGGTCATGGGTATATTATGTGGATGGGCAGCTCAAGGAACAGACTCAGAAGATTGTGAAACTCAGAGAACGAGTGCCAACTTGTCAAAATAGAATTGATCGGAAACTGGTAAGTAATATGTTCTTTATATTACCTCAAATTTGGACTGTTATGCACAATCAGAAATTGGCAGGGGTGCATGACTTGTCTAAGCTTCTCTTGGATACTCTTAACACTAGAGTTTTATTAGTTGTATTAAAGAGAGAAAGTTTCTGAGTAAACAAAAATGTTGAAGCTTAAGGTTAGTTCTACCCTATTCTCATAGGGCCATACATATTTTCCCTTGTGCACTCTTTATTTAGGTGAGGTTGAGTTTCTAAAATGTTTATTTGCTTACACCATGAAACTTATATACTCGATTGTGGTATCAATGCATACCTTAACATATGTCATGAATCCTTTGTTTTGAAGTTGATTATTGCTGACCATTGATGTAGGGTGAGGTGGAATCTTTAAAGGAACGTTTGGCCGCAAAGAAAGCTCAAGTTGCCTACCTGATGGATGAATCAACTGCGATGAAGAGAGAGATAGAGTGTTTGCGGCAAGCAGTGAAGACGGTATGTGAAAAATTAGTTTTAAAAAGAAGGGTCCCCCTGTTGACGTGATTAGCCCTAAAGTATGTAATTTGATTATCTTACCTCTTATTTACAACTGTATTTTCTTATTCAGCAGTTAAGAAAACGAGAGAGAAGCAAATGGAAGGATTGGATTTATACAAATATATTCTTGTTATTGAATTATTGGGATTGCATGACTTGATAGGCACTGCTCTTGACATCGTGAATGGAATATCTCTTAGTGTAGCTTTGTAATTGCATTTGGTTTGGACACTTTTCACATCTGTGTGTACTTGATATACATTTTTAAACAGGCTGCAAGAGAGAAGATTGCTTTAGAAGAAGAATATCATCATAAGTGCAATAACATTCAGAAGATTAAGGATCGAGTTAGAAGGCTTGAACGACAGATTGGAGATATTGATGAAATGACAATAAGAAACACACAGGTCCTTTTTGTTTATCATTGACATTATCTATAAAAGGTGTTGTGTGTGTGTGATTGGCTGATAGTGATGCAGGCTGAACAATCTGAAATCGAAGATAAACTGAATCAATTGAAGCTAGAGGCTGAGAAGGCTGAATCATTGCTTTCGAGGTCATAATGTTTTTCGATTTCTTCTGTTGAGCTATCTTTTTACTCTATCTTCTTTTTTTTCCCGCTAAGCATGGATTAAATATCTTACACTTTAGTTTGAACGAGGAGGAGAACATAGTATTAGAAAAAGCATCAGCCGGAGGGAAGGAGAAGGAACACACAGAGGATACGGTACGATGGTGCTTGTAGTTTATCTTAATAGTTCTAGAATGTGCTCCGTCTCGTATTTGTGCTTTTTGTTGTAGTCTAAAAATTGTGTTACATTCAGCTATTTGGTCTTTTTGGCTTCTAGATTAGAGACCATGAAAAGAAGCAAAGAAAGATAATCACGCACATTAATGATCTGAAAGAAACATCAAACAAATAAGGTGCTTATCCAATTACATGGATTTACTTTCAGGCTCTATAAGTTATTTCTATTTTTTTTGGAGAATGATAACCTTGAGGATTTGTTGGATGATTTCAACCTTCTCTTGCTAGGTTACTGCATTTGGAGGGGACAGAGTCATTAATCTTTTGCAAGCGATTGAGAGACATCATCGCCGATTTAAAAGACCACCTATTGGTCCGATTGGTGCTCATGTGGTAAGTTTCTATTTGTCCCTTCCGCACATCTGTGCTCAAAGAAATTCAATCGAGTTAGTTCACATATTTTCTCATATGGACCATGCATGGCGCAAAGCAAAGCTGACATTTTCAAGTGTTATGACAGCAATCTCTGCTATTTTAGTGTGAATTCTTCTAATCAGGTGGTGTTCTACAGACATTGGTCAAGGGTAATAAATGGGCTTCTGCAGTTGAACAAGCTCTTGGAAACCTCCTGAATGCCTTTATTGTGACCGATCATGAAGATTTAATTACTTTGCGAGGCTGTGGAAAGGAAGCAAATTATAACAATCTGAAGATAATCATCTATGACTTTTCAAGACCAAGGTTCAAATTTGAAAAACACTTTCCAATATTTCTGTTTCTGTTCTGCTTTGATGAATGGATAGCTTTAGTTATAGTACAAACGCCCTGGTAATTGTTTATGCCGGTTAATCATACCGAGGCACATGGTTCCTCAAACGGAACACCCAACTATTCTCTCTGTCTTGCACTCTGAGAATCCTACTGTTCTTAACGTCTTGGTGGATGTGGTAATCTTACTTTCAGATTCTCTCTGTATTTACTGACTTCTCATCTTCCAAGCCTTGTGTGGTGGTATTCATTTCAGCTTTGGTTTCTGGATGTTTCCAGAATGGAGTGGAGAGGCAAGTGCTTGCAGAGAATTATGAGGTTGGAAAAACAGTTGCCTTTGAGAGAAGGCCCTCGCATCTGAAGGATGTTTTCACGATAGATGGGTACCGAATGTAAGCAGCCAGTTAGATTGGCTATGCAAGAACAAATCTTTTAGAGAGCCAGACACATATTTTAGTTCAAATTATCTTGAAGAGAAGGGACAATGAAACATCTGGTGTGAAATGAGATAATGTTTTTACCAGAAGAGGTTTGAGTTGAGATCACTAGGGCCACTTATGACGATGTTACTGAGTTATTGACTTGATTAGTGGAAAGGCTTCATGTTTATGTTGATTTCAACTATAGAGGAAGATCTGCGTTGACATAACAGTAATCTACCTATTCTTTTATTTGGTTTTCCCGTGGGCCTGTTCAGACAACCCTTCCTCCCCGTCCTCGAAGACCTACTCGATTGTGTGCTTCTTTTGATGACCAAATCAAGGATCTTGAAATAGAGGCCTCAAAACAACAAAGGGAGATACAGGAATACAGGGGACAAAAGAGGGGGGCAGAAATGAATCTCGAGGGTCTTGAATCGAAAATGCGCGGACTGAAGGTGGCATAACATCACTGCTGTCTCTTTAGGTGTATCCATTGTTTAATGCATTAGTCATGTCGAAGTAATGTGCTCAACTTTTAACTGTCTTAACTGATACTTTTCCGCTTGTTTTGCTTCCTCAAAGCTTGTTTGGAGTAGTAACCATTTTGCATATGTTTTTTGGTCTATGTACAGAAGCAACGCACCCAACTAGAGAAAGATTTGACAAGGAAGGAACATGAAATGCAGGATCTGACAAGGAAGGGATGGGGCCACTCCTTTGCAGCTCAGCTCTCAGATTAACAAAATAAATCATAGGCTGAAGCGAGAGAGAGTGAGAAGTGTGTATTTTGTTGTACATTGTGATCGTACGTATACACTGAAACTACTTGTTGAATGCATGTTAAGGTTGCACGCTTTTTTCTTTTGTTGAAACGGGTATTCTGAATCAATAGATGATCTCAGGAGTATGCATGATGATGAAGAACGGAAGATTGGGAAGAAACGCAAAACTAATAAAAGCTTTCGAGAAAAACTCAAGGTTAAGCCTTGCAATTGTTAATATAAATATATATATATATATGTTTACCAAAAAAAAAATATATATATATATATATATATATGTTTCCTTATCTAAAATTTGAATATATATGCTAATCATTTAGTGTGTGCATTATTGTAAATTCAGCTGTGCAAAGATGCAGCAGATTCACGGTGGAGCAAACTTAAAAGAAATAAATATCATATGAAGTGCGAATTGACTTGGCGGTATGAATAGTTTTGCCCATTATTGCAAATCACATTGGATACTTTATAGTTCTCTCTTCAGTTATATGATTTTCCTTGATTGGTGATCTTCAAAGCAGATTCAACAATCATTTAAGAAATAAAGGTATCAGTGGACAAATCAGACTCTCTTATGAAGACAAAACTGTCCATAGAGGTAATTGGTGCCACATTGCTACATTTTGCATCTGATGTGTCCATATTATTTCATCAAGGAACCCGTTGGTGACATTTTTTTGCTTCACAGGTTAAGATGCCTCAAGATGCAACCAGCAGTGCTGTTCGTGACACTAGAGGGCTTTCAGGTGCTGTTCCTCTACTCTCGATTTGAATATGAAGTAGGACATAGAGTCCCACATTTGAAATTTTAGAACAAGTTTAATGGATGAGAGATTAAATACATAAGACCTTGAAGATGAAACTTAAATCGAAGAATCTAGAATTGATTTGACCTTTGTTTGCTATTGCGCACTTAATAGTTTGTCATGTATTTGACTTTCTGATTACTAAGTCTCTGGAAGCTAATTCCCCCATTGAGAGTATAACTTTATTGTTTCAAATTATCAGCTATTCTATGTCAGCCAGTTTCAAAGTTTGATTAATCCTCCTCTTGTCGTTAATTCCAGGTGGAGAACGGTCTTTCTCGACTTTCTGCTTCGCGTTAGCTCTTCACAATATGACTGAAGCCCCAATTCGAGGAATGGACGAGTTTGATGTGTTTATGGTAAGAACTCTCTCTTACATTGACAACTTATCGCAGTTTGCATAGTATCATACATTACTCCCTCTCATTTATATCTGTTGGCTATGCTTGGAGCTGCTAAAACAAGTATCAAATACCTGAAGAGAAATATAATGATAATGATAATGATTCGGTTTCTGCAACCTCAGGATGCAGTTAGCAGGAAAATCAGCTTGGATACATTGGTTGATTTTGCATTGGAGCAAGGTTCACAGTGGATGTTCATCACTCCTCATGATATCAGGTAACTTCCACTTACTGAAAGCAAAATAGATCAAAGTTCAAAACAATATGGAAACTATGTAATTTTGTAATCTCTCTTTTTTTTGCAATTTACAGTATGGTGAAGTCACACGAGAAGATAAAGAAGCAACAAATGGCTGCTCCTCGTTCTTGAGCTAAAGATGCTCTCTTATTTTTTATGTAAATTCACCATTTTGCTCTCCCTTGGAATAACTTAAAATACATTATAATGGGCCTTATAAGTTTATCCAATGACCTAGTGGCTCTGATTTTGGATGAAAAAAGTGAGAGTGACAGGTTTAATGATTACTAAAATTGTCTTGATAATGTTTGGATACGTTCGTGTTTCTTAATAATTTAACCACATATATGACAAATAACATTATCTACTACACCTTATAAAGGATTACTCCCGTTACTAACAGGTCACATCTGAATTTTGAAGTAGATTCTGGTGCAAGTGTTGGATCTCCAATATAGTTAGCAACGAGAAAGGCATTGAGATTGACTCATACAAATGCTATAATGTAAAAGAGTTAGATCAATGATTGATGAATAGAGAAAGCTTGAGTATTTTCAATACATGAGAATTGATCAATAGCTCTTAAGACAATGGGAAAGAGAGATTGAGCATTACCTTCACAAAGCAGTATCATTTACCTTAGTTCTTGTGCTAAAGGATAGTCTCTTTTTGTATGTAAATTCACCATTTTGCTCTCTTGGCAATAACTTCTTAAAATACATTGTAAGTAAATGGGACTTAAATGTTATCCAATTTCTGGGAAGTTTCTATTTTGTCAATATCTCAACAGACATTAATGATTATGATCTAGTGGCTTAAGATTTTGGATGAAAAGAGTGAGAGTGACAGGTTTTAATTTTCTTATTTCTTTCTTTACTGTGCATTTAAGACCGTTTGTGCATTATTCCGTGAAATCTAAACAGTTTTCAAGCGAAAGGTAACAACGAGAAAAGACCGAATCTTTCGTCTAGAGAAAGACAACATTATTATTAAAAACAAAAACTAATTTTTCATTGTTATTGTAAGTTCCCGTTCCGCAAAGCTTCAAACTTTCCATTTTAATTGCAGAAATCCGTTAAAAGGTTTTTTCTCGAGAAAACCAAACCTTAATCCGAGAAAAACCCTTCAAGAACGTTGCTTTCAATGGAGATGTGAGGACCAAGTTATGTCGTATATGGGGAAGAAAGAGAGTAGTCCAGTTTCGCCATTGAATAAGCGGCGAGCGAGCTGGTCGGAACTTTGGGTTAACCACCATCATCTATTATCTTCTTCACCAATCGATTTAGCCGCCAAGTTTCGGTCTTTGACCCCTCCAATCTCCAAATCCAAAACCCTACTCCCCGATTTCACGCTTCTCTTACCTGACCTCATTCTCCTCAGAATCATCGATAAAATCCCTAATTCTCACCGGAAAAGTCTCTCTTTGGTCTGCAAGAGATGGTTTAAACTCCATGGTCGTCTTGTTCGGTCTCTTAGGTTATCAGATTGGGAATTTCTCTCGTCTGGTCGGCTGATTTCGAGGTTTCCTAATCTGGATACTGTTGATTTGGTCAGTGGGTGTTTAATCTCACCGCCAAATTCAGGTATTTTAGTTAACCATAGGATAGTTTCGTTTACTGTTGGGGTAGAGTCTTATCAGAGTTGGAGCTTCTTTGAGGAGAATTTGTTGTCTGTTGAATTGGTTGATAGAGGGCTAAGAACCCTTGCAGGTGGTTGCTCCAATCTACAGAAACTCGTAGTGAACAATACTAGTGAATTAGGGTTGTTGAGTGTAGCTGAACAGTGTTCCAGGTTACAAGAACTCGAATTGCATAAGTGTTCTGATAGTGTTTTGCTTGGAATTGGTGCGTTTGAGAATCTGCAGATCTTGAGATTGCTTGGGAATGTAGATGGTTTGTATCACTCTTTGGTTTCGGATATCGGTCTGATGATTTTGGCTCAAGGGTGCAAGAGACTGGTGAAGCTTGAGCTCGTTGGATGCGAGGGAGGATTTGACGGGATTAAAGAGATAGGAGAATGTTGTCAAATGCTCGAGGAGCTCACTGTTTGTGATCATAAGATGGAGTCGGGTTGGCTTGAAGGTCTTCGATATTGTGAGAATCTCAAGACGCTGAAACTCGTGTCTTGTAAAAAGATTGATAATGATTCAGGTGAGTGCTTAAGTAGTTGTTGTCCTGCTCTCGAGCGATTGCACTTTGAGATGTGTCAATTTAGAGATAAGAATACCGTAAAGGCTTTGTTTAAAATGTGTGAAGAGGCAAGAGAGATTGTTTTCCAAGATTGTTGGGGATTGGATAATGATACTTTCAGCTTGGCACTGGCTTTCGGGTACTAAAAACTTTACTTCCTCTTTTGTGCATTTGAAAGTTTGATAATGATGTTAAACATAGACAGCATTCAGGTTCGATATGAATCTCTAGGGACAATATGATCTTAAAAGTTGGAGCCTTTAACCGATTTCATTGCTGCTAGTATTAGATCTTGTCGATAACTTAAACAAGTTTGAATCTTTTTTGCCAATTTTGTTTGCAGGAGAGTGAAGCTTCTGTATCTAGAAGGATGCTCGGTGCTAACAACATCAGGTCTAGAAGCAGTGATTCTACATTGGCACGAGCTTGAACATCTGAAAGTGGTTTCGTGCAAGAACATAAAAGATTCAGAAATCTCTCCATTGCTGTCAGCGTTGTTCTCAGACTTAGTAGAGTTGCAGTGGAGGCCAGACACCAGATCCCATCTAGCTTCAAGCCTTACAGGGACCGGAATTGGGGGAAAAGGCGGTAAATTTTTCAAGAAAACATGAAAGTTTACTACCTAACTCTTATCTGTCTTTTAAATGCTTTTTGAAAGTTTCTTAGGTTCTCTCTTGTTTCTTCCTGTTGAACAAAGTAGCAATTGCTGTAAATTCTACGTTTTATCCATTCTCAATTTGTAATTTGGCTACGGGATCGCTATTTTACCTTACTTTCCCTTTCAGAAGTGTGTTTGAAAAGAAAAAAATTGAAAAGAAGAGTTTCTCTTTTTTTTTTTAACACCTGACCTGAGCACAAAAGATTTGATTTAAAAAATTTGAGAAAAGGGAGGAAAAAGTGGAGATGCGGGGTATCGATCCCCGTACCTCTCGCATGCTAAGCGAGCGCTCTACCATCTGAGCTACATCCCCATTTGATAGACAAAGTGCATGTGGGCTTATCTATCGATACATTATTATATTATTATTATAATTTCAACTGATCCTAAATAGCTACTAGCCATTTAAAGGCAAAAAACAAAAAAACTCTTTTCAGATTCTTGTTCTAGCTCTACTCTGACCTTTTAATTTTTTTTTTAATTAAATATTACATCAACTATAGAGTTTATATATATCACCAACAGAGAGCATTCAAACGACTGATTTCGGTTCAGTTGAATTGTTGAAATATTTTCTGATGTTTAATCATTGCTTGAAGAAAATTTCAAAATTTTAATGTTATTGGAAATATTTTATATTCACAAGGAGTATCATTTAAAACTTGTGGTTTAACTAAGGATATGTAGAAGTGCATTGTATTTTTAGGATTTTTTTTTTAGTTGATTAGGATTATAAAAGTAATAGTGATATTTCAGGTGACTTAAAAAAAAAATAGTTTCATACTATTGAGAAAAGTATATATGTGAGGTTCAGTTATATACAATATTAGCCTAATTAGGCCAGGAAACAATATAAAAGTGTTACAACTTGAATTAGGTTTTCTTAAGTGGTTTAGGTTCATCCATATGTATACATATCTCTATCTTTCTTCGTTTTACACCTACAATCTCACATGGGCCGGCTTTGTTTCATTCTATATGGTTTTCATTTTCGGTAATAATAATAACGTGGAGTTGTATATAATCAATAATATATAATATGAAGTTTTCAAATGATATTCTTTTTGTTTACTAGATTGCAATGTGTGCATGTGATATACCTTCTTTATTTTCTTTCTATTGTAATTAAACATGTTGTAATAATAGGTTAGAAGTTCCCCTTTAAGAAAAGGTTAACTAACTATAATTTTTCGCCTTCTTGAGTTGTTAATTAGAACATCCATAGATAAGCCCGATCATGATTCAGAGATCCATCATATATATGGCAAGAGGCATTCTCTTTGCAAAAAACATGTAACTTAATTAGTGGTTTGGGTTAAGAACCATAAGATTAAACCTTCACACTCATATTTCTAAAAACAATACAAACAATGATATATTCATTGTATCCTCATACATTTGACAAAATTTTACATCGTTGTGTATATATATATATATATATATATATTGTCGCCATTGTTTCCATCTCGTTTACATCTCACGCATCGTACGGCCACATTTTAATTTTATCTTTTTTTCTGTGTTCGACGAAATGCACCCAAAATTTTACATTGTTAATTGACTCTAATATCCACTAAGAAACTGCCACGTACTCGAGACTAGTACTTAATCAACAAGGTCAAGTATCGCTTCATTGATAATTACGTAGTTAGCTTTCATTTACGGCACGTGTTCATTTATAATTGGTTATTAGCTGGCACCAAATTTTGATATGTGATTAAAATCGACATGACGGGGCAGATGTGGACAACTTGACTATGCTAAATTGCTAATGACCGGAAGTCTTTGGCATGGCTCGAGAAAGAGCCACACACGTGGTCTTGTCTTATTAGATCTGTTTCCTTATATAGAAATATTAGTTGCTTTCGTACCAACCTAATTTTCAACATTTTCTATAAGTAGAATTTTAATTTATTAGACGACCAGATCTTATTGGATCCGTTCTTGCTCACCCCACGATTTATTTTATTTGATTCATTAGAATATTATCGTCTAATCCACCATTTTGACAAACACATTTGTCATTACTGCTGGCTTTGAATTTAGAAGAAAATTAATTAAAAAGTTTTTGATAAGATCATAGGGGATATCACTTATTTAGAAAAAGGGATGTCTATTACGATAGGTACTTACTTTAACGAGGTAAATTATTTTATAGTAAAATAACTTAGAAAGTTAATCCCAAACGTATTTTCCCCCTATTTTACTATGTCTAGATAGATAAGTGGATAAGTATTTGCTTTTTGGCAGAAACTGAATTCTCTATCTGTCACCCCAATATTTGGATAATTGATATATATATATGATTTCTTATTTTATTTGAGGGAATATACTAATATACTATGTCATTAATTAAGTAGAGCTATACCTTTAACATTTCTATTAAATTTTTTTTTAGTTTTTACTGGAAGCACCACCTCAACTTGACACCTTATGCATTATGACATAGCTTTGAATAGGTACGTTATACATGCCAATATGGTTTTAATACAGCTATGTCTATATGTAACTAATTAAACGCAAGCAATAAGTAAAATTATACATACCAATATGGCTTTAATGTAGCTGTGTATATGTAATTAAATATATAGATACACGAGATGTAGTTCAAACATTGATTAAAATCACAGTTTTTAGATGCCACTAATATATAAGAGATCTTTTTTTGGGTCAATTGGATAAGTAATATTGTTGGTAGGTTTACTAATATTATATTAGTTTTTTTTTTGGTGGAAAAAGTCACTGATAAAGCATCCCTTTTTTAAGGAATATTAAACCTAATTACTTGAGACTGAGGCATGATAAATTATTAATCAAGCAAAAAATTATTAATCAAGAAAACGAAGCACCAGAAATCCATTTATCATCTTTTGCATAGATGAGTATAGGGTTTACGTTTACCACACCATAATATTGGCTTTGATTTAACAGTATACCATCCCACATGCTCACTGAAACAAGAAAGGGTGAATTTGCCAATGGAGAGGTTTTTAAATCTTAATTAGCTGAGAGACCGTTACTATTTGAAATTGATTAATAAAGCCACGACACTGTGCCACTAATAGAATGGTGTGAGACAAAAATGTTAGTGGAAATAAGAAATTACCCATGAGAGCATTTATGTTTTATACTTTATTATTGTTGTTTTTTTTTCTCTCTCTTTCTTCTTTTATTTTCTTCAAATTCTTGTTTAGTTTTATTATAATACAAATAAATTATAAAAGAAAATTAAAACAAATTTTTATTATTTAAAATCTTTTTAAATTTAATAGATTCAATTTGTATAGGTGTACAGCCAAAAATCCATCTTGTACACTATCATAACCATCTTCTTATACATGTTTCGTATTCGTATACTATTATGTCTCGTATACCATTATGTCTCGTACACTGTCATATCATGTACACTACCATATTCTGTACACTATTATTAACATAATATTGTACACCATCTTGTACACCGTCATATCTCCTATACCATTACAACCATCATCTCGTACATGTCTTATATATCACTATGTCACATATGTACACTATCATATTCTGTACACTGTTATAAACATCATCTCATATACCATCTTGTACACTACCATATCATGTATACTGACATATTTTGTACATCATCTCGTACACATACTTCTCTCGAACATTGATTCCTCTTATACACTGACTTTTTTCATATACTACCATATCTTGTACACTGTTATACCTCATACATAGACTCTCTTCAAACACTGATGTGGTGTATGAAGTATTGTTATAAGAGAATATGATGGATGGTGTACTAGGTGGTGTGCAAAGCAAGTTAGTGTACGAAGTGAGTCGGTATATGAGACGAATCAGTGTACGAGGTGAGTCGGTGGACAAAAAAATATACGGTTTGGTGTACAAGATGTCGTCAAAAGGTAGTAAACGGGCTGGCGTACTAGATATTATAAAAAGCGAGTTGGTGTACAAGACAAATCGATATCCGAGAAAATATACAGATCGGTGAACGAGGTATCGTCAAAAAGCAGTATATGGGCTGGTGTACTAGGTGGTGTGCAAAACAAATCGGTATATAAAATACGTCGATATATGAAATAAATTGGTGTACGAGACTAGTCGGTGTATAAAATTATTTGAGTTGAAATAAGAGGATTTTAGATCATGTACAATCGTAAAAAAAAATTAAGTAGTAATAATTGATTATGGTAAGTATTTTTACAAAGATAATGTAACAAAATTTAGATGGAAAGATTTAGGGGAAGAAAAAATTAGAGAAAAATGATGGTACGAAGAAGAGAAGAAAGAGAAATTTTTTTTTTTAACAATATCAATGATATATGGGGTAAGCAAATAGTAGCATCTCTTGGTTCTCCAATTGCAAATAGTGTATGGCCTATTTGGTCAATTAAGTTTAAAAAAAATCACATATAGCAAATTAACCAAAAAAAAAAATTAATTGAAATTAATCAGCACATACGTCCATGAAAATGTGACTTTTTGAAATTTTATTTTGTATATAACTAATACTCGGCAAAAAAAAATTTGTTAAAAAATACTCCATAAATTTTTATAATTATATAAAACTTAGGGGAAATATAAGAAGTAACTATTTTGAGAAATAATATGCTTAGAACAGTTTTCTATAGGTGCACATACAACGAGTGAGAGGAGTTTGGAATCAAGTTCGGAGGAGTAAAATTCGATCAGAATTATATGATGGGTAGAATTTATGGTTTTGAGATTAGGATTAGATTTTACGATTAAAATTTTATAAATTTAAAAGAGACTTACAACAGCGTTTAGGATTCAAATACTAAGATTTGGGTTTATATTTCACGATTTATGCGTTATATAACAAAGTGATAATTCGAATGAGAAATATGAACTATGTTTTTACATGGTAAACACATAAAAAACTTGTGAAAGGTTTAGAAAATTTATGAAAGTATGTAAATTTCATATTACTAAAGACATATTTACATAACCAAAAACCATTCCTGTTTATACTTGAAAACAGTTCTGAAAATAAACAACAACTTTCAAAACTTTTGATATTTTCTGAAAGCTTGTTAAAAAATTCTGGTGATTTTTAAATGTTTCCAATTTTGAAAATTTATCGGCTAAATATTTACCCAAGAGATATCTAAACCGTTTATATAAAATAAGTATAATACCAAGAAATATAATGTGAGCTAGTTGTAAGAAAAATAATGAAATGATTATAAGATCTCAACGTGGTCGAAAATTCTTCTATAACATGATCATGTCCGATGCTAAGAAAGTAATACATATTATAAGCAGTAAGATGATAACACATTTTGGACAAATAAGGAAACGAATTTAAAGAACCAATAAGAGTAACGGCAGAAACACCATTTGTCAAACATATTCATGCCTTCTTGACACTACTTTTGGGAAGAAAGAGTTGTATTTCAAACTAATTAATATTATAAGTTGACAAAAAACTAATTAATATCATTAATTAATAAATAAATTTGTGTCGAGTCATCAGAATTTCAACATTTAAATACTTGTAGTGACATGCAGAGGCCTCTCTATGAAAGATTTAAAAATAAATGAATTGATTAATACCGAAAACGGGTATAATAATAAGTCGCTGAAATCATATTAAAAATTTCTTCATAATTAAAATATACTCAGTGCCAGTCTGCCATTATTTATTGTATAACTTAGCGAACGAAATAATTATTTTGGCCATTCACTGTATAACGTTACTAAGTAATAAGTTAATAACGATTGACCGCGTTCGATTCAAAGAACCAAACAAAAAAACTAAAGCAAATCTATTTCAATTGATTCCAAATATAGTTTTATTTATTTATTTTAAAATTACAATTATTTTTCAAAAAATAATTAAAAAAGAGCTGAAAAATGTTTCTTTCTTTTTAAAAAGGGAAAATGCAAAACAACCTAGCCAAGTTGCGTTACACACTACGTATCTTTCTCCTCTCACAAAATAAGGACAAATAATTATCTTTTTTATTTATTACATAAAGAAAATTTGTATGAAAAAAAAAACGATCATTTTCGTCAAAAAATTCCAACTTTCTATTTAGTTCTGTTCCTTTTTAGTTCCTCTCCGTCTCCTTAATCCATCTCCCTAACTTCTCTTTTCGCCTTTACTCTCTCTCTCTCTTTGTATATATATATTCTCTGAACCCATCTCTTGTAAATATTCAAGATCAAATCTTTCTCGAACAATTAAAGAAATCCCATTTGAAAAGCATATCTCTTCGATCAAATAAAGGTTTTTGTGTTGGGGATCAAGTTTTTGTTTTTCTCTAAGGGTTTAAGGTTTTAAAAATATGGAAACTTTCGGTGGGTTTCACAAGGAAGATGATGAGCAGATGGATTTGCCTCCTGGTTTTAGGTTTCATCCAACAGACGAAGAACTCATAACTCACTACCTCCACAAGAAGGTTCTCGACATGGGTTTCTCGGCTAAAGCTATTGGTGAGGTGGATTTGAACAAAGCTGAGCCGTGGGAGTTGCCGTGTAGGTTCAAACAAACCAAGATTTCTAACATATCTCATGTCTAAATTCAAAAAAAAATAATGTTTCTTGGTGTTGTTTTGTTAACAGATAAAGCAAAAATGGGTGAGAAAGAATGGTACTTTTTCTGTGTGAGGGATAGAAAGTATCCAACCGGTCTAAGGACTAACCGAGCAACTCAAGCCGGTTATTGGAAAGCGACCGGGAAAGACAAGGAGATTGTTCGAGGCAAATCACTTGTTGGTATGAAGAAAACACTTGTTTTCTACAGAGGAAGAGCTCCAAAAGGCCTGAAAACTAATTGGGTGATGCATGAGTATAGGCTAGATGGGAAAGTCTCTCCTTACAACTTGCCTAAAACCGCTAAGGTAAAAATAAAAAACCAAGCTTTTTGCTCTGTTCTTCAACTCTGTTTTTGTTTTTGTTTTTCTTTTGTTTGATAGTTTTTTGGGTTTGGTTCCATTTGGCAGAATGATTGGGTGATATGCAGAGTATTTCATAAAACTGCTGGAGGCAAGAAGATCCCGATTTCGACTTTGATCCGAATTGGTTCTTACGCTACCGGATCCAATTTACCACATTTAACCGAGTCTTCACCATACAATGACAAAACCAAAACCGAACCGGTTGACGTGCCCTGCTTCTCCAACCAAATTGAAACCAGAGGAACAATACTCAATTGCTTCAGCAACCCTGCCCTTAGCTCGATCCAACCCGATTTTCTCCAGATGATTCCACTCTACCAACCTCAATCTCTCAACGTTTCGGAGAATATACAGAGTTCTAATCCGATTCTTACTCAAGAACAGTCGGTTTTACAAGCGATGATCGAGAATAACAGAAGACAGAGCTTCAAAACCGGAGTTTCAAATACAGATGTTTCATCGGATTTTGAATTTGGGAGGAAACAATTGGATCATCAAGAAGTTCCATCTTCCTCTGCTGGTCCGGTTGATCTTGAACCTTTCTGGAATTACTGAAGATGCACAACCTTAAAAGTCCATTTATTTAGGTCACAAGTAAGAAACCTTTTCAAAGTTTTATCCTTTTAGTGTGGTGTGCTAAGTTTGTATAGATTGATTATTATATCACTACTTCTACTATTAGTATTTTTATATTATTATTATATTCAACGGAAAGTTAATAACAGAGATCAGAAAAATGAAAGCAATTAAATTCTTAAATTATGTTTTTTTTTTTCTTTCTAAAATCTAAAAACTGTCATGTACTCTGGTGGATTATTTTTATAAAAACTATTATAGCCGATGTTTTGAATGAATTACCTATATGAAACAAGAAAGAAAAATTCAGTAATTATGAATTAATCTATCGTAACGTGGCACGCTTGTATTCATTATCAGCGGTAAAGGATAGTCTCAAACACCGGTCCATAAGTAGAACGACGCAGCCAAACAAATGCATAAGAAGTTGTATATCATTTTATGCGCCAACATATTTATATGTATGCTCATGTACCATGCTATAAAAAAGTAGCACCGCCGAGTATATTCTGCACGTGATTCATGAGGAAAACCACAAATGAACAAGGGTGATTTACCACAATAACCTATTTTATTTTTGAAATAGTCAAAATAACTTATCAAAATTTTAAAAATTTGGAATGCAATAATTTCCGGAAATATCTTTAATGACATATTTGGTAGAATCTGTGAGTATTTGGCAAACTCTGCGAGCATATGACAAATTCTATGAGCATTTGACAGACATTACGAGCATTTGGCAGACTCTGCGAACATTTAGCAGACTCTGCGAACATTTAGCAAACTCTGCGAGCATTTAGCAGATTCTGCAGATATTTGATAGAATTTTCACATATTTGGCAGACTTTACAGACATTTTGCAGACTCTGTGGAGTAACTGGCAGAGTCTGCAGAGTATTAGCAGACTTTGCAAAGTTTTGACAAACTCTGGCAGACTCTGGAGAATAACTGTAAGACTTTACATATATTTGACAGACTTTGCGGATATCTGGCAGACTTTGTATATATTTGGCAAACTCTACAGAAGTTTGGCAGATTCTGCAAAAATTTGGCAGATTCTGCAGAATAATTTGTAGACTCTATGGATATTCGGCAAACTCTGCTGATATTCGTAGAGTCTGCGAGCATTTGGCAGAGTCTGCGAGCATTTGACAGAGAGTGTGAGCATTTGGCAGACTCTGCGAACATATGACAGACTCTACGAATATTTGACAGATTCTGCGAATATATGACAGACTCTGCGAACATATGGTAGACTCTGCGGACATTTGACTTTACTAAGATTTGGCAGACGATTTTTAATTTAAAAAAAAAACTTTATCATCTAACTTAATCAAATATTTTAAGTAAAAATAAATATTAAAAACTGTAGTTTTAATTATAAATATGAATTAAAATAGAATAGTTAATTAAAATGATAATTTATTAATAATCTCTTTTCAAAAATATTTATTAGTAAGAAAAGATAATTTTGTTATTATGGACATAAAATAATTTTAAAGTAGGTTTTAGGTTTTTTATTTTTACTAATGTTAAAATCATTTAGGTATAAAATAATTTAGTTACATAAATTTAAAATATATTTATGATAAAACTGATATGGAATTATCAATTTTGAACAAACTCATTTAGTATTTTTCTTTTTAAAAAATAATCAAAAAGAATATTTTGGAATTATGAAATTTGTTAGAAAATAAATAAGTTATGTAGGTAATAAAAATTAAAAGATGTTATACTAACTATTTAAAAGAAAAAGTGGGTTATATTACACTAATTTCTCAATGAACAACTCACACAAAACACGCTAGAAAAAAAAAGGCATAAATATGTACTATTGTTAGTAATGAATGACTTAAGAATAGTATTGTACAATTATAAATAAAATTATCACATTGACGAACTCAAGTAAATTTATTATAACACTAGGTGACCAATACTTTTTTAATTATTGCCCTACCTCTTTCATTTTTTTCCATGGAGAATCTTATTCCGTTATAAAGTTGTTACGCATGATGTGTGAAATGTATGTATATCAATTATACAAAAGATATATTGTGCACCTTTCAACTTCTTCCTTTTTTTTGTTAATGTACCTTTTTAACTTCTTATGTTTGCATTATATTGAAGTCTATATCATTTGACTAAGAATACTTTACATTTTAAATTTCAATATATATATATATATATAGACGGTGATACTTAGAAAATTACTAGACGTACTATAAGTTATACGATAAACAAAGATAAAGAATATGATTGGCGTCATTTAATTTTTTACCCGATTAAAAATAATTAAATATCTGTTGATTTTTAGTTATAACCAAACCAACTAGGACACGTGTTAAAAATCATATACTATATAAGAAAATATCAATTTGACTTTCACACAACATCAGCTTTAACAATTTTTGCTTTATCTTACCCTCTTCTTTATCATTTAGTTTGCTTGATCTCCACCCTTTTTAACAATTATATCAGCAAACATAGTTCTTTTGGATTATAATATTTTCTTAAAACGTACTTTCGTATCATCTTTTTTTTTTTTTTTGGTTTAAACTTACTTTTATTTCTCACAGTTATTAACTTATTACTTTATACAAACATGCCCATTGTGAAGTTTGGATAATAACAAAACAAGAGTTGATAACTCTAGTTACCTTTTACAACCAGATTCCCATACCTCCAAAATACTCGAATTAAATTTTGTATTTTGCTAATTTCGGATTAGTGTAAATTTCAGATGAATTGGAAATCTCACCTCAGTTAATTACGGATTTCACATGGATACGTATTCCCACGTGTCGTATTCGATGTAATTAATCGCCACTTTAGTTCAACTGTTTTTCTTACCAGTTTGTTTAGTTTCCACTTAAAAAAAGACAATTACTTGTCCATCACTAATCGTTTTTAATAATTGAGGAATTCTAAGGTATATTAGGTGATTGGCTGAGCTTTAAACGAATTTTAAGACCCAAAAGCTTATACAGCCTTTGTTTATGGGACCTTTGCCGTAGATTCCGTAGATTTTACACGAAGAAAATCACTGAAATGGGCCGTCAGAAAAATAATAAGATACTCCCTGAAATGGAACTAGGCCCAGAAAATATATGGGCCTCTTTGATCTAATGGGTTCAGCGTTTCGAAGAATCATCGTCTTGTGTTTGTTTCCTTCTGTTTGTCACAAGTCGTTTAGTTTTAACTTTTATCTCACACAAATGGTCAGCAGAATTATTTTTCAGTAGTTTCAGGGTGAGCGATTGGCAAAACATTTAAATAAGTTTAAAGTTTTATCATCCAATCAACTTTATAAATAAAACATAGATGAAAACATTTTGAAGTTTCTAATGCTCGTTTCTTATAAACTTTTTTTTTTGATAAAATAGTTTCTTCTATACTTTCACATGGAGATTTCAAAAATATTATCCTCTAGAAAACTAAAAAAGAGAATTTTAGTTAGCTAATCAAATTTTATATAACACTAAAATATCTCTTTTATAGTAATTTTACTCTTTATTAATATATTATAGATTTTTATTAGTTAATACATTAAAATAATAGGAATAAAATAGAAAATTTTCTAAAAAATATTCACTAAAATATAAAATAACCCTTATTTAAAAATTAAGTTATAAATTAACACTTATAAAGTGGACAAGAGTATTTTCATCAAAAAAAAAAAAAAATGTGGACAAGAGCACTTTCTTTTTCAAGGCTTCCAAAGCTAATATTGATAAAATTGAGAACACCATAATTTTTTTAAAAAAAGGTTAAAAACATTTATGGTTCCACTTCACAAACATTAATGGTCCAACACGTCAGAATGAGCTGAATCCTTTTATCCATGTGCTCCATTATATAACGAATTAAGATTACACGGTTACACCAATATGTTTTCGGTTTCCATCATCATAGTGTGTTTTTTCGACACTTGTGATGTATGTCATCTTCTAATAGACGTGGTCGAATAATTCAGAGGGAAAAAGAGTTTTTAATAGTATGAAAAGTTTTTGCTTTATATGTATATTCTCGAGAGTGTCAATGGGTATGTCACTATTGTCTCTTTCCTTTGGCCCACTTTCCATCATTTCTTTCCTTTTTTGTGTTTCGAGTTCACAATAAAATTATACCATTTTAGATCATTTATTTGAATAGATGATAAAGAGATATTTTAACCTCTAAAATTTTTATTTAGTTTGATATGGTTTAAGATTAATTTTAAGTTTTTAACAGATTAGGATAAATTTGGTTAACCACAAAAAAAAAATGATTTTGTTCAATTTCTTGTCCTCAGATGCTATGTATCATTCGTAAAGAGATTTAATATAGTGTTTTAACCATTTGACAGAATTAAACATTGGGGTATTAGAAGAATACTTTTAAAATTTTTATTTATGGCCTTTTCTGTTTGTATAATAATAAAACGATTTTTGTACAAGTTTGGATGTTTATAAGAAATAATTCTTACAATATATGGCTCAGAGATGATGCATACAGCATACAAGTATGAACCATTACGGATGATACCTGTTGTCAAAAAAGGAAATTCGAATTCTCATTAGTCCAGATCAAGTTCATAATGATAACAAGTAATTAAAATGGACTGCCCAATATTTAAAAAATAAATTGATTCAGTGTCAACATCTTACATTCCACTGGTCGCGGAATCCACTTATCCCTATCGTCTCTTGCATTTTGTTTTGTCAACCTTTTCATTTTTAGATCGTAAATTTGTAACATTGGTAAGAGAAAATCTATATTAATGTTTGTGTCAATTAATTTGGTTTTCGCTTTTTATTTATTTTAATAAAATTATAAAAAGCCACGTCATAGTACAATTCCGGTGAACTCTGGCACTTCCAGTCTTCCACATAAAAGAAGCCGATTCTATAACGTCATATATACACGTTCATCAGTTATAGACACAAATTTTACCAATTAATTAGCTAAATATGGCGATAACAGAAAGCGATTCTCCGTGCCCTCGAACGTCATATACGTGCGTCAAGTTTTCTAATGTTGATCGTGGCCTCGAACAAGTAGCTGCATTCATTATCTTTTACCAAATCCAAAGCTTTATAACAAAATAAATAATAATAATATAAGTTAATCTAACTAATTAGCTGATTTATGCTTTTTCTCTAGTTTATTAACTAAGTCAGATTTATAACTGTCATCAGTTTAAAGCCATGCAAGTATTTATGACACTATGCATGATAATAATTAATGTAGTTGTCATATTTTTAATTTAACATATACATAATAATAATAATAATAATAATAATAATAATAATAATAATAATAATAATGATGATGATGATGATGATGATGATGATGATGATGATGCAAAGATCAGATCGAGCGGCCCCTCATCTCTCCATTGCGTTCATGTTTTATTTGTATCAATCATGCCACAGTATTTTCACGTTGCACTTATAACTACGATGGTGACAAAACATGCCACAAAATCATATATATTGTCGGTAGATTTCTTAAGTATAATATGCACTCTTACATTAGAAAAATAAAATGAAGATTCTCATTTTCATTAGGAAAAAGCTGATAACCTAACACATAGTTAATATCAGTGTTTAATTTTTAAATGGAACCCAGTACGGGATCAGTGGATCCATTCCATAGAATATTGGGTTAGTAAAAAGTAAAGTATACTTATTGGATTTACTGTATATAGTTAATGTTTTAAATTGAACTAAAGCTCTAACAAAGGACTAATCTACTAGACAATAATACCACTACTGTTTTCTTAATTCGTGGAATGTGAATCACATTTACTTGTTGTTTTTCTTTAATTTCTCTGTACTTGTTTTTTGGCTTTTTAGATCCATTTGATAGAAAAGTGTTTGATAAAAAGTAAAGTATACTTATTGGATATATAGTTTATATTTGAAATTGAACACAAATTAAAGGACTAATCTACTAGACAATAATATTAGTGTTTTCTTATTTCGTGGAACGTGAACCACATTTCTTATTGTTTTTATTTAATCTCTCATGTATAACATTAAATTTTCTATTTTTTATTTATTTTGGATGTAGTAATTTTGCGGAAGGAACGACGGTGACAATTGTATCAATTGTGCACTAACAAATTAAAAGCCAATAAAAAAAATTTGTTGCGTCGAATCGATCTTGTAGGAATTAAGCAAAACAGTACCTTACAAATAGTTAACATCAATGCGTCAGTACTCAGTAGTATAGACTGTTTAGTATTGGCCCCATTTAAATAGTTGTATATAAAAATTAAACATATAATAATTTCTGAATAATGTTACTAACTGATTAATCAAGAGCGTATGGTTAGAGATAGGCACGGAACAAATATCTTGAATTTTGGTAATATTTATGATCTATTCCATTTGTCTCGGTAATTACTTTTCTGATATATATTCGTTCTGCAACTAACGTAATTTTAAAAAATAAAAATTGTGTATACAGTTATTTCAACCTTAAGTATGCAGTTATTTATGTGGTGTTTTGTTTTTAGTTGTCTCTGCAAGTTCCAAATAGGCTCAACTAGATTGATCATTTTGAAAGAAAGACACTGTAGAGAAAGCCAACTGAGTTGTGAGATGAGAAGAAGTGAACATTAAGAATAGTTAAGCAAAATAATTTTATTTAATACACCTCTATTAGTGTTCACACCCAAGTGGCAAACAAATAGGACCAATGCTGAAAAGAACACGTGATGATTATTCCTATTTCTATATTATATACTGTAGAAAACTATTTGCACTAAATGACAATAGAGACATTGATCATTAACAGACATTGATCAAACTTCTACAAATTAATGTTCAATAAATTAATATTTGAATAAATCAATAATTTTCTTTAATTCTGATATTTTGACCTAAATAACACCTCTATAAATTAATAAATACAATAAATTAATAAAATATCATAAAACAGTATAATTTTAATGTAATTAATTTATAGAGGTTTTACTGCAATTTGAACTGATGAATAAAATGGATTAATACATATTTTTGGACAGTTCTAACCTTTAATTTATTATTTAAATATTGTGGATGTATGATTGTTTTCGTATTTTCTATGTAAAGATCTAATATATCAATTAGAAGTTTTTGATGGTTTTATTAATATCATTTAACTATATATTGCAAGATGCTTGATTTTTTTGGTAACACGTCTACTTAGACATATAATTTATCAACTTGACTTATATTTCGATCATATAAATCTATTATCTACGAGTTCTATATTATTATTTATCATATTAACTATTGATATATTAGTGCCAAATACATAAATTTATAAAATATATTTAATAAAATAGTAAGCTAGTTTTGTCCATATTTTACCCGCATTCTTTTGTTATTTGGTAATACAAGCTTATGAAGTTATCTTTTTTTTTTTCTTAAATTATTTTTTTTCAACTGCCATTAATCAAATTCACTCTAATAAAAGTGATATGATAACCGTGCTTGTAATTTTTCTTTTATGCGGGTTGGATAACCAAATAAAGTCAAACCTAAATCTTAAGACACATACCCAATTCCAAATTAATAGGAGAACAGAGTTGTGATCTTAAATTTCTTAAAAAATATATCCGATAAATCTCTCAAACCATTTAACAGTTCCCAAAAAAGTACGGTCACTACTAGCCACTACACCCTGATATTGTTATTATTCTTTAAATTTAGTGCTATTATACTAGAATGATACTAATTTTTAAGTTAATTGCTAGTATAATACCTTCAAATTTAACTTACTAGAATAATACTAATCTTTTGTAAAATATCTAAAAAATCAAACTGAAAATTCATATTAACAAAAATGCCATTTAGAATTAATAAATAAGAATTAAATTAATCAAATTTGAAAAAAAACTGAAACAAAAAAGAAAATAAGAAAATATTTTTTACCATCGTAAAAAACAAAAAAAACCAACCCATCGTTTCTTCTTCTTCCATTGACAGTTAAAAAAAAAAAAATCCTAAGCTAGAGATAGCCACCGCCGCTGCTGTATCTCTCCACCACCGTCCTGTCACCGGCGGCGCAATTCCAGTTCTCCGTCATTGCCGGCGTCATCATCTCCGTCAGCCACCGCAGTTTACAGATTCAACAAACAGAGATTACAGCAGATCCTACCCTAGAAAATCTGAAACCCAGATTTGAAACCCAGATTTTTCAAGTCGCCAGAACTCCTCGCCGGAACTCCTTGCCGGAACAACCAGCAGCCTCATCGTCACCAGCCACGCCGTCACCAGCTTTGGTGGTCGCCGGTATGTTACTCCACCGGTGGTTTAATTTTGGCAACTTTTGATTTTTGGTTTCTAATGGAAAATTTTGTTACAGATCTTGAAATCTAACACTCTAAAGTGGATTTAATTGCTAGAAGATGGACAATTCCGGCAACTGTAAATCACAGCCACCGCATCCTCCTTCTGACTCCGGTAAGAATTTGCTCAATTGTAAAAATTCTACCTTTATATGTTTGTTTTGACTGCAGTTTTTTATAAAATTAGTGTTATCGCAGATTTATATGCGTGGTTGTTACGTTTTCTTGGTGTGTGTTTAACAATTTCATTCTCATAATCGCAGATTTTTTGTTAAGTTATTTGTTCAATTGCAGATTTTTGTTATTGTTACTCAGATTTTTTGGCTATTGATTTCCTTTGTTATTGCAGATTTTTGGTTTTTGATTTCATATGCGATGAATGTTGTTCTATTTTATGGCAGATTTTTTTGAAATGGCTTTTCTTTGTTATTGGAGAATTTTTGTTATATGTTGTATGTGTCATTGCAGATTTTGGTTGTCGATTTTTTGTAGTTATTGGAGAGTTTTGTTATTGCAGATTTTTATTATTCAAGATTTGTGGTAAAGCCGGTTTTGTGTTTGTGGCTAACTGTAATTTTCACTTCATTTGTATAGGATTGGCTTCTTCGGGTGTTGTCCGTGAGTATCCTCCTCGATTGCATACAAAAGGAAAATCTCCATTAATCAATCATAGCATGAATCACTATTCATCAATGGCCAACTTGAGCATAGTGAAACAAGAACTAGGAGACGATGTGTGGTCTTATTTGAAGAACTCTTCCATTGGGGTATTTGCCAAGTTTGCTGTCTTGAAGTACACTTTTGCTGCTCAGAGAGTTGAGTACTTCTTGGCTAACCAGCTGTTGGTGGATGATGTGCATGAGATATGGTCATTGGTTGATGATCAACCTCTGCGATTCTCTCTGAATGAGTTTGCAGCCTTCACCGGTCTTAACTGTGCTCCAATTCAACCATTTGGGGTATGTGCTCTTAGTCACGAAGAGTTTTGGAGAGAGATAGAAATATCTACAGCAACAGGACCGACATATGATGAGTTGTTGACTGTAATGGCTAGAAGCCATCTTTGGAATTTTGATAAGAGGCTTATGGTGGCACAGTTATGTGTCTTGTCTGTTGCAGTACTAGGCATTCATAAGGGATCTAGGATACCACTGGAAATTGCTAAAAGAATTCTTGACAAACAGGCTTTTGAGAAGTACCCTTGGGGTCGAGTAGCCTTTGAGAGGTTGATTGGTTCGATCAAGATGATTAAGTGTAAGGAAAAATGTTACACGCTCCAAGGACCATGTTTTATTAACTTGGGTGTATGAGCACGTTGTTGGTTTAGGAGAAACTTATGGGATTAGAAGGCTGAAGGAAAATGAAGAAGATCCTGACGAGGTTCCACATCTAAATTGGTTATCTGCTCGTAAAAAGATTAAGTTCGATGAATTCATAAGCAAGGAGAAGGCTGATCATAGAAAAGTAATTATATATCACTAATTCTTAAATAAATTATTTTTAAATTAATATGTTTGCTAATTCTTTATTTATTCAATGTAGGTGCTGGTGAAACATTTGGTAGAAATACCAATTTGGGATATGTTTCCAATGGGTAAGATAGATCCATTAGTGAGAAACTTGATTGAAGATATCATCAGTGCTAACTTATGTGCCAACGCTTGGTCTGAAGATGCGAAAAACAAAAAACGGAAAGTCTTTGTTGAAGACAAAAAAATTGATGATGTTGAAACGTCTAACAAGAAGAAGAAGATGAAAAGGAAGGAACATGTAGAGGTATGGTGATCTCTTTCCATTCTTCAAGCTAATTGTTAAATGTTTTATGGTTGGAACATAATGGTGATTAGATGATTGCAGCCTCTTTAAAATTTCTGGATTGATGACTGTACTACTGCTTTGATCTCTTTGCGCATATTGGTTTTGTTTCTTGTTATCTGATGTGATGTTGCCATTATTTGACAAAAAACTATGCTTCTGATGATAAAACAGTTTTAGGCTTCCATGTTCTGCCACTGAATCTATTTCTTATTATTGGTTATGTTTTTTTGGTTTTGATTTTGTAGGATGCTCAAGACAATTCTGTGGACATGGTCGGGATGTTTAAGATGATGGAGAGGGTGAGTAGCACTGTTGAGGACATGAAGTATTTGATTGGTGATTTGGCAAAGAGAGTGGAAGCAAATGAGAGAAATAGGGATGAAGAAAAGGAGTTTCGTACCATGTTTTCAATCTTGAAAAAAAATTTGGAAGATGTCGAAAAAGCTCAAGCAAATGAAGCCGTGGAGTCAACCAAAAAATCAGTTGATGATGTGACAAGTGCAGCATCTGTAAGTTAGATATCATTTATTGAAAAAAATCTCTTGTCACTTAGATTTAATTGTTTACAAATTCTATGTTTATCTACAGTCATGGATGGTAGAAGTGAATCAAACATCCAACAATGAGTTCCCAAGTACAAGAGTGGTGAAGAAAGGGAAAGACAATAAAGCAGAGAAGAAAGAAAATAGAGTTGAGAAGCCACAAAAAAAAGGAGAGAAAGTGAAACATCAGGCAGTATTGGTTGAAAAAGATGTCACCAAAAAGGTTGTAGTGAAGGTAGAGAAAACAGATGGAGAAAAGAAGAAGAAAACTGAGGCATCTAATTCTCAAGATTCTGTATGGTCAAACCCCAAACATAAGGAGGCTAGCAAGGCGATGGACAAGACACTAGACAGCCTACTTAATCTCATATCAAAGCTGGATGTTTCGACTCCAAAGGGAAGACGTGAATTGAAGCTAGCGGGTTCTAAAAAATACCCATTTTTCGGTAGCTCTAGAGTAAAGCGAATCATAGCAGGTGTCACTGTCTCTCCTGCTGCTTACGATCCTTTTGAAGTTGTTGACGAGTTTCTGCATGAGAAACTAATGGAATACTTAAAGACCGATGAGTAAGTAATCAAATATGTTGCCTATTAAATTTGTGGATAATTTCAGATTTATGATCATTTGCAATATTAAATCATTGTTATGATTTGTAGGGAAGAACCTCTTCAAACCAAGGATGTACAACGCAAATTTTACTTGTCCCTCATTACTCCTAGGACTGAATGGCCTGATACTACGTATGGATGGTTGTCTAGTAACGTAAGTAATAACGGTAATCCTTTAAATTTTTGTTGGTTGTTAAAGTATAATTGTTAGATTATGAGTAGGTTTTTCTTCTCCATCATTAAATTTTAATGATTGCTATATATTTTCCATGACTGCTATATAATTTCAGTGGTGTTCTATGTTGATGGCAGCTTTATATTTTCAATCTAATAATAATAATATTTTTTGTTTCTTTTTTTTTTTGCAGCATATTTCTGTGGTAATGTCTATGTTCCGTAACAGGCTTACGCGTGATCCTATTCCTTTCTGCAGTGAGCGTATAGCCTTCTTGGATTCTTTATTCGTTACTCGGATAATAGAGATTACAAGGACTATATGGCTGATCGTAAGAAGTTTGTATTCAACAAAAACTACATAGAGAACGTCAACGGTCTGGATCCTGTGGTGACTAACAAGAGGTGGTTTTGTGATATTGATCACTTGTATGCATGCTTACACGTGGGTGGCAATCATTGGGTAGCTCTGGATATTGACTTCAAAAAGTATAAGATCTTCCTTTACGATAGCATCCCACCAGAGGACGATACGGAGTTGCTCGCTGATTGTCGCCCTATCAGGAAAATGATTCCAGTAATATTTAGTGAGTATATCCCACTACAGAGCGCAAGAAGTCATGTAAAATGATGGATGTGGTAAGAGTCTTGAACAATGTTCCAATCAACCAAAATCCCGGAGATTGCGGTGTGTATGCCTGAAAATACCTTGAGCGTCTTGCTCTGGGTTATCTATTGGATGGAGTAAGCTTCACCATCATTCAGGCTGTTCGGGTCAAGCTAGGTTCAGAAGTTTTTCAGGAAGTTCACAACGAGGTTGAAGGGTGTTTTGATGAGGATAGTCGCTATGTGGATTTCATTACCCCTCACCTTATTGATGAATATGAGATTGATGTTGTTGAAGAATAAGTAGTTGGTTTTTTTCATCATTTTGTTTTGTAGTGACATAATTTGGTTTGTTGTATTTTCGTTTGAAGTCTAGTTATGACTGAAATGTTTAGTTTTTTTTGTTTATTTCGGACAGGTTAAAGTTAAATTTCAAAGATATTAGTTGCAGTTTTTTCATAAAAACCACATATTTGTTTCATTTAGCTGCTGTTTGTTTATTTGGTTATCGCATATTTGTTAGTTAGTTACCGTGAAGTTTAGAGAACAATATACACTGGAAAAAAAAATTCGAAATAAACTAAAAAATCATACACGCACAAATAATTTTGGTTTACAAAGTACATGTTTTCCGGTTATGACCAGCTTCGTTACAGTTTCCACATGTGTGTTGTTTCCTTGGCCTTTTCTTTTCAATAGCAACTTCCAAAGCAGATTTAACCCTCGAGTTCTTAGGTCTACCTGGTTGTTGTCGAACCAAAGGGGGATAACAAACTTGATTTGCAACAGTTTCAGGTATCAGTGTAGTGAAATCCCTTGGGAAGATGACGTTTGCATAGGAGTTGTATAAGAAGTTCTTGTGATAATAACGATGACACATTGAAATTTTTGAGATTTTCCTCCTATCACAAGCTGCAATTGCGTGCGCATACGGAATTTTTTCCAAGTCAAACCGACGACATGAACACTTTTTCTCCCTCAAATTAACCACATGTACAGCTGATCCACTTGTCACTTGCACCTGATGTGCATCTATATCTTGTACAGTAACAAGTTTAGAATACTCTACTCAGTTCTGCATAACAATAATATGGTTACAATTGCATAAACGTAATGAGTGAAATAATATAAATGCTTGTTTACCTCTAGCATTTTCTCCACTCCACGTGTAAGAGTTGTTTACATTTTTAATGCGTCATTTCTTCGCTCTGAAAACCATCTTGACATCATGGACCTAACTGCCTCTAAGAGTTGTACAATAGGCAAACTCCTAGAATGTGATAGAACATTATTTATCGACTCAGCAATGTTGCTAGTAAGAATGTTGTACCTATCACCGGGGAAATGCACACGTGTCCACAATTTTATATCAGCTCTTTGTAGATAGTTATGAAGTGCTGGATGCAAAACTTGAATCTGATCAAATGTTGTTTGAAAATCAACAAATGTAAACACATTGGCAGCCTTCTTCACCAACCCAAACGCTTCTCGACCTTTAAATCGAACCAGAATATTTTTATAAAGATGGTACGTGCATATCCCCCAACTAGACTTTGGATAGACGGTCCGAATTGCTTTACCAATTGATTTGTGTCTATCAGAGACAATCGCAAGCTTTTCATCATCTGGGATCACATAGCTTAGTTGCTTAAAAAACCATTCCCATGATTCATCATTTTCAGTATCTACCACGGTAAAAGCTATAGGAAATATCTGAAAATTACCATCTTGAGTTGTTGCAGTAAGAAGTGTACCTTTGTATTTTCCTTGTAAGAAAGTACCATCAAAGATCACGACTTTCCTCATGGATGAAAATCCGGTAATACTTGCATCAAATGCCAAAAACAAATACTTGAACCGTTGGTTCTCATCAACTTCAAATCGCGTAAGTGTCCCATGATTTGCTCTGCGTATCATGTATAAGTAAGCAGGTAGCTGGTCATACCCACTCTCTGGAGAACCTCTAACCAGTTCTCTAGCATGTCGTAGTGTTCGGTAAGCCTTCCAATAATCCATCTACAAATTAAATGCGAAACAGTGGATTTAGATATCTTTTCAACAAATCTGCAATACAAAATCTGCAGTAACTTAGTGGCAATAAATCTGCCGTAAAAAGTCTACAGACACTAAAAAGTTATTCTAGTAAGAACTTTATCTGCCGTAAAGCTAGTTATAAAGTCTACGGTAACTAAGGTTTGTATTTTTTGAAAAGCATAAATCTTCTATAACGTGAATAAAATCTGCGGTAACTACGTTGTTAATCTAGCAATTGATTTTTGGTAATCAAATCTACGGCCACTAGTATGTGAAACAAAACTCTGCAACAACTAAAATATAAAATCTACCATGAAAAAATAAGTCTGCGATATAAATTTGCGACAAAATAATTAATCTACCGTAGAAATTCTTCCAGGTTTAGGAAATTAAAAAATCTGCTGCTTCTATCACCATCTTCTGAAAAAGTCTACGGAAGTTTAAAAACTCTAGGTGAGTTAAATAGTCTGCCACAACTAAGGCATGTATATCTGCGGTAAAAATTAAATCTACAGACGAAATCTGCGGCAGAATTTAATATCTGTCATTCAAAGAAATCTACCATAACATAGAGCCGTAGATTTGTTTCGCAGATTTTTCCTAAACCGGTGGCAACCTCGTAAATATTTGACGTTTTTAATAACAAAATCCGAAAATAAATCTGATGTGGCATTAATTCATAATGACATTCTTGTAATTAGGTTTTTCTTAACAAATAATTTTAAGGGTATTTTTGTGATCAAAATAGCATACTTAACACTAATCTTTTCTATGTTAAACTAGCAATTAAATTATTTTCTAGTATTATTCTAGTAATTTTCCCTTAAATTTATTTACTTATTTTTATGTGGGTTTTAAAGTATATCGAAACGATTTACCCCCAAAAAGAATAAAAAAAACACTCGAGTGCCAATAGGCTTTATATATATAATAAATCCTCACTATATATATAATTATGCATGGTGGAGTAGTAGCTTGCAATGTCTTAGAAAGTTTATATATCTTCCCCTTCTTTTAAATGTTCTTGAAAATGAAAACACACAATTATTCAACGGTCGTTTACCACAGTTTCTCAGTCTGTTTAATATTCAAATGCATCAAAGTTCTCATCAACAGATCTATCGGTCTCTTGCCTTAAATTCGACGATATTTCTGGGTTTTTCTTTTCTTACTTCCTTTCTTCTTCATCTGTATATATAGTTTTATGTAAATTTATATCTGAAAGAAAGAAAAAAAATGTCAAGAAAGCCATGTTGTGTGGGAGAAGGGCTGAAGAAAGGGGCATGGACCACCGAAGAAGACAAGAAACTCATCTCTTACATTCATGAACACGGTGAAGGAGGCTGGCGAGACATCCCCCAGAAAGCTGGTATATATATAAATATATGTGCTTAATTATTATGTATATATTTAGTTATATATATATATATACTACCTTCTTTCATGAAGATTTATTATTATTTTTAACTGATGAAGATTGGTATTTTATATTCTCCGCTTATTTCATAACAATTAAGGCTAACAAGTCAAATATGATATTTAAAAAAAAAAATCTAAATGAAGTAGCATCAAACACAATATAAAAAATAAAAGGAATAAACGATTTAAATAAATAATGTTCTTTTTTATGTGTGAGAATCCCAACCTTCATGAAACAAAAGTAGTATATCTATTACTGTCTAACAGATGTTTTTATGACAACGTATTTATATTAGGACTGAAACGATGTGGAAAGAGTTGTAGATTGCGATGGGCTAACTATTTGAAACCAGATATCAAGAGAGGAGAGTTTAGCTACGAGGAGGAACAAATTATCATTATGCTTCACGCTTCTCGCGGCAACAAGTAGAATACTATGCGTACTAGCTTGTCAAAATCCATATAATATATAAGTTTAACACATGACTAAAATTTTGATATATTCTTTACTTAATAGGTGGTCGGTCATAGCAAGACATTTGCCCAAAAGAACAGATAACGAGATCAAGAACTACTGGAACACGCATCTCAAGAAACGCCTGATCGATCAGGGAATCGATCCCGTGACCCACAAGCCACTTGCCTCTGACCACCCTAATCCTAAGGCTTCTGATTTCCAAGATGATGACTCAAACCCGGATGATCAGTCGCAATCAGGTTCGATATCTCCAAAGTCTCTTCCTCCTTCGTCAAGCAGCAGTGATGAGACACCGATCAGAAACAATGCTTCCTTAAGCTCCAAGAAACGTTATTTTAAGAGATCGAGTTCTACATCAAAACTGTTAAACAAAGTTGCAGCTAGGGCTGCTTCAATTGGAAATATCTTATCAGCCTCCATGGAAGGAACCTTGATCAGCTCTACACCATTTTCCTCATGTCCTAATGATGACTTTTCGGAAACTAGTCAACTTCAGATGGAAGAAGAATTTGATCCATTTTCTCAGTCTGAAGACGTTATTCCCAGTGATGATATCGGTATGAACATTGATCTCAGCAATTCTGAATACAATTTCTCGCAGTTTCTCGAGCAACTAAGTAACAACGAAGGCAAAGAAGCCGAGAACATTGGAGGATGTGACCAAGATCTGCTTATGTCTGATGTCTCATCAACAAGCGTTGATGACGATGATATTATGCCGAATATAACCGGTTGGTCAAATTATCTTATTGACCATTCCGATTTTAATTATGAAACGAACCAAGATTACGACGAGACGAACTTCATATGATCCGTTGATTGCTAACCGGACTAGCGTTGACCGGTTAGTTTCACGGTTCTCTAATTAGATATTTGTCAAGTTATTAATTACGGTTCACTATAGAGTTAATATATATATCAATAAGGGATTCTCTTATCTAGAGAACCTTGTGATCCCATGCATCAATTAGTAGTTGATTTGCGGGAGATACGAGTCCCAGTTTTTTTATAACTGTTTTTATCTTTTTGAACGTCCTTTCGAAATTATTAAATAAAGTTTGCATTTTCGCAATTCCATTATATATGGTTATTCTTTTTGGACGTACTTGGTAACCCACAATTAAATGGATCGAAAAAAAAATGACTGAATATTTAAATAGTGGTGTAGTCGTGTAGAACAGAAAGGACTAAGAATTTACTTTCTCTTAAACTAATACAGAGAATTACTTTTATGTTGTTAATTATAACAAAAAAAAGATATCAAGAACAGTTGAGGAAATTAAGTAAAATGTATATATTGCGCTGAATGCGTTAATATAAGACGAAAACATTTTAGTGAGATATGGCAAAATATCATTTCACACTAATGTTTATTCATATTATTCAAAAATAATAATCTACCGATCAAATGCAACTTCTCGGAAGACCAAAAGCTATATGCATAAAGTTTTTTTTTTTTTTGTGTGGTAAAGACTAACTAGTCATCTGGTGATATATTTTTTAATTTACATGTAAAGGTTTGTGATCTTTCGTATTCGATCGTTCGACAGGCCTCACCATCCAATTCTTTTCAAAATAATTTTGAATACCAATAAATAAATAAAACAAATGAGAAAAAATGCTGTTCCCAATATATGGTCCACAAATACTTAACTAGTATATACTAAAAAGCTAAGAGCAATAAGTGAGCAATCATAATTGGATTTGTGACCCGACAAATATTTCGTGCAAACAAAATCAATTACTAATAAACATTCAACGATATGATCATGCTATGTGCTATACAAGAGCTTTGGTTTTGTTAAAAATAAAACAGAGCTTTGTTTTTTTATGTGTGGCTGCTTGTGAACGATTCAATTCCTCTTTTTCTGGTGGTTTAAATTTCTGTTATATACAACCAAGTTGTGTAGACCGCAGCTCAATCTAATTTAAGTTTGGGTGTACTATAGAGCTTTGTAAGGAACATTGAACTAATCTAGATGACATGCATGCTGTAACCAAATTTCCACGTAGAAGAGATCGATGCATTAATCCCACTGCTAATAGCTGTTTTAAATGGATTTAATAAAACTGTTTTAATTGAAATAAGATTTATGTTTCTATAGAGTGTCTAGAAAAAATTGAATATATTTATATATATTTTTTCCAAATTTCCACTGCAGACATTATTTTAGCAATCCGGTCCAAAGTACATGTGCGTCTTATCTTATTTCACTTTATGCAGTTACAAATTCTCATCACTCTAAAGATATAGAAGTAATTACCAATATCATATACCTAAAGTTAGATTAGTTGCAAATTGCGATACAATCAATTATCAAGAATGCAAATTTTAAAGAGACTAGAATATTTTTGATTTAATTGCAAACGCGAATTAAACCATGATATATGTTATGATCCACATTCTATAAAAATGTATGGACCTAAACTTAAAAGTATTTTAGCCATATAAAAGAGAATCCATAAAGCATTCTTTTCACACGTGTATTTTTATTAAGCCTACAGTTTGGTCAGAGTGCTCACAGAACAAAATGATAAGCAAAATATAGTATATATATATTAATGTTTGTTGAAAAAAGGTATATGAATGCTTTAGCAGTCAATCACTTTGTCAAAAGCTTGATTGGTACTCCTTCTGAACAGCTGTCCCTCTGGACCATATGTTATATTTGTCTTTCATTTTTAGATGTTCTCTTGATATCCAAAAATCCTTGACAGCAAACTTCAGGAGTAAACTTGCTCAACATTCTAACAAAACTTCAAAAACGGATGATTAAATAGCTGCATTGTTCCAAATAATATTGGATGTAGTTTCTTTTTATCATAAATTTCTTAATTACAATCTATTTAAAATCAAATCAACCTAAATTTGCATCGGTAGCTACGTATTGATACGTAAGAGTTGTATATATTTATCGTTTAATTAATCACATTCGGACTCATGTGTATGGATAGCTAAAATTGTCAGTCCTAATTCATACCCCCACGATAGGCGACATGAAACACTACCCAAAATACATCGTTTTAAATACTCAAATACTTCAACGATATGTAAAGAATCTTTGATAGTGCTAAAATTTAATTCAATACCGTCCGTAAAACTAGGAAATAATCAAAAGATTAATCCCTTATATATGGAATAACAATTAGAAAGTTTTATCAAACACTTGAGTTTATGAATATATATAGAGCACATGAAAAAGAAGAGGGAGAATTATAGAGCCTGCAAATTTACAAATATCTTAATTAATACTTTAAAAAAAAAATCAGAAAGCACTTGGAGGTGTTTAGCCAAGATCGTCAAAATATTGTAATAGAAAAAGATCAGCAAGACATTAGTCTAAAAGTATATGCGCTGCATTAGAAAACTTAGTGACCAGAATATGGTTGTTGCGTTAAACTGCTTAAAGAAAGAAGATGTGGAAAGAAATTATTAAGAACAAAAAATTCATAGATTTTTCGCGGACACAATCTTGTGTGCTAATTGGCTTATCCAATTAGAAAATAATTAGACCACTCTGTTGTGCAAAATAATTAGTTGTTTTAAAAATTAAAACCCACAAAAAAAAAAAAAAAAAAAAAAACCAAATTGGACATACGTGGCAAGACAGGCAGAGGAGCCCAAAAACGTGCACCGTCCAAAATTCTTGCTACTACAGTCCACACCTAACCTCCTTCCAGGGACTTAAGACACATCACCACCACCACTTGTCCCTTTTTCTTTTTCTTTTTTAGTATTGGTGTTAATACTTTACTGGAGCAATGAAATAAAATAAAAGGACAATGGAACAACGGCTATGAAAAGATAAAAATCAGTTTTACATTGATTAATGTTTTCTTACTATTTCTTGTATATTTTTAATAAGTGCAATTGCATATACAACAAAATCAATTTTTTTTTTGTCATTAAAATCAATGCTTTTATTTTCAAATGAATATTAGTTATAGAGAACATACATGTAGTAAGAAATGATAAATATTTTTGTAAATAAATGTTAATTTGGAAAAAAATAATGAATGTTTATCATATGTAATGTATATCTAATAATGGACGTTAATTATTAGAGGATAGATGAATGACCTATCTTGTATATATATATATATAAATATATTTATAAAAAATAATTAAGGTTACATACACTGATACATACTTTTATTTTATTTAAAAAACTTTCTTAAATCTCTCTCATAAGTCAACTATAAGTGGTGAGGGAAAATTTTGTTTAATTTTTCTTTGTATTATTTGAAAAGAAAAATTGTTCACTAAAATTATGTATATTTATTTAGTTTACGTGGTTTTAAAAGTTTATTGTCACGAGTGCATTAGATTTACCGTACATTCATACATATATGAAGAGGTAGATCGTACGTGTACAAATGACTTCATAGATATTTGATCTTCCTCAACTTCTCTTTCATTTCATTTTCTTTGTTAATGTTCCAGTTTCTATTTGATCTCTTGTCGTTGTAATTATCGAGATTAAAAAAAACAAAATAGACACTAACCGTATTAATTACGATGTACCGTAGCGTTTCTCAGTTAGTTTCACATTCGGATGCATCATAATTCTATTCAAAGAGATAGAATTCTCTATTCTGTTTTTAATTTCTTTATGCACGTTTGTTCTACATATAACGAAAAAAATGTCAAAGAAACCATGTTGTATTGGAGAAGGATTGAAGAAAGGAGCATGGAGTGCAGAAGAGGATAAAAAACTCATCTCTTATATCCACGACCATGGCGAAGGAGGCTGGCGTGACATTCCCGCAAAAGCTGGTACGTATACGCATTTGTGTTATGTATGTATAACTATTGTTTATAGTATGTATTTATGAATATAGTCTAATTGATCTGTATACACTTTTTTCGAGTTTAGGTTTAAAACGGTGTGGAAAGAGTTGTAGATTGCGGTGGACTAACTATTTAAAACCAGATATCAAGATTGGAGAATTTAGCTACGAGGAAGAGCAGATTATCATCATGCTTCATGCTTCTCGTGGCAATAAGTACGTGTAACATTTGCTTAGATGTTTTAATTTGTGCTTGTATGAGTTTACTTAATTCAGACATAATCAATGCTTTAATATATTACATTTTTTTTTTATTAGGTGGTCGACCATAGCAAGACATTTGCCAAAAAGAACAGACAACGAGATCAAAAACTATTGGAACACACATCTCAAAAAACGTCTGATGGATAAGGGCATTGATTCCGTGACCCACAAGCCACTAGCTTCGTCTACCCCTAAACCGACGACCGAACTTAACAAGTTCAATTCCCAGGAAGAACCCAATCCGGATGAACACTCGTCACAATCGAGTTCTACGTCTTCAATATATCTTCCCATTTCTTCGAGTTTCAACAGTACTATACCCAAAATCAGGAGTGACGAGACTACGTTAGAGAGTGGTTTCTTGAGCTGCAAGAAACGTTTTGAAAGATCGACTTCTACATCAAGGCTGTTAAACAAAGTTGCAGCTAGGGCTTCTTCTATTGGGAGGATCTTATCAACCTCCATTGAAGGAACCTTGAGATCTCCTTCATCTTCTTCATGTCACCTAAACTCATTGTCTCAATCATCTGAACACATGATCGATAACAAGGAAGATCTCAGAACGAGCATCGATCTCAACATCCCCGAGTATGATTTCTCAAAGTTTCTCGAGGAATTCATCAACGACGACGAAGCCGAGAACATTAGGGGCTACAATCAACATCTCCTAATGTCCGATGTCTCATCAACATTAGTTGATGAAGACAATATGATTGGTGACATAACCGGTTCGTCAAGTTATCTTCTTGACCATCCCAATTTTATGTATGACTTCGAAGCGGAACAAGATTAATTCCGACGAAAAGAACTTCTTATGATCCGTTTATGGCTCACTGATCCGGACCTGACTGGCTAATCTCATGGTTCGTATGCCCGAGATTACAAGGGTTTCTCTTAGATAATTTTCAAGTTGTGAAATTGTGTTACTAAATATTATCCAGTAAGGGGCCGGTTCTTTGTATTAGGGAAGCATGTAAATCCCGTGGATCGATTAGTATTTGATTTGCGGGAGATTTTTAATAAGAATATTGTAAAATAAATATTGAATAAATCCGGTTTTATGTATATTTTTTTTTCTTTTGAAGGCAAATATACGAACCTAATAAAACCAAAAAAAAAAAAATACGAATCTAATCTTTATGTATACCTTAAGGTCCACACACACTATCACTCAAAAGGTAAAGAGCAATGAATGAGCAACAAAATTGGATTTGTGACCCGGCAACTTTTGTCTGCTAACAAAACGGAATCTTAATAAATGTTCACTGAAATGATCAGGCATGTGACTTATGCGAGCCTTTGTTTTTATGTGTGTGGCTGCAAATGAGCGACTTAATTTCTTAATTTTTATGTGTATATCATATGTGTCTGAAACTGAAGTCCACTGTCAAAAACTAGATTGGCCATTCCGGATTAAGTGTCTCCATATTCTACTGAATGGGATTCGACAATGACTTTGAGTCAATGATTGCAAAAGTTCATCTTCTTGATCTTGATTTGCGTGGTTGTATGAATGGATAAAAAGAAGAAAAGAGAGGAATAGATCGATGGCGCTTTCTTTGTTTGCCTAAAATGGATTAGTGTATTTCCTTAATTTGCATTTAACAGAATTTCCATGTGTACTCAGTAATTGATACTGAGCCTTTTGTTTTTGTTCACCTAATCAATATCATAGCTAGCAAACAAAAATGTATTTGTAAATGGAGAAGTATGAGTCGATCTAATTAAGTTGGGATTTCTTACTCTTTATTTTTATTTTTTTGGTCAAAAGGGATTTCTTATTTTTATGATACAGTTTTGATACGTAAAAAGAGTTACATATCAATCATTAAGCCTCGTTTAGATTCATGTGATCTGAGAAGTGAGACCGAGAGCCAAATTCTTTTTTTTTTTTTAATTTTCCAGCTGAATCTTCAGAGCTAAAACACATTTCTGTTAAAGGAACCCTAATTGGGCCGTGAAGAACATAAAAGCCCGTGTGGTGGTTTCCTAATTGGGACATAAGAACCGGATACATATGTGTTAACTACGAAAGTAACCCTACAAAAATAAGATCACAAGGTTACTTGCAAGTTGCAACTTACAAACACATGTAAACGAGTCAAGGAATCTGTGAATTCTGATTATGAATCTAATAGAGAACCTAAGAAGTCCCAAGGAACAAATAAAAATCCCTTTTTGGAAAACCCTCCCAGAAACTTAAAGTTAAAGTTAAACATAAACCCTAAAGTAATTGATTTTTCACTTTGCCTGCAGAATTGGGTTTAATCTTGATATAATTTCTCGATGATCCCTCAAGCTTTACGAACAAATTTGGAAACTTTTCACATTTACTACTCGATTGAACCCGACCCGTTTTAAAAAAGCTCTTCAATGGATCCAGAGGATAGGTCCGAGATTGCCTTTTTCGACGTTGAGACGACTGTTCCAAACCGAGGCCAACGATTCGCGATTCTGGAGTTCGGGTCAATCCTTGTATGCCCCAAGAAGCTGACTGAGCTCCGAAGCTACACGACTTTGGTCAAACCTGTAGATTTGAGTCTCATATCTTCCTTGTCCGTCAGGTGTAACGGCATCAACCGTGGCGACGTCGTTTTGGCACCTTTGTTCTCCGAAATCGCTGATACTGTCTACGACATTCTCCATGGTTGAAACCTTCTTCTTCTTCTTCTTCCTTAAAACTCTTTCTACTTTTGTAACTCTGTTTCGCGTCTCGTATGAATTAGAAAGAAAGAAAAGTTTTTAACTTTACTGAATTTTGAGCTCTGGTTTTAATTGCCAAGTTTGAAGCTTTATATTATATTGTGATTTGATGCTGAGAGAGATATTGCAGGGAGGATTTGGGCAGGTCACAACATATTGAGGTTTGATTGTGCAAGGATTAGAGAAGCATTTGCAGAGATTGGTCGTCAACCACCGGAGCCAAAAGGCGCCATCGACTCATTGGCTTTGCTAACTCAAAAGTTTGGTAGAAGAGCTGGTGATATGAAGGTACAACGAAACATTCATTTTCAAATTCAAAAGATCAGAATGTCGAATGGATGGAACTTAAAGTTTCAAGGTGGTTTTGAGTGTCATGTCTTGTGTGCTTTGTTTCTGCAGATGGCAACTTTGGCTACATATTTCGGACTTGGCAAGCAAACGCATAGGTATATATCTATATAAAGCTTTATAGGCTGCTTCACCTTTTCAACTCTTTACCTCAATTATTAAAAGCTGTTGAGCTCTAATTCTTTGTATCTATACAGGAGCCTGGACGATGTTAGAATGAATCTTGAGGTTCTCAAATATTGTGCTACGGTCTTGTTCTTGGTATGTTCTCTCTTTAGTTACTTCATAAATGGAGAATCTTTGTCTCCTAATAGCTCTGTAGCAAACAATGTTTTGAAAACTAGACTAATCAGAAGCACTGCTTTTATGTTTTGTAGGAGTCAAGTCTCCCAGATGTACTTGTAGATTATTCGGTATCTCCAGGAACTACTAGTTCAAGGAGACGTCTCAATGCATCTTCTTCTCACGACGGTAATACTGTAATAAGCTCTCTTAGGCTACCGTCCATTAGTGAGAACAGTGCAATTCAGCCAGATCCGTTCAACATGAGTGTCTTGAGGAATGAAATGGCTTCGGACAACCACCTTCAATCAGACATTATCATGGAAGAAGAACAAATTCAACCATGTGATACTGTTGTCTCTGAGAATACCAGTGACCATGAGGGATTCTTTGCGCCTGATGCGATATCTCTTCCAAACATCAAAGCGATTCTTGTCCCGTTTTATCCTGGAAGCCAAATAATGAAATTAAAACTGCTCCACGGTGATTCTGCTCTGCAGCTCTACTGCTCTTGTCTGAAAATACGGTTTGGAATCAATGGGAAGTATCTGGATAACACCGGGAGACGAAGGTTAAACTTTGTGGTTGATCTATATCCAAGCCTGTGCAGTATACTCGAAGCATGTGACAGCAATGCGCAGAAACTATCTATTGAATCAGGTTCCACTTCTGACTGGAACCCGGTGGTGAATACAACGAAGGGATTTGTAAACTACCCTAACGCAAGGATACAGTAAGTTACCTTACTACACTCTTCCTTTCTTGTTCCATGCAAACAAAATCCTGGATTCTTGCTTTCTCGTAATAAGTTTCTTGGGTTTCTGCAGTATTGCGACAGAGATAAATGGAGATGTAGCTCGTTATACTACAGAGGTACACCAGAGAGAGTCATCTGGAGCTACTCAGAAACTAATCTTCAGCAACCCGAGCGTTGAGGATCTAGAATCGTTGCTGATCCAGGGAACTGCTCTTGATGCATTCTTGTCTCTAGAACCATATGATTATCAGCAGAAAGCTGGAATCCGCCTTGTTGCCAGAAAACTAGTTATACACTCGTAAATTGTTAACATCATAAGAGTAAAGAAAATGGAGCTTAGTGGTTGTACAAATACACACACTTGATGTAGTTGAGGCTCTGTACATAAAAAGTTTCAAATAAATGCAATCCAGATCTGTAGAATGGGTTCCTGTGTATCATTGTGCAAGAATGCAAAATTGCAGTATTCATTTCTTTAGAAAACGGGCAACGAGAAATGCTGAATCAATATAAACTCTAGACTTGTTAGTTTTTACTAATTGAGAAGGTTCAAGTGTTGTTTAGTGCCACTTGCAAAGTTGGGAATCTAATCGAACTTTCCCTTCACTTTATAAAATTAAGTACTCCTTCCGTTGTTTTAGCTTTCATTTTTTTGTTCCATTAAGATGTTTTGTGAATTTGTATGCAAATTTCTTCTTTGTAATTGGTTGAATTGATTTAAGTCAAAATATTAAATCAAAATATTTTATTTATGTGTGTGCGTGTTTGCAATAATAGTAGTTATGGTGCAATTAATTGATACCGAACCCGGATCATTAATAACTGAATCTTCGTCGATCTCTGTGTCTCGTTAAAGTTGCTGATTGTCCACTTCCCTCTTTTTCTCTCTCTCAGACAATACAAGTAGCCAACGACAACAATGGTTCCTTGATCAAAGTTGTTTCATTTACGAATTGGTCGCCGTTTCCAACGAAAATGGGCAAGGAAGATGGGTTCAAGACTCAGAAGCGCATCTCAACCGCTTCCACCGTCGCCGGCGGTGTTCTTCCGACGACGATGGCTAGTGGCGGAGGAAGGAGACCACCACCACGTGGTAGACAGATCCAGAAGACGTTCAATAACGGCAAGATGACTATCCTATGTAGCTTCATCACCATTCTCGTCCTACGTGGCACTATCGGCGTTAACCTCGTTACCTCCGACGCTGACGCCCTTAACCAGACCCTAATCGACTTTTAGCTGAGATCCGATCCGATTCGGATCCTACCGACACGAACGAGCCACCTGATTCGGATCTTGATCACAACGTGACTTACACTCTCGGACCCAAGATCACTAACTGGGACCAACAACGCAAACTTTGGCTGACCCAAAACCCAGATTTCCCCAATTTCGTGAATGGGAAAGCTAGGGTTTTGCTTCTTACAGGTTCGCCTCCAAAACCTTGTGACAATCCAATTAGTGATCATTACCTATTGAAATCGGTGAAGAACAAGATTGATTATTGTAGGATTCATGGGATTGAGATTGTCTATAACATGGCTCATTTGGATAAAGAGCTTGCTGGGTATTGGGCAAAGCTTCCAATGCTTAGGAGATTGATGTTGTCTCACCCTGAAATCGAATGGATTTGGTGGATGGACAGTGATGCTTTGTTCACTGACATTGTGTTTGAGATTCCCTTGTCTAAATACGAGAATCATAACTTGGTCATTCGTGGATATCCGGATTTGTTGTATGAACAGAAGTCTTGGGTTGCTTTGAACACTGGTAGCTTCTTGTTTAGGAACTGTCAATGGTCTTTGGATTTGTTGGATGCTTGGGCTCCAATGGGACCAAAAGGACCGATTCGAGAAGAAGCCGGAAGGTTCTTACTGCGAATCTCAAGGGAAGACCGGCTTTTGAAGCTGATGATCAGTCTGCGTTGATCTATCTGCTGCTTTCACAGAAGGAGCAGTGGATGGAGAAAGTGTTTGTGGAGAATCAGTACTATCTTCATGGGTTTTGGGAAGGATTAGTGGATATGTATGAGGAGATGATAGAGAAGTATCATCCGGGATTGGGAGATGAGAGATGGCCTCTTGTTACTCACTTTGTTGGATGCAAACCGTGTGGGAGTTATGCGGATTACGCGGTTGAACGTTGCTTGAAGAGTATGGAGAGAACATTCAACTTTGCAGATAATCAAGTGCTCAAGCTTTATGGATTTGGTCACAGGGGATTATTAAGCCCTAAGATCAAGAGGATCAGGAACGAGACAACATTTCCACTGAAATTTGTAAACAGGTTTGATATTCGGAGAACAACAGCGCTCAAGATTGAAGCGCGGAGCTAGCAGACAGATGAACCGTTTTTGTAAAGCACAATCAATTTGAAAGCTCGGTTCTTTTTCTTTTCGTTTCGGTTATATTTCATTCCATATATAAGTCAATAGATTTTTTTGTTAACCCTGAACAGAGGATGAATTATCAATTTGTTCAAGTACCGTTTATTGCAAAGACCTGTTCTGCTGAGTGTTTAATTTCGAAGAACCCTAAGTGTGACTCGTAGTGTTTTGGTAAAGTTTACGTCTTTTACTCATTAAAACGTAAGAGTTTTACAGAAACAGAGTGACTTGCAAAAGAATATAAACAAGCAACAAAAGAATCAATAATCTAAAACAGTTTGAATTTTGTGATGGATCATCTTCTTGATACGATGTCTTTGTGGTGATTTAGCAGTAACTCATTCATTTGAGCAATCTGATGCAAAAGCTGAACTATCCTCTGTTACAAAATCAGAAAAACAAGAGACGAAAGTAAGTAATCGTGTGAAAACATTTGAGGTAAGTGTCATGTCTCGTAGACATTTCATCGAACATCTTGTATGCAAAACATTTTACATACCTCGTCTCTCTCTTTGATCGCAATTCGAAGATGATCCATGGTTTCTCCTTTGACCCTTTTCCGACGAGCTCGTACACGCATCCACCACCACATCGCAATGGCAAGAACTGGATAAAATGATCGAAGAGTCGTTGAGAACCAGGTCAACAAATTCTTCAACTTTGAGTACACACGTACGAGAAGAACCTCCCACCAATCTTGGAACACATCATCTTCACGATACAACGATTTCTTCAGCAATTTACCATCTGAATCGGACGGTGGAGATTCGCCACCTTGTTCAGAGGGAGATATCTGTTCAAATGGCGATAGTCCATCCGAATCAGACGGTGTAGATTCGCCGCCTAGTGACGTCGGAGATTTATCTTCAGTTTCCGAGGGAGACTTCCGGTCAAATTCACAGGTAATCAGCGGAGGTTGTCCGTCTGAATCAGAAGGGAACAACGAAAATGAAGAAGATGAAGCGGAGCGTCTCGATGACGATGACGGAGACGAGGATTCCGACGGAGATTCGAGGTATCTATAGATGGAAGAAGCCACTTGGAGATTCTCGTGGTAGATCGGTGGGAAAACAAGACGATCATCTTTGGCGAAAATTGGGGAATCTCTGATGACAACCATTGATGAACTGGGATCTAAAGGACCAATCAGCTGTTGTTCACAGTATAGATCTTCATCTTCGGCCATTTTCAGTTGGATTTGTGTCGCTAGGGTTTGTCTGTGAGAGAGGAAGAGTATAGGGGAAGAAGACAATCCATGAATGTTTCAAAACATCGGATCCAGGAATACGAGATTATTGCTTACGCTATTTTCCCACTATTGTTGTGTCAGAAAGTTTGCATTTGTCTTTTTTTTTTTTTTTTTATTAGTTTTATTTATTAGAAAAACTTTAAATTTTAAACAAGAAAAAACACCATTTTAATTTTATTTGAATGCTAAAAGCCTAAAACCAAATCGTCACTTTTTTTGTTTTCAGTTGAATCTATCTTGTATACTTTTTCGTACGGTTTAGACCATGAAATTGTGTTGTTTTTTATGGCTTAAAAGTTAAAACCAATGCCAACTAAATGGGAGAAAATACTGGTTATTTTACAATAAAAATGCTGATTCTTACCGATATTGGGGACAAAAGATTCGAATTATTTTTCTTCATTTGTCTGAATCCTAAAAAGAACATTGACATTGTGGTATGATACAAAGTTACACACTAAATAGACAAAAAGCTCTACATCTCTCTGTCTAACCTGAAACCTATACAACATTTTCAATCTATCAAAAATTCCTCTAATCAGGAAATAAAAAAACAGGAAAGAATCCTAATTTACAAGTTAGAATTAAATCAATGTGGAGTCAATCATGTAAACGTGAGTGGCAGAAAACACCTGTCTCTTCTAATCGTTCCATGGTTCCTCGATAGCCCCCGCCCAGGCGAAATCGCTCCCACAGGACCTGAGCCTGTTTTCACCGCACAAACCGCCCCATGCCGCTTTGCGGAAAGGTTATTTGAACAGTACCTCCTCTCTTGGCTTACAAACCACCTCGGTTCGCTTGAGAGATTAAGGCGGATTTCGCAAAATAATAGTTGAGTTTTTCGTCAGCTACTATCAACTGGTTTTTTTGTGAGACTGACTCCTTTCGCCTTCTCCATTTCTGCTTCCTTAGCAGCTTTCTTCTTCTCCAGCTCTGCTTGCTTGACATTCTCTTCGTGTGCTTTCTTAAACAACCTTATAAAATTCAACAGGGTTGCAATAACTGCAGCAATCCATCACCCGGTATCATTATTAGCTACCTAACAGTTCCAACTTAAAAATGAACAGGGGCTCTTTTTTTATGTATTGCCCAAGAGGATCAAGATTATATTCCACGCCATACCTTGTTCAAATGGACAACGATTAGGATCCTCACCAAAATAGTGTGCAAGTGCATCAGCATTTCTTCCCTGTTTCCATCATAAGGAAACAAAAAAATAATTTCAGTTTTAAACACATTGTCGAAGGTAAGGAGCTTGGAATCTAGTACAGGCTAAAGACAAAGTTGCCACTTCAGTCTCAGCAGTAGATATGAAGTCCTTCAATGTCTGTTATAAAATAAGATAAGTAGGTTTTAGAGTCAAGGCTATAAAAAAAAAAAAAAAAAATAATTTTTTTTTTTTTTTTTTTTTTTTTTTTTTTAAATTTTTTTTTTTTTTTTTTTTTTATTTATTATTTTTTAATTTTATTTTAAAAAATAAAAAAAAAAAAAAAAAAAAAAAAAAAACACAAAAATTATAAAAAGAAAAACTCAAAAAACAGAAACCTTCAGTTTCTCAGATGCAGTGAGCTCCTGGTCCACTTTCTCCAATGCTTTGATTATAGCTTGCATTTCACCAGCGACTCACGACTTCAATTGTATCTGAAATAGAGAGGACAATCAAATGATGAGCCAATTGCAGCTAAGGAGTAGAGGATAGAAAAGGAGCAAACACATACCTTTGAAGCTGATTCAAGACTTTCAAGATCCTTGTGGAAATCCAGTAGAACTGATGCCTTGGAAGCAAGGACCTGGAGAAAGAAAGAGGAGAGCTTCAGAGATGTAACCCTCCTGAGCCAGTCCATTTTCTAAAACAACATTCGTCAGAAACTAGATGCTGCTTTTTACCTTGCAAAGATAATGCATGAGAGTCATCTTGCTGTTAGCTGCACGTGTATCGCTTAATTTCAATAAACTGTCCAACTTGAATCCAACAGCAGCGCCTGCAGAAAGCAGAGCAAGGATCGTATCAACCACAAAGGATTTCCATACAGAAAAAACATGTATGCAATGAAACAAAGGCGGCGAATCAAGCCCACATTGAACAGAGAAAGTGTATTGTCTTGTATTAGGAAATGTCTAGTGCAAAAAGATGTTGAATAAGAAAAATATAATACTTACCCCTTGCAGTTCCTTGGTTCAATGTGTTACCCAGGTAAAGAATCTTTTTCATAATTTCTTTTAACTTTTGTGAAGTACGGACCTGATAAGCAGAAAATTTTAACAAAGAGATTTGCATATGGACTGCACAAAAATTAGAGTTAATTATTGAAAGCATCTTACCTCCTCGCATGCAGAATTTACTGCATTCAAACTTTTTTTGAATTCTGTTATCTGCACAAAAAACACCGTTATCAATAGGACCAATAATCTACAGTTACTAAAACACTGACGAAACTGAAACTTTGTCCTCCAAAGAATCAGGTAGACAGGAAATAACAGTATAAGTAATACCACCAGACCTGAGTGCCGAACTGAATCTTGAAAGAAAATACTCTAAGCTTTGCCTCTACTCTTGGCACCTTCATTAGCTCCAGGAAGTACTGCGATAACAAATGGATGACAGAAGTTAACTAAGTAAGCTAATTGCTAACCATTTTATAGTAGGAGCCAAAAACAGTGCAAGATTTGTAGTCTCAAGACTTAAACAGACCTGTTCACACTTTCCCAAGGTCGCCTTGTCACCAGTGTAGTTCTACAACAAACCAGTCAATTACAACCAAGAACAAGAACTCGTGTCAATAACAAGTGAATAATGATATAACCAAGAAGAATTGACATATTTCACAAAAGACCTCCAAAATAAAGACAGAAGTAAATGTTGTCCAAAAAAAGAAAAAAGACAGAAGTAAATACTGCTATTCAAAAGTCAAGAGGTAACCTTAAGAAGCTCCATCTCCTCCTTGGTTGGGCAAAATTTTATAAGGTTCTCTATTTGATCAATATCTAGTACAGACTCATCCATTGCCAGAACTGCAGCCTGGACGACGAAGAAAAATGTAAATATAAAACTATAAAAGATTAACCAGTAATGACTTGTAGTTACGTAAAGTAGATTTTGGAGCTTACCATCATATCAGGCAGTGGCATCTTTACTTTCGTAAGCATAATTTCTGTGTTATTGGCTCTCCTAAGATCAACCTGGAAAACCATAAGAAAGCCTATACATCAAAAAGAGTGAAATATTTTATCACAAAAGCATACAGACATGCAATGCGCTTCAGAGAAGTAGAAATTGCAGAGAAAGAGAGGATGGAGAGTAGCTTATAGAGACCCTCTTTGCACAACTTTTAATATATTTTACAGACATGCGGGTAGTGCTCATATTCCTGGCAAAGTCATAACATGCTTTCTGTCACTTGTTTATAACTACATGACCAAAGCCTCCCAACAGAAACGAGCAAGTTAGACTATCTGGCAATAACCAAGTGCGAATATTTAACATTACCAGTTGAACTTTTTCAGGTTTTGCCCCAACCGATTTTCGCCGACCTCCAGATTTATCAGCTGGTTTTGGCACTGTAGCAGAGAAAAGGGTCTCTATTTCTGATACATCAAATTCTGGTGCACTAGCAGAAAAGAAGAAAAAATGATGATCAATTCCAAAACAATAGTCAATAAAACCCAATAGCATAGAATTTAGTTTCCTGGATAAACAAAGGTGCAAGAGGGGGACATAGAAGAAAGAGGAGAGCAAAACATAAAGTTAGTCCCATACGTTTGTGATTCTCCATGTCTCTGTAATTCATCCCATAAGCTCCCCTGCAAGGCCCTTGTCACTTTAACCCAGTGTAATGGCTTCAGGGAAGACTTTTTTTGAGCTGACGACCCAAAACCTGGACGTGGAAGACCACGCCCTCTTCCTGCACCCCTAGGATCAACTGCAGCTCCTCTGGCACCAAGCATTGGAGGTGGAGGAGGTCCACCACCCGGAGGTCTTGGTCCAGGAGGCGGAGGTGGACCAGGAGCACGACCACCAGGAGGTGGTGGAGGTGGTGGTGCACCATGCCCTCTACCACCAGGAGGCGGAGGAGGAGGTGGGGCTCCTCCACGCATAGGAGGAGGTGGTGGAGGTGGGGCTCCTCCATGCATAGGAGGAGGTGGTGGTGGGGCTCCTCCATGCATCGGGGGAGGCGGTGCTCCATACATTGGTGGTGGAGGGGGAGGTGTAGCACCCATTGGTGGCGGAGGGGGAGGTGGAGGTCCACCAGATCTGAATGGAGGTGGTGGTGGTGGTGGACCACCAGAACTGAATGGAGGTGGTGGTGGAGGTCCACCAGATCTGAATGGAGGTGGTGGTGGGGGTGGTGGTCCACCAGATTTGAATGGAGGTGGTGGTGGTGGTGGAGGTCCATCAGCTCTGAATGGAGGTGGTGGTGGTGGAGGAGGTCCATTAGCTCTATATGGAGGTGGTGGTGGTGGAGGAGGTGAAGTTTTACCAAAAGGAGGGGGTGGTGGGGGAGGAGGGGCTCCATGACTTGGAGGAGGAGGTTGAGATCCATAACTCAGTGGAGGAGGTGGAGGTGGAGGTGGAGATCCATAACTCAGTGGAGGAGGTGGAGGTGGAGGTGGAGATCCATAACTCAGTGGAGGAGGTGGAGGTGGAGGTGGAGGTCCATAACTCGGTGGAGGAGGAGGGGGAGGTACTGGCTGTGCATTACTAGAAAGAGGAGGTGGAGGTTGAGGGATTGAACGTACATGACTAAAAGGAGGAGGTGGAGGTGGTGGTGGAGCTGTTTTACTAGGTGGAAGAGGTGTAGATTGAGGAGTGGAAAAACTATTAATAGGAGGGGCCTTGGGTGATGGTGAGGGTGTAAGACTCGTATAAGGCAGAGGGGGAGGAGGGGGGATGTGATCTCCATTTGCTTTTGTTGTATTTAATGAGCTAAAAGGAGGTGGAGGTGGTGGTGGTGGTGGAGAAGGGGAAGATGTAGAGCACGTCTCATGAGTTTCAAAGGTCGAAGCATACACAGACTTCCAAGGTGGTGGAGGTGGTGATGAAGGCAACATAGTTTCACTATTTCGCCTCACAGATGCAAACGGAGGTGGTGGAGGAGGAGGAGGCGGTGGTAATGGGAGCTGACATGTTTGAGAGTCGCAGCTCTTTTGGCCTAGTGAATAGTATGGAGGCGGAGGTGGTGGTGGGGGTGGCGAAGGGGTAGGAGGCTGAGAAGTAGAACATGTTGCAGGAGTTGCCAAAGCTGAAGCATACACAGACTTCCAAGGTGGAGATAATGGTAATTGAGGCAACACGGTTCTACCATTGTTTGGTCTCTCGGATGTAAAAGGAGGAGGAGGAGGTGGTGGTGGAGGGAGCTGAGATGCTTGAGAGTGGTTGTTGTTTTGGCTCGGTGAAGAGTAAGTACGCAGTGGCGGAGGTGGCGGAGGTGGAGGAGGTGATGCAGCTGCTAGTGAAGAGTGAAAAACTGATGTGGCCTCACTGATTCGAGAAGGCAGGGGTGGAGGCGGTGGAGGTGGTGGAGGGGGCGGAGGTGGTGGAGGAGCCAGATGTGGAGAGGGAGCAGGTAGAGAAGGAGCCTGATGTGGAGAGGTAGCAGGTAGAGAAGATGGATTTTCCTTTGGGCTAGAATCTGGTGATGGGCAAATTGGAGCTCGACTCCTCATATCCGGTGAAGAAACACAGGCTCTCAGATGTTTAGTCTTAGCATCCTTTGGAATCACACCATCTGGAGATGTAGCTCTTTTACCATCCTTGAGAGAAGTGGTAATTGAAGCAGGAGCACTGTTAATTCTTGTCGGGGGATATGCCACATGCATAGAATCTTTATATGAACCCTTATTAGAAGGAATCCATCGAGAAACTGCATTAGGCTTCGCCATTCTTACATTAGGACCCTGAGTTTCTTGCTGCTTAGACTTTGGTTTGAGTGAATCTCCAGGCAGTTTTGCATTTGCTATAACCTGTTTCCTTGGTGTAGCTTGTGTTTTTTCGGATATGGGTTTGTTGACATTGGTGTTTGTTTTCTGAGTCGTAGGTTCTAAATCATTCTGGGAATCACTGTCTTCTCCATCACCTTTGCATTGAGTCTCTGCTGTTCTAGAATCATTTTCCTTCGCTTCCATGGTCCTTCTCTTTCGCTGCTCATCACCATCATCTATTCCTATATCCTTCACTGAGTCGATATTAGGATCTGCCTTCCCATCTGACCTATACTGTACATCATCAACAGTGATATCTTTGACTGGATCTGTGCTAGTCTCTGCATGCATATCATGTTTATGATTTGAATCATCAGATGCACAATCAAGAAACGCATTGGGTGCCACGTCCCCCTTCCACACCTCTTTACCCTCCAAATCATCTGAAGCAGTATCAACAACCACAAAACTATCTGAGTCTCGCTTATGGTCAGGCCCATCAATCACATCGCTAAAGATCTCCTCCACCTCAAAAAATTCTTCAGGTGAAGCCATATCAAAATCGCTCTCATCCTCTGATGTTGTGGTTGTTGTGATAGCAGGCACCACGGCATCAGCGCCAGAGAAAAGCACCTGATACATATATGAGTATGCATTCAAACTTAACAGCCTCATTTAATGGATGATCAGAGAAAATTTCACAAAGGCCTACCTCTGCCTTAAATTCCTTTGGGAACTGGTCCTTGGCATCCCAAAGTATATCCATCTCATCACGTTGGACCATTAAAATATTAGCTCGCACAAATGCCGTGTGAAACATAATTCTAAAGACCGTCTCCTCAAGCACCAAATCATCATGCAAGTGTATACATTCCAGAACAACATCCCCTTGAACACGGCACTGGATATCTAATTTCACCAGGATACACTCTTCCTGCAGAACAGATCAAGAAAAAAACGTGTGTTCTTGTTCAATAAAGAGGCATTTAGTTGGCAACATCAATTACCAAAAGAACTACCAAACTTAATCTTTCATGTACTAATGTTATTAATTCGCATATATTACATGTGGAAAGCTACACTGCCGTGGAAAGGATATATATTAGCTAAACAAGGTCCTACACATAAATCAGTATGATGATCATATATTGTAGATCCATGTCACAAAGATACAATGTTCTGAAAAGTACCTGTTGGTAAAGACGAGTGTGTTTCTTTGTCTTTGGTGTGGAAAAGTGAAGAATGGAACTCCTGTTGGTTCGGGCCTTAGGGTCCTGACCATAAACCCGTAAAATTGGTCTGCAGCCTTTTCTCCCTTCAAAATGTGGGAGATCTCTGAGAATCAAGCAATCCAAAAGAAGAGGCGTGTCTGAAGGAGGCCAATCAGAGCCTAAATTTCTTCTAGAAATGTACTGAAGATATCTGAGTTGAGAAGGCTGAGGGTTTAGAGGAGACAATAGATGAAGAAGCTCCTTGGGAGCCTGTTTGTGTACCATCTCAAGAGTCTTCTGCTCGCCATGATACTGCTTTCTGTACAGTAAAAGCCCTGATAACATAAAAGCAAGAACAGGCCAACCACCTCTTTCGCAATGCATCAACAGGACATTTTGTTGACCTTCCAATGACAACCAGCTTTCACTCGATCTTAGGAAGTGATGGATCATTTCGAGCGGTAAGAGCGGGCAACTCTCATACTGCCGTGGATAATCCATTACTGTCATGTCGTATTGAGACAACACGTCTGATATTTGACTCCGCTGTTCCCCCTCTCTAAAGTTAAACACCATGAACGACGCATCTGGGAAATGATCCTGTAGCTGCGCCACGATGCCACCCAAGTATACTTTGTACTCATCCTCTCCCATAACATCGCTTGAGAAACAGCAGTCAAAAACTGCAAAGAAGAAGAAAATTAAAAATCAACTCTGGAACCTGGAACTGCTCCAGCAAAACTATCAGTTACTAGAAAATGGAAATACAAATCTCTAAGCTCTGAGTTTTTTTTTGTCACACTATCCAAAAATGTAGTGTAGAATCTCAAATAAACCCCTTTTCCAAAGAAGTATCATTGTCGAACATAAAAGGAAACCACAGTTTAATGTTCGTGTCACAATAGAATATACCACAAAGCTTAAGCTGTCGTCAAAGAGATTCTGATTCCTAAACCTCTTTAATTCAAACGGAGACAAGTTCAGTTTGAATGAGCACAATTGCAAAGCTATACTCGAATTCTCATAAGCAATCAAACTGCCAAAAACCCTCCACAAGCTCGTAGCAATTTTGATCCCAAATGCACATATTTCATCCGCCAAAATATGTTCTTTCTCGAGATGCTTTGATACAACAAACAGAGAAAAAGCAAAAATGATTACCATAAACACGCTCCGAGATCTCGAGAAGCCGATCCGGAGGCTTTTTGTAGAAGAAGCGACGGAACAGCGCCATCGGATGGCGCTGTCTCTCCTCCGATCAGATCCAAACCGTCGATTTAGTAAACCAACAAGCAGATCATTCTCGATTGCTCCAATTCCGTTGACGTAAACCCCAGATCTCTTTCTTCCCCAATTAAGGTCACAAACCCTAATTTCACCCCAGCAACAAAAAAAAAGTTGACAATTTTTAACAAAATTACAACGGCGAGATAGAGACCCGAATCGTTGAAATATCTTCTCTTCCTCTCCACCTATAATCCAATTATGAAACAACCCAAGTCGTAATCACAACGCTAATGAATCCTCCCAAAGTTGAGAAATTTCCAGAAGACTTGTTTCTAAATAAATCGATCTATGTACAATGCCGAATCTCCTCTCAATCGTGGGAAACAAAGAATCTTTGAAGCTAATCAAATAGTTGTTAAAAATAAAAAAAGAGAGAGAGAGAAGGAAGTGACAGTGAGATGAAGAATTTCAGGTGAAAAAAATGAGAAAGATGGAGCAGAAAAGAAAAAAAAGAGAACGAAGATATGAGATTTCGACAAATCTTCCAGCAGTTTTTCTCAATTAAATTTTTATAATTATTTTTTCATTTTTTTACAAAGGTTTTTTTTTTTAATTCTTATTTAGATAGAGTTATTTAATTATAGCAAAAAGTTTTTTGATTTTCCATAGAAATATCAAATATGTTTGTAATGGTGGACTTTAGAGAAAGAATGAGACTCGGTTCGGAGTTTGGACAGACGACAACACCACCGTGTGTCTCACTTTTCTCTCTACCTGTTTCTCTCATCCTACGTGGAAACGTTAAAATTTTATTTTTATAATTACAACCACGTTTTTTCTATCTTACTTCAATTAAGAAAGTTCAATTTGTGAATTTTTCCATCTGTCGAAACACGTTATGGCTTCAAAATAAGTCACTACTAGTGATATTTTTAGAAGTTACTAATATCATTATTATATAAACATTTCACATTTAAATATATTTTTTTAACATTTCAAAGTTAATAGGTAATATTTTAATATTTATGTATGGTTCTCACTTTTCATGATGTCAAAACTTTAACAAAGGCGATTTTCTTTTCTTATCCTTTTAAAAGGGATGTCCTCTCTTATCAAAGAGATCATAGAAAGGACAATGATACGCTTTGGCTTTGCTATCAAATTTTCAAATGTTCTCTTTGCAAATAGAGGCATCCACACGCATATTATTTACAAATTGTACAATAATCTTAATTTCACTCTGAATCACTGTATAATGTTTGTTTTAATACTTTCTCAAAAGTTTTTTGTATAGGAAAGGAGGGTCTGTTTGTTTTTGTTTTTTTGTTGTTCTCTTCATCAAACAAAGACCCATATATATATAAGTAAGAGTTGGGCTTGGTTTAGTTAACGGCCCGGCCCATTGGTCTTCCTGGCTTACGAAGTCCCTATGGTTCTCGACTTACATCACGTCTCTTTTGTGTCTTTTCATTCCCTTCTTCGTTTCCCTCACGAGTCTTTTTTTTTTTTTTTTTTTCCTAACTTGACGAGATGGTTGAATTGTGACTTGTGAGACCATGATTTAAGTCGGTTTTTCTCATATATTAATAGGGAAATATGTCATGATGTTGCTCAAAATTAGGGTTCAGTGATCTAAACCGGTGAGAAAAATGATATAGGGTTTACTAAACATAACTAGAGGGATCAGGAACAGTCTGCTCCATCTTCTGCTTCTTGTGTTTGGTTCCCCATTCGATGTCGCAGTTTAGAAGACTCTTCTTCAATAAACCTATGGAGCCGCTTATGGAGATCTCGGACCGTGTCTACGGTATTACTACTACTCTCTGTTTTTTTTTCATTTAACTTCATTGTTACACGACGCTACCAAAACCTTGCTTTCTTCTAACTCCATTATTTGCTGCTACATAGTGATAACAAATGATATTTAGTTCTAGGTTTCAGAAATGATCATCTTATATATTCTCTCTGGTTTTACTTTTTCTTTTGCAGTTTTTGACTGCTCTTTCTCAAACAATGTTATGGGAGAGGATGAGTATAAAGTATACTTAGGTGGCGTCGTAGCACAGCTGCAAGTTCAGTTCCCAGATATCTCTTTCATGTGTTTAACTTCAGAGAAGGAGAACAGCGAAGTCAAATATCAGATTTCTTGTCTCAGTACGACATGGCTGTAATGGATTATCCTAGTCACTACCAGAGTTGTCCGCTTTTACCTCTCAAGAAAATTCATCGGTTCCTAAGATTGTGTGAAAGCTGGTTAGATCAACGAAATGTTGTCTTGCTGCATTGTGAAAGAGGTGGTTGGCCTGTTCTTGCTTTCATGTTATCAGGGCTTTTATTGTTCACAAAGCAGTTTCATGGCGAGAAGAGGACTCTGGAAATAATACACAGCCATGTTCCTAACGAGCTTTTTCATCTATTTTTTCCTCTTAACCCGAAGCCTTCTCAACACAGATATCTTCAGTACATTTCTAGAAGAAATTTATGGCCTTCTTCAGACACGCCTCTTCTTTAGGATTGCTTGATTCTCAAAGATCTCCCACATCTTCAAGGGAGAAAAGGTTGCAGACCAATTTTACGGGTTTATGGTCAGGACTCTAAAGACCGAACCAATAGGAGTTCCATACTTCTCTTTTCCACACCAAAGACAAAGAAACATACTCATCTCTACCAACAGGTACTTTTCAGACCATTGTATCTTTGTGACCTATGGATCTATATGACCATCACATTGTTTTATGCATAAGACATTGTATAGCTTATTTTCATCTGAACTTGAGACGGTGGTGCGGTTGCCTCATATATGCGAATTAAAAACATTAATAAAGGAAACATTAAAGTGTAGGAGCTCTTTTGTTTTTTTAATATGATACTAGTTATATGCTTCCCTACTGAAAAATATGTGCATTTTCATGATCTCATCTGCAGGAAGAGTGTATCTTGGTGAAATTAGATATACAGTGCCGTGTTCAAGGGGATGTTGTTCTGGAATGTTTACACTTGGATGATGATTTGGTTAGTGAGGAGATGGTCTTTAGAATCATGTTCCACACGGCATTTGTGCGTGCTAATATTTTGATGGTCCAACGTGATGAGATGGATATACTTTGGGATGCCAAGCACCAGTTCCCAAAGGAATTTAAGGCAGAGGTAAGCCGTTGTGAAGTTATCAGGTACTTTTTTCTGGCGTTGATGCCATTGTGCCCGCTATCACAACAGCCCCAATATCAGAGGATGAGAATGATTTTGAAGTGATTTCACCTGAAGAATTTGTTGAGGTGGAGGAGATCTTTAGCCATGTGATTGATGGGGCTGGCCATAGAAGAGACTCGGATAGTTTTGTGGTTGTTGATACTGATTCAATTGATTCGAGAGACTTGGATAGTTTTGTGGTTGTTAATACTGCTTCAAATTATTCCGAGGCCACATCAGTTTTACACTCTTCACGAACAGCTGCGTCACCTTCGCCACTTCCTACTTACTCTTCACGGAGCCAAAATGACAGCCACTCTCAAATTATTCCGAGGCCACATTAGTTTTATACTGTTTTAATTGCTCTCCAGTTTGATTTTTCCATTCTTTTTTCAAAACTTTGTAATTGCCACTGGAATTCATGTGTGGTTTACAATGTCTTGTCTTTCCCCGACTTAAACCGGTTCGACCGCATGGTTTGTCTTCTAAAACGATTTTTATCTTCCAACAAATGAGGATTGGTTTGCTGGATCTATATAATTCTAGTCATTTAGTAATATTTTTTTTTAACTTGTTTTGTACGAAATGAAAGAAAAAAGAGAATAACTTTCTCAGACTTGGGGAAAAGTAAGGAGAGAGAGAAAGACATTAATTAAATGTAAGAAAAAGACAAGAGGGAAGAAGAATCAGAGAGAGACGAAAAAGTAATAATCTTATTTTTTCTTTTCTCGGAGTGGTCTTTTCTCAAAGGTCTCAACTCCCATGTTTCGCTTCTTCTTCTGTAAGTTCTCTGTTTGTTTCCTGAAAATATTCTCCATTTTCCTCCAATCCTTCTCTCTTCTCCAAATATAATGGCCCAGCAGATCTTGGATACGCTCTTCTTGCTTCTTTGATATTGAAAAAATACACATAAAGTAAAGAAAGATATAGATCTTTGTTCTTTTGGGTGTATCCCACTTTCCCTTTTTGCATTTTTCCCGAGAAAAATTAAAGAAGCTCCTTTACTTCTCTGTTTTCCCAGCAGCAGTAAAGAAGCTTTGAGTTGAATCTCAGAAAATCCTTGGATTGATTATTCTTAGGATTAAAAAAAAACTGTTCCTTTGTCCCTTTTTTTTATAAAGGTAGATCCTTTCTCTCGTTTTGATTTTTCATCACTTTACTGTTGATAAGGTTTCTGGGTTTACTCTTCTGCAGATTTTTTTTAGCTCTGTTCTTGTTCTTTTTTTTCCAAACTCTTTTGTATCTGTCTTATGCTTCACTAGCATGTTCCTCTTCCACAAAATCTACTCCATTAATTTAACTCAAGTTTCAGTTTTTGCTTCCTTCTAGGTCTTTAATGTTAACAATGTCTCGTTTTGTTTTTGATTCGTTCCTTGTTGCTTTCTAAAGCTTGTCTTTTTCTATGACTTATCTTCAACCACTTATGATATTTCTGCCCAAAAAAAAAAAATATGTTGTTAAAAGTCTTTGAGGTCTTAAGAGCAGCTTAAATTTACTTTTGTGAGTTTTGCATTATTATTAGTTCATAAGATTGATTCATTTTTCTTTCTTTCTTGGTAAACAGCAACCTTGGTAAGAGTGCGAAGTTAATGAAAAAATGCAGCAGAACAGCTTTTTCCTGGGGTGCAGTTACTCAAACCGTGACACGACAGATGCGAGAACTGGCTGGAGTTTGTGTCCTTTGCAGGACAGTGATACGGTCTTAACCAATAGATACGGCGTGAATGTGAATGCTGATGATACATTGTCTTTACTGTATTGTGATCTTTATCTTAGACAACAATTGAAGGAAACAATGAAGCGCACCATGCTTGTACATGAATCTGTCTTTGAAAGTCAGGTGCTTTTCTTTTTGTTACTCCTTTTTTTTTGATATAATGCTTCAGATTTATGTGTGTTTTGATTTAAGAGTTTTGATTTTTTTCCCATTTCAGATTCATGAGCTTCATCGTCTGTATTGGAGGCAGAAGGAACTGATGATGGAAATGGAGAGAGCTCGACATCATGAGGCTTTGTATCTAAATTCTGGCTTCCCTATCCCTAGAACACATTGGATGAATTCGAGTGTCTCCACATACCAAAATAGGAATTTTCGTTGTGAAGAATACATTCCTAACCAAATTGAAGCTGTAGATAATGTTGGCAAGTCTGAAAAGAAGGTCTTGGATCTGGAATTACCGGCTTTTGAGTATAATGATAGAGAGGAAGAGAGAGGTTCTGTGAATGGAGAAGTTGATGTAGTTCCAAATTTTCTGAAAGAACAATCTCTGAGAAGAATGTCTTTGGAATCTGGTTATCAGTCGAATAAGCTGCAACTTGATTTGAATGAACCGCCCAAGATGGAGGAACATTCGGATTATGTGTTCAATCAGTTCCTGAGTCCAGTTACTTCAAATGAAGTTGGAGAAGAGTCTGATTCGGTAAAGGGTTCCAACGGGATGAATGAAGTGCAAGGATCAGTACAATGTCGAGGAGGTAAGAAAATGTAACTATATGTTTACATATTGGTTTCTTCTTTAGCATTTTTGTTACATTTTCTTAATATATTGACGCTTTTATTGATCTGATACTTTTTTTTTAGCAGAGTATGGAATTGACTTGAATATGTCTCCCCTTTCATCGGATGAAGAAGAAACTATTGATGAGAAGTTTGAAACAAAGAAATCTCAAGAGTCTTTATCGGTTTCATTGCATGGAAACCATGAATCGGACCAGCTGCGGGTGGTAGTTCGAGCACTACCATGTTCAACTAGCATATTACTTTTGGCCAAGCGATATAAGCCTTTGATCAGAGGCTCAAGGCCAATGAAGAAGGTAAAACTTGGTCCAAACAACAAAACTTTCAAAGGCTCAGATCTTGACCCGCACTCAAGTGCTCAAGCCATCTCAGAATCTCAAAGCAATCAAGCAAGTATGGAGAAAAGGAGTTCAAGTTCTCTATCTATGGAGAAATCTGCAAGAAACTGGACCAATCTAGGAAAGAAAAGGTGTTGTAAACTACAAATGAAATCCAGTGAGGGTCACAAAGTAGTTGCGAAAAAGAGTGGAAGAACTAAACGGAAGAAGAGCAGAAGGATATCTCTTGTTAAAGAGGGACATTATCAAGAAGTATCTGCGGCTGAGGCTATAGTTGATATCTCTAGAAAGTCTGGTAGAGAAACCGCTGATTGTATCACTTTCTTGAGCAAAAATCTACTTTGGTTCGCCGAGATATCTTCTTCAGTTGCTAAAGATTATGAAATAGACTCTTTTGAGACCATGGCAGAGATGAAGCTAGAGAAGCATAAGAAAAATCTGAGATTGAACACATCAGAGAGGAAAACAGCAGTGTCCAGCTTTGTCTTTGGAAAGCAAAAGAGAAGCCAAGCCAGACAGGGAAAGCGGAAATTCAAAGATGGTGATAACCCGAGCTTAGGCACATTTTCAGAATGTCAAGCCAATGAGGATCTGCAGGTGATAGGAAAGCTAATTGAGGCTTCTGAATTAAAATGGAATCGTGGTTTCAAGGACAAGAGCAAAAGCTTTCCTCCAAAACTAGTAGATTCTTTCAATTCCTCGGTGGACGAAAAACCGGGTGTTGATTGGGGAGCCATAAAAAAGCAAAGACGAGGCTCTAGAATTCCTGCGACTGATTTTCAACATATGATCATCAACCAAGTAGAATAGCAAAACTAAAGAGGTAATTACAATATTTACCATAGTTTGCTTCATGTTCTTGGAGAATCAAGAATCTGACTGAAGATACTTTTTGTTACCAGTCTTCTTGTGGAGATTAAGACTACATAGGAGAAATCAAAGATTCAAAAACTTTTGAATTACTTGAGAATCTTTTTGGGTCAAGCTAGCTTCTTACTTTATCAAAAGGCAATGAATGTGTTTTAACTAGAGATGGTACTGGAAAGGAGTTATATACATATACGACACAAAGTTCAATTTTTATTTAGTACAAGTTAGATCAAAGATTCAAAAGGCACTAGCTTATGTTTATGTCATTTGGTTCATTCAAAGGTTAAAAATTTAGTGTTCCCTCATATCATTTTCCGACAAAAAGAGTATAAAATCAAATTGTTGTATACTCCATTGAATTTGGTAATGATACTACACTATATTAAAGGAAACAAATGTATAAATTATGGGATAGATATCAACGAAAACACATAAACAGACCAAACTAGATAAAAAAGGAAGAAAGAATGAGTGATTCTTTCTTCCTAACATAACAACAAAAGAAGCTTTTTCAACAATTGAGATTTGTAAAATGAGAGCTTTGAAGAGCTTCTTGTAAGAGTTCATGATCATCCCAAGAATCGCGATACGTCTCAAGATTTTCCTGCGAATTGTTGAGAGCAGACAAACAAAGTAGCTTTCTCCATTCTTCTAAATGCGGAAAGCCAACATAATCCGCATATTTATCGCAATACTATAACAAGCAAAAAGATTCAACATAAAAAGTTGTTATTAGGACAACAAAATCAAAAGCATAATAAAAAAAAATGTTAAATCTTGTGTGGAGAGTTATATATATTACCGTGAAATCAGCAATGTCGTGAGTGTTGTGTTTAGGGACTCCGGCAAGATCTCTAGACCGGTAAAAGTCCGCGACGGATTGTAACATTTGGTCAGAAGAAGGAAGAGATGACTTCCCGGACAAAACTTGTGCTATCCATATTGCTTGTGCTTCAAAGAAAGGGAATCCTATCAACTGCAAATCACCAAAATTTTTAAATATTATTTAGAGATGTTTAACGGATAATTAATGAAATTTAAGTTAAGCCAAAGGATTAAAAAAGTGACCTTTCTGGGGATACCGACAAAGGAGAGAGAAGGGGAAAGAGAAGGAGGGAAAGTATGTTCGAAGAGTGGGCCCACTCTATCATCGTCTACTTCTATTTTTCCTTTACTCTCAAGAAATGGAAACTTGTACGAGTACCTGCGTTTTTTTGGGGTCCCCCAACGTCAAAAATATATATTGAAAAAAGTAAACAAATGACAAAAAAAAAAAAGGATTATTATTGTATATGGACCCAAGGAACTAGGGAAATGAAACTTATTGAGCAGGCCAATGTAAAAAGATTTGTTGCCCACTCAATCTGCCTTTATTATGAGTCCCACGTTATTTTTTTTGGTTTTAGAGTCAAACATTTTAGTTGAGAATATACATATTTTGATGTTTTCAATATTTATAAGAACTAAAAAGCTATACAAATTGTCAGAAATTACTACAATAATCTTATTTAATAGGTTCAGTAGTACTAATTTTTGTTCGCTCGAAATTATTTCCATCGATATGATTCTCTGGTAGGACTAATATATAAGTTACGCAATATCATGCAGATCCCAATAATCAACCATAATCTATTATTTCTTTTCCTGCTTTTTCTTACATGAAGCAATCTTTATGATGTCGATGAAGACCACAGACACAGTACCCCCACAAAGCCACAATACAATTAATTAAATTTTAACTTAAGGTTAAGTAATTACGGTTAAATCCCACACTATATCTAAGGACCCTTAATTATCATAATCATCATCTATTTGTCTTCCCTAACGGAAACAAAAAGTAGTAATTTAGTCTATTCTTCAAGACTTCAACTTACATGAAAAGGTGTTTTTTACTAAAATATGTTTAGTTTAAGTTTATTATATTAATCAATAGATGAAGACAAGATTTTTCGTGTATCAATATATCTTACCCGGTGCAATATAAAATTGTATCAGCGACGACCCAAGATCCATCCACAAATATGACTCTCCCATCATCCTCTAAAGATTCGATCTACAAAACAAAAATAAAAGAAATGGTACTTTTAAATCCGAATTTATACATATGATATATTAATTAAATATATATGACATATTAAAGTAAAAAAGAACCTGTGGGTGAAAAAGAAGATTTGGGTGTTTGGAAATGACTTTGGAAAGGCCAGAAGATATATCAAGCGACTTGGCACTTAAACGAACTTCCTTTGCCACTTCCACAAGCTCCATTGATATGTCTTGTCCACTCATTGAGTTCCCAACCACCACCACTACCTATCATTATCATAACCATCACCATCATCATAACCACCATCTTCATAATCACCAAAATTAAAGATATAGAGATTCAATCACCTCATTACGAAATGGATCAGGCACCCTGTAAACGTGGCTATGAATCTGTTTCCTTTTCCAAGAATCCATTCCTTAAACCATCAAAGAATCATGAAAAAAAAATCAATAACCAAAATGATAATTTTTTCTATAACAAGAAGATCCTAAACTGAATCGACAAATGTCAACTACTAGATTAAAATGAGAAAAAAAAAATACCTTTAATAGAGGGCAATCTAGGGTGAGAGTAATGACCAGTAGCAACAACAACAGCATCAAAGATCTCTTCCATAACCTTACCACTTAATTTCTCTTTACTCCTCACAATCCACCTCCTCACATCTTCATTTTCTTCTTCCTCTTCCCCTACAAACTCAACCCTAACATTAAACCTAATCATCTCTCTCAAACCAAAAGCTTCACTAAAGTCCTTTAGGTACAGCCAGAGCTCCTTATGCCCTGGAAACCTCCTCATATCTCTTCCTTTCTTCGCCAAAAACGGAAAATCGGAAAACCCCATTATCTCTCTCGGTGAGGTTAGCCTCAAGGAAGAGTATATGCTGCTGTGGACCTTAAGTGCACCATTAATGGAACCACTACTTCTTCCTAATGGTTCTTCTTCTTCTACGTTTGGTTGATACAACCATTGTCCTCCTACGTCGTCGTTTTGCTCCATCACCACCACTTTGTGACCTTCTTTTCGTAGCTCTCTCGCCGAGACTAGCCCCGCAGGTCCAGCTCCGATCACACACACCTTCTTTGATCGGCTCCTTGATGTTTCTGATGTCGCCGAAACCATTTTTGTTAGTTTTGTGAAGAAAGATGGATTTGAAATGACTTTTTGATTTAGTTTCTCTGTGTAGTCTCTCACGGGATGTTGTTTTTATAGTCGAAATTTAAGACTTTCTCACTACTACTACTCGATAAGTCGCGTTTCATTTCTCTTTGTTTTATTTACTTTTTTGCTGGTTGTGTAATTATTACACATATATACTTAAAATATATACAGATGCAAATTACATTGAAAATTGTTTTGTTTATTTGTAGAAATCTGTTTTTGATAATGTGAGAGAGATGACGTACATGACAAATCAGACTGACTGGTCAACAAAAATGAAATGTTATAAAATTTTACATGTAATATTTTCTTCTCAAAAATCCATATTATATATTGTATTATATATATATATAATATTTTGATAACTTACATTCTACTATATTTAATTATATCGAAATGGTATCGAACCGATGATATGGTAAAAGTACAAACTATTCATTATCAATAAAATCTCGTTTTTGTATATTTAAAAGAAGATAAATGTTTCTAATGGTTATAATTTAAAGATTTGATATACATATAAAGTTTTCGGTCTTGTTATCAAATTATCGATGATCTTTATTGACTTGTGCATGAAAATGTTTCAAAAATAATCTAACAAAGAAACTATTATAATTAAGATTAAAGATTTCGGGTCTAAACAATAACCCAAGCTTTAACTTTCAATCATAATCGGCAACATTTTCTTTTCTGATCTATTAGCAAAACATTTTTCTTGATATCTTTAAAACTGAATAGAATTATAACTGATGTCAATTTGAAAACTCAATTTTTTTTAACTCAGTTTGAGCTAGTAAAATGGGTCCCGATTTGATTTTCAATCATAAACTCTGACCGATCCACCGCCGATATGACTATTTGTGTATGTGAAATTTATATTTCTACGTGAAAGAGTCATAACCTTTTTTTGTTTTCCCTTTTTTTCAGCAAAAGAGATTCATAATTAATTAGAAAAACATCATTTTCCTTAGGAAACAATTTTAATATTCTATATCATTGCTTTGGCATTTGATTACGTAGTTGGATACTAAAAAGGGTAACTATAATGTAGCTTGGCTATCATAAGCAAGATAGATGTGTTCAACCTTCGCAATAAATCCAAGTATATGATATTATTAAAAAAACTATTCAGATACATATATAGTGTTAGTAGTTTTGCCCTGCAAAGTCGAAATTTTAAAATAATATGAATTACCGACAAAAATAAGTATGAATTACCGCTACAAATATCAATGGAAACAAAATATAAAAATAAGAAAAAGTGAGACAAAAAAGTAAGTAAACCCTTTCCAACGAAGTTAAAAGAAAGGTGAAAACAGTATTGAGACACAAAATAATGGATGTCCCTCTAACTCAAAGAAACTCCTTGCTGTTAAAAGTTGTGCTTAAAGTTTGTTGGAAACATTACCAACATATATATATTAAAACTAATATAAATAAATGATTTAAACGTAATATCTCACTATTACAAAAACTTTCTATATATAATTTCTATTCTAAATAAACAAAAATTACGAAATATACATTTTATTTTATTTTATTGTTTTGTTAAAGGATTTTATTTTACATCCATGAATGATTGAATCCATCACATATATGATATATATATATATATATCATATGTTATAAGTGTATAGATAACTAAATTATTGTGTTAAAAAAAAGATAACTAAATTATTGAAATTGGGAGAGATAGAGAAGGGAACATCAACAATTATTTCATTGGGCTCTTAGGATCCCATCATACAATTACATAATCGCTGATGAACTTTAAACCAAACTCATATTTGATATCTATTCCAAATTTTTTAATAAAAATGTGGAGAAAAACTTTATTTCCATGCAGCAACTGGAAAGTTCATGATTTACGGGGAGGTTCTGGATATGTGCAAGTGGTGCAATTAGGCGTGGGCATCCGGTTCGGGTAGATCGGTTTGGGTTCGAGTTCGGATTCCGATTAAAATTGAATCATAAATCGATCGGAAGCAATTTAATAGAAAATCGGTTGTCGGTTCGGATCGGTTCGGATGGTGATAACCGATTGGTTTAATCTGATTTAAGGAGATCTATATAAACGAAAATCCTAGATCTATTCCTTTCATTCTTCTCCCTTCGCTTCATCTTCTTCTTCTTCGCTTCATCTTCTTCTTCGATCTCTTCTTCTTCGTTCTTCTTCTAATCGAAATGACAGTTATCCTTCAGATCTTCTTCCTTGATTCTTCTTTCCTTCCGGCGAGATTTTAGTCGCATCGACGGTGAAAAATCCGTACTTCAATTCCCACCAGTACCACCACCGCCGATTTGTTTAACAGTTTAAACATCTCAAAGAATTTTTGATGAGAAATCTTCACAAAGCTCACCCTTGAACTAAGCATCTCTTTCTGTCATGGAGCATCTCTCAACCTGCCATCTTCTAATGAAATCATTGTCCAGCCGCCACCTGCCATCGTCATCATTGTCAACCATCAAGCATTTCTCACGTCAAGTCGGTGGCAAGCCAAGAAAGAAGAAGATTAGGTTAGGAATATTTTTTTAATTATGGGCCTAAACTAACATTTTAACCCACCAAATAAAATAAATAAATTTAGTATAGTCAGCCCATAAAATTCTAGTCCACAAAACTTTATATAGCCCACATGTTAATTTTAAAGCTCAATCAACCGAATAACCCAAACCGAAGAAACCGATTTTTTAACCGAAAACACCGAATAAAATTCAAATTCGGTTAATTTCGGAACTGTTATAAACATCTAAAACCGAACTGAATAAAACAAGAATAAATAAATGTTTATTGGTTCAAGTTTTCAAATATGAAATAATCAAAATTCCGATTAAAACACCTAAGTGCAACTGCACATGGCCTAAAATAAATTAACAAAAAAAATTAAAGTATTTTAGATCCCAAAATAATAATAATAAAATTTTACACGTAACTAGGGTTTATATTTAAATATTGAACAGGGCCAAAAAGATTTTTCCTATTTTTGAACAGATAAAACAAAAAAAGTTTAATTTAGGACATAGAAATAGTTGGTTATATAAAATGAGGTTCTAAGTATCAAACATTTATAAACACGTGGCCACTGTGTTTCTATACAATTGTACCCAAGATCCTTCAAAAAAAAAAAAAATTAGTGTCTATTTGTGTAATTATTGAAAAATTTCTTAAAATAGCAGTAAATAAGTTTTTGTACCACATTAGCCATATTTATATTTAAGTTACAAATAACATTTTATAAAGTTTATAATTTAATTTTTTGTTTGGATTAATTATTTTAGAATTTAGGGTATAGTTGTTAAGGAGTAATGGATAGGGTTTAGGGTTTTCTAAACCCTAAACCCTAAATTCTAAATTTTAAAAATATGAGGTTAGAGAATTTGTGCTAGAGAATTTTTCTTTAATAAAAATGGTATATGTGACCTAAATAAAAATGTGTTATTTACTCATAATTATTAGGTAAGGCGGATGTTTATTCGTGTTTATATTTATGCTTATTATATATTTTTGTTAATTAAAATAAAATTATTTAAGAAATAAAAGATAGAGAAAACAAAAGGAGAAAAATGTTTAATTGATCATCCGATTAGCAGCTGTCGACATTTTAAGCATTACTACAAATTTATGGAACATTTAAAGATATTTTACCAAAATATTATAATTATTACTTGTTTATGTAATAAAACGATGATACGTGATATAGGCATTGGATCCATTATTTGTTTTCCAGTATCTGATTTTCTCCCATTGGTACATGTACAACCTTGCTTGTTAATTAAACAATAAAGTTTATTTTATTTATTTAATAGATAGAAGAAGTATGAGTATTTTCAATAGTTAACTTCTTTTTTATTGTTTTTGTTGCTTTGGAGAGAAGGAAAATCAAGATGTATATTGAACATTTATTATATATATGTTCAAAGAAAAGAACTAATAAAATCGGTGTTTTAAGTATGGTAAAAAAATTCAACATTTCAGGCTTTCATCATTTAAACAGATTTGTTAAATTAAAATCGGTATGTAAGAATAATAAAATCCGGCAGCTTCTTAAACGGATTTCTTTTTCAAGGAAAAAAAAAACGGGTTTTAGTAGTTTTTGTCAATGCTTCCCATAAATAAATAGAATTAGGGGACCATTTTGCTTTGTTGACAAGAAACTGCCAAGAAAAGAAGCTTACATTCCAAGCAAACCTCATACAGATACAACAAGCATGCATACAAACAAAACTGGTTAAGCAATGATCTTTGCTTTGTCATTGAGAGGTCACTTTACTGAAAAATCAAGATGACTTTTATGAGTCATGACTAGGTTTCTGATCTATGGAGTAGGCACTACCAGGAACTTCAACCATAAGCTCATCTTCCTCTTCATCACTAACTGAATCAGTCTCCTGGAAACAAACATAACAAAAAGTTTAGTGGATTCGATTACAACTTATAAGAATAATGTGGTGATATGCCACAACGAGTCTTGCATTTCATTTGAATATGTTTCATGATTATACCTTTGTCTTGTCATCAGCAGAGAGGTCTGCTAGCTTTGGATTGTTTCTGAGTTCGTTTAAAGTGTTTTTGAGTTGCTTTCTGGCTTTAGACCGTATCAGTTTACGTTCTGCGCATTGAACTGCAGTGACATCGGCATGACAAACCACACAAAGTGTCCTCATGTTCTCTAACCGGCACTCCCCTATGAATCATCCAAATTTCAAGAAAACTTGTTCAGTCAATTGGATTCACATATGAAACCATATATATGTGACATTGTTAAAAATGATGTTTATTGAGTGGTCTAGTGTCAAAGATTGTGACTTACCTCCTCCTTGGTAAACTGGAATGATATGATCTGCATGCCACGCATTTCCCTCGGTTGGATCATTAACCAGGGTTTCAAGCCTTTGACATTAGAGGTGAACAATAAGGAGATCGAATTTCAAAAAAGTTGCATGGTCAAATGCAGTAATTAAACTCCTTTTGCTATTTCATATAGAAACATAAGCAAAAAGTTGGGCTTAAATGGCTTACAAGTTCTTCCTGGCAAACAATTCTGGAGCAACTTTGTTTATGTGTTTACGTCGTTTTTCCAGAGGTAAGGGTCTTATCCGTCTGACAAGTTGGTGGCCGTCTAATTTGCAGTTTGTGCAAATTCCATGTTCTATCTCAAAAAGTGCCTGATATTTGAAAGCTTACACCTCTTAGTGATGCATTAAAGGTATACATGATATGAAACTTAGTTAATCAAAAATTCGCATTAATATAATGAAAGAATGACCAAGCAGAAACCTGGCGAATATATCTGCTGCTTGTTCTTGTCCGGTAATCTTCATGGCATGCAAGATCACAAAAAAGATCCTCAAAATACTCAGGCTCTTTGGCATTGTTTCCCCTAGAACAAACATAAAATTCAAAGTTAATTATAAAAAGCAGTCAACATAAACAGCTCTCAGTCCGTAGCGAAAATTCACCATGTATTCACTCACTTGCAGGGCTTTTGACAGAGTTTACAGAGCGGTTCATTGCTCATACTCCAAGCTTGAGTGTATTCTTTTTCCTTTTTTTGGTAGCCACTCCCAAGGTTGACTTTTTTCCACACTGCATTTGCAGGTAAAGGAATAATGATCTCAGAAAAGGGTGTCTTTCGTCTTTTGCTCCCTCCCCTGAGCAATCCCTGATGCAGAAAATTCTTAATAATGATTTTGGAATCAAACATTTGGATAATTAATTTTTAGCTAAAAGTTATACCTCGCTGCTGTGGCTAGTATTTTCACTCAAGTAGCTCAACTCCAGTGATAAAGGTAGTTGCAAAGGCTTTCCAAGTAGTTTCCGCTTTTCGATTGGCCGTAATGATTTCCACTCTTTCAAAAATTCTAAGATAGCAAATATATGAACCTGATCATCCGTAATGGATTCATGAATTTTTTCTTTATTGATACCCTCACTTGGATTGCTTGCTTCAATCTCCTCTGGTCGGAAGCTCTGGAAATGAGGCCTCGGTCGTGGATCCTTCCCAGGAATGCAAGAATATAAATGAATTCTTCCAGTGTTTTTGCTCACCTGGAAGAGTTTAAGATCCGATTCATATGCATTTGCAGCTCCAAACAACTAAGGATAATTATATTTGACAAATTTCACAGCAGAAATAAGAATCAGATTGCAGTGTAGATCCAATAAACTTAGAAACTGAAAAGAGTTGGAAAAGTATGCAGTGGGTTCACCAAATTTGGCCTCCTTGACACGATTATATATTTCATGACCACCAAGGCAACAAGAATAACGGATAAAATAAGAAAAGCCAATGCAGCCTAAATTTACCTCAAATCGCAGAGAATCCACGAGTGGAAAAAAGGAATTGGAATCATTTTCTTTCACAAGCCCATCATCAGCAACAAGCTGCATCATAAGAAAATTTATTTACATTTTAGGACGTCAAAGAAGAAAAATAGACCTTTCATAAGATTTAAGTTCATACATTTTTAGGCTGATGATTTTCTTGATTTTCCTGGTCTAACATAGTAGAAAAAATGATGCCAGAAGACCTCTTCTCAGAGCCGGAATCACTTTCAACAAAAGGACAGACTTCTAATTCGTCCTGCTCAGCCACAAAAAAAGAAAAAGAAAAAGCATTCAGTCAAAACGAGTGAATATCTAAGTTCTATAACCAAGGAGACAGGTTTGTAAACTGGGTAAAAATTCTGCCATTCATGTTTCATCCAGACATTTGGCTTGTAACTTCATGGTATAAGAAACATAAATTCCGAGCTTATTAAATGTCTAAACTCTTTGATCAATGACAGGTCCAGAGATAAACCTTGAGATCAATAGAATTTGATACATCTGTCTCAGATCCCAGATCATCACAGCTTTCAACAATCTTATCAGCTACTACACTATCCGCTTTTGATGGTAGTGCTTTAAGAACTTCTCTTTCACTGCTTTCTTCAGCAGGCTTGAAAATATATGCTCTTTCAATCTGCCGAGACATAAATTTTTATCATTCAAACTAATGGCTGTCATGTGAATAAAATTAAGCCAATGACATATGAATAAACCTCTATGTCGTGTGCACATCATATTTTGACAGTAATACACTGAGAATTGAGAAAAAGAGCAGAGGTTTGGGAGGTACTTCGATTTCGCTCTTCCCATCATATTTTCCATCAGTAGTGGATGAAATACGGTGCAACTTCTTATTCAGATTTTGCCAATTTGACTCGTCCATAGTATTCTGTTACATTAGTGTCGCTATTTAAGTATAATGGATAAGATAAATTTCAAGTGACTAATATGGCAGCAGCAAACGAGTTTACCTTTGCACAGAAGATGTATACATTGACTGCACTTGTTTGACCTCGCCTATGTGCTCTATCCTCAGCCTTCAAAATGCAATCAATTGATTATGCATCTAGCAGCCTTACCAAATTTTGCAGAATTTGTTTAGGAACGAGACTAAGAAGTTAGGAGTACAAGAAAAATACCTGAAGCAACAGTGACGGTGTTTTAGGCAATTCAATGAACACAACATTTTGCGCTGCTGAGAAATCAAGACCAACTCCTCCAGCTTCTACGCCAATTATTGCAATTTTCACCTGGAGGAGAAAACCATAGCGTAGGTCAAAAACTAACATCCTAACAAGCACAATCACGTCAAGAGATAATAAATATATAGGAGATATTGAGCATACCTCACTAGAAAACTGAAATGACTGTACAGCCAATTGTCTATCTCTTGGCAACGTTGTCCCATCAATCCGAACGAAACCAATCCCTTTATCACATATAAATTCCTGAAAAGCAATAGTCACAATTAAAATTTAAAAGCAAACTACTTGCTCATAATATGTTAAATGAGCTGCATCCTGAGAATTTCAAGTTTAAAACCAGAACAAAACGAACTAGCAGACAGATATAAATATTTAAATGATCAAAGAGTTATGAGAACGAAGCATACTAACCTGAATGCCATCCAGAACCTTATGGTGATGTGCAAAAATGACCATCTTAGTTGAGCTTGTGTCTCCATCAATTTCTTCTCGGGTATATTCCAATCCCGATAGAAGTGGGTGTAGGGATAACCATTCACGAAAGGCAGAAAGCTTTGCAATGCCAAGTTGTTGATAGGAAAGTTTGCCACATAATTGATTCTCTTTGTCAGCTAAAGCACAACAAAAGGACAAAAAATGAAAAAAAAGGAGTGCATATATGCAAAAAAAATTGTCTCCTTAACATCTATGGAAAGAAAATAGTCAAAACATATAGTTAGTGCCAACAGAGTTCTTCGCATTTACATGTCCAGCTTCATTTTGATCTATACTTGAAAAGGCAGCATGTGTTAAAACATTGGATAGACCACAGTGGTTAACTAGAACTGAACTCCCAGAAACTTGAGGCTTGTGTTACTAGGTTGATGATAAAAACAATTCAACATCATTACTAGGTTGGTAAAAACATGCCACATACCTTTAGTTTCATGTGAGTTCTCTGCGGCTTCTGTTATAGCACCATCCTTTTGTTTAGCCTCACTGGTAATAGCCATTGCTAAAGCTATATCGGACTTCTTTAGCAGTATGGTTACAATTTGCCTACGTTTTGGGGGTAGCTGTGTTAACACATGTTGCTTCAGTCTTCTTATCTATAACAAATGAAAAGGGATTTCACATCACATAGTTCTCTACCAATCCACAATACAATACAAGAAACTTAAATTGGCATATCATATCAGAAATAGCATTGCCATATTCTTCTCATTTCTTCACAAACTTTCATGAACAGCACTGGCAATAAAGAGACAGCTAACTGAACTGTGAAGGTTGGAACATGGCTATGTTTTCACCCAAAAATCTAAATTAAATTTTCTTCATAGTTATCTAGGAATACTTGTAAGTTGTAACATAAACATTCAAATAATGGTTCGACACACTTGGTCCTATTTGAGGAAAAACCAATTGAAAACACACGCACAAGTTTCCCAGTATCAACCATTGATACAGAACCAGTAATGCTAAACTAAAATAGAAGAACAAGGATTTACCATCACTGTTTGGTTTAGCAGTATGTTTAACTCCAGTAAGCGAGTACCCTTCGAAAAATCCTGAATCATCAAACCAAAAGGTTTATTATCATCTTGCAACATAACCAAGAAAAAACCTAAGATAAGGGAGCCACAGCACATTTTAGCAAGGAAGTGACTCAAAGAAATAAAATGAAGTATGATAGCAACATCCTCTGTGGGTGACCATTTACCATGCAATGGGAGTATTCTGCACTTAACATAGAGAATCATGAGGGCACAACAGGCTACCACATATAGTCTATATTTACCTGGAAAATTTTCCCTTGCATACCTCTGATAAGCCCAACTTCACAATAGGTTTTCGCAAACTCGTACTTGTCCTTTCCCAGCAAACCAGGCCTGGTGACAAAATCAGTGTTAGAAAATAGAAGTAGTGCGAATCCAAAAGTTTTTGTCAAAGTTTGCAGATGACTTGCCATAGGATGTTTATCTGATGGAAAATGTCGAAGGGCCTGTGGTCACATAGGAAACAAATTTAAGGATAAATTACAAATTGGAAGTAAACAGAAGATACTGATTTTACACAGGGTTAGATTTCCACAACCTCGATAAAGAAGGAGTTCCTGACAACAGAACTATGTGCTTAACCTTTTCAGCAACATCAAGCACTGTCTTTATCTGCAAAACATAACCGAAAGTGTTCTGAATACAACCTTTTAAAAACAGCACAACAACTCCACGCATATGTAAGGATGTTCCTTGAAGTGTTAGAGAAAGTGTCACTGAATCATCTCTATGATAATCAAAGGTAATCAAAGTCAACTAGGAAATCATTGAGAAAAGGACACAAAAGAAGGCATGCTTAAAATATTATTAGTGAGGAAAACGAAGTCTTACTTACCTCAGGAGGATCTGTCTTCTTTTTCGAACATCGTAGATGGTGAGATTCATCTACTATCAAGAGGGCCCATTCTCGCTCAAGCATGGTCGTCCGGAGATGCTGAAGCATCTTGTATGAGATAACCACAACTTTTGGCCATTTTGGTAAATAGGCAGGATTATTTTGATGACCAAAAACTGAAACCAAACAGTTTCATCAAACTCAACTCGACTTAACAAGATATCAAATCAACAGCTCTAAAAACTAATTCAAAGCTTTCCCCTTTGAGCTCCTATGGAGCAAAAAAGGACTTAGAGAACTGCTACATTGCAGTTCTGTATTCCACCAGCTAATATATGCAGGACTCGGAAGTGAAAAATAAAACTAGAAAGGAAATAAGCAGAGTAGCTACTTCTGTATTTAACTAACGTAGTTAACAAGTGCAAGACACAGAAGTGTAAAAGAGAAAAGATAGGCAATTTAGTAGATATTTTTACCGAGATGTATGTCAGAAGGCAAAAGAAATGGCAACCAACGTTCCAATTCTTCTGCCCATGAGAAACGCAAAACAGCTGGACAGACAACAAGTATGGAACCCTCACTTATGAAGTAACCAGCAATGGCAATGGCCTGACACAAGATTGAACACTCAGAATCACTACTTTACCAAACTATAAAAAATTCAAGTAAATTCTAATCAATACACCATGATATAATCACCTGAAGTGTCTTTCCAAGTCCCATTTCATCTGCAATGAAACACCTACCACCTCTCCGTAAACCAAATCTTAAACCATCAAGTTGGAAAGGCAAAAGGGAATCCACCAGCTTTCTTGGCAGGCTTTCAATCAGTTGTTCAACCTTCTCCTCCGTAAAATGTTCGGGTTTACAAGGTACCCATTTCCCAGAAATGAATGACTGAGAAAGTTTCTCAACAACAGCAAACGTTATCCAAGGTATCTCTTCAACTTCAACGCTCTTAGACCTTTTTAAACATCCAGAGACCATATTGTAGTCTCTCATCTTATAAACCCCAGCTTTTCCTCCATCATCATTTTGAGTGTAGTGTGAAGGAATCGCCTGAAGGTAAAATCAACCATCAGAAGTAGAATCCAACTTCTTTCATTGCATTATATCAGAAGCCCTAAAAATCGGAGACTCAAAATTTCCCTTTTCTTAATATCTCTTCTACATTTTATCACCCCTTAACAAAATCAAAGCTTGGCGCGAGAAAATTCAGAGAAGAGAACTTACCTCAGATAGAATCTCGCTCAAGTTACGAAGGCAATCTTGCTCTGCCGGGCATCGAAACCTTTGCAATTGAACCGGCGTCACCGAAAACGAATCAGGAGAGCAGATCTCGAGCCTGACGCGGAACTTTTCCGGCACACTAGTACTCAATCCTGGTTCCGATTCGTAATTTCGATACCCTTCTTGGATACAGACATCGTTACCGCCGTCGAGCTTTCGACATTTGGCTAACCTGAAATTTTGTTGTTGCTGTGGGTGTTCTGAAGAATCAAACGAAGGCTTTCGTTTTCCCCCAAAATCTAATCGATTCGCTTCGTCTCTTCGCCTTTGATCTTCAGAAACCTCCATTGATTGAATTTGTCAGAGTTGAGTTGTGCGAAGTGAGGAAGTAGGCGTTTGAATTTTGAAACGTAAGACTGTATGAACAAGAGAGAGCGGGGGAGAAGAAATCACACGTGTCAACTGCACACGTATGAGTTAAATTAAATCCGGTTCGGTACGACCAATAAACAAATCAAACCGGATTCCCAATTTTAAAACAGAGGAGTCTTTTTTTTTTTGGACAAACACAGAGGAGTCTATGTGTCAGGAAACGTTTTCAATAGACAAATCTTGAACTCAAATCATCAGAGTCAGAGAGAACCAAATTTTGGAAAATAGATGATTTCTTTGAAAATTTTACATTATAAGATTCATGAACAAAACAAACCATTTTTCCCAATTCAAGAACTGTAAATTCACAACTTTTTATCTCGTTCTCTCTCAAATCTTAGATTTAACTCAAGGACTAGCCTTCAACGACTAGTGAAGATGTGGATTTGCTCTGAGTCTTCTTCTTCACTGATGTTTTATCGTTATCTTGAAGAGAGATCACAGTTTCAAAAGCACCAACCAATGCTTTAACCTTACTCTTCCTCACTTCTTCAAGCTTATTCACAGTCTCTTCAATCACATTATTGAAAAGTGTCTGCAATTTCTTCTTCGCTTCCACTTTTCTATGCCTCAAAACAACCTTCTCTCGTTTAGTTTCACCATTCATCTTCCCAATACTTTCTCTTTTATCTTTCAGGTTCTTCTTCTTCTTGTTCACATCACTTCTGAATTTTGGTTCTTGAGCAACTCTCTTCTTGTATTTGATCAATGTCGGAGTGGAATCTTCAGGTTTTGGTTCAATAACTTTCCCTTTCTTGAAACTCATCAGCTGCTTTATTGGAGGAGGAAGAGTAGCCGCCTTTAAACCAATCCTCTTCGGCCTAATCTTGCTTTCGGGTTTCGAACTAGTTACAAGATTTGCAGAATCAATCTCTTTCTTCTCAGGCAAGCTAGACTTGGACCTGGAAGTAGTCTGTCTTATTGGCCTAGGATCTGACCTCGTAACCTGTGAATCTTTAACCTCCACCGAGGATGGGGACAAAGACGGTAAAAGGCTGATACTTTTCTTTCCGCTGCCTATTAAGATTTTCTTCTCAGAAGACTGCTGAATCTCACTCTTAACACTTTTGATGCTCTTCTTCTTCTTCTTCTTCTCAATACTAGATTCAACAACATACAATGTCTTCTCCAATGAATCATCACATCTAATCGGTTCACCAATCTTCGTCTTCTCTTTGTTCTTGAGATTCTTTAAACGATTATCTTCTTTAGAGCTCTTGTTCTCGCTGATCCTTGAAACCTTCTTAACATCAAGATTTGTCTTCTCCATTGAATCATCACATTTAGCCGGTTCATCAATCTTCGACTTCTCTTTGTCCTTAAGATTCTTCAGAAGATCCTCTTTAGAACTCTTATCCTCACTTATCCTTGAAACCTTCTTAACATCAAGATTTGTCTTCTTGACCGTTTTTACAACAGCTGAACCACTCGGAGTAGTACTCTTGGTCTTAGCGCGTAAACCACCACAAGATTTGACAATCTCACCCGAAGCTTCTCTCTTTGCAGCCTGCAATGATGATGGCTTGTTCGGTTTAGAAACATTTCCCAACGACTTCCTCAAAGTCTCACCTTTCCCTAAATCTCCACTTTCTTCAACGTTCTTTTTCTTAACCAACTTCCAAGGTTTGATCACCAAATCATCCTCACGCCTCTTCCCATGTTTACATAGATCATGAGTCGAACTCATTTGGTTCCCGCGGTAACGGGTTTGAACCTGAGCTTTGCCTGCTCGTTTATCTAAACCTTCACTCGAATAAGGCATTGTTTCCACAGAGATCTCCATTGGTTTTGCATCATCCAAACAACACTTGTCATCAACTTGTGAAACATTCTCCTCAGCCATTTCAATTTATCTGCAGAGAACATACATTCATATTAACATTTACGATTTCACAAGAAAAGTCAAAGAAACAAATTTTCAGATCATCAAAATCTTCAAGTTTGGGAGACTTAAATCATTCATACAACAGACAGAATGGTTGATCAATGTGTCTCGATCCTAAACTGTTTTTCTCTGAGTTTCGATCAAACCGAACCATTCAGAACCACGTTGAACATTTTTGAGGGTAAAAAACTCTACCAAAATTGAATATTTGGTTCGTAACATCAATAATCTCAAGGAACAACAAAAACAGTAAGATAGTTGATGATCTCAAGTTTTGATCAAGAAACAACAAAAAATCAAGGAAGATTTGGTTGATGATCTCAAGTTTTGATCAAGATTGGAGAACAGTAAGATAGTTCTAAGACATTAATACGAAGTCAACTGTAATGAAAATGTGAGATACAGATAGAAAGATGTTACCTTTGGATCACACAGTTCGCAGAGGGTTCAACCTGAAGAACAAATAACCGGAAAATATATTAAAAACAATATTATAGTTTAGGGTAGAATATGTAGTTGCCTAGATTTAGAGAAATTCAGAAGAAAAAGAGAAACTTTAGATTTGATTTTTAGGACCCCAAAAAAACACTATAAGCATTGACGAAGAGATCCATGGATAAATTATTTGAGTGAAAGAGTGGGAAGGAGAGAATCTTTTGACATTTTTCTGAAAATTTCAGTTTTTGACTGGTAATTAGAATTTAAATGCTATTAATACAGTGCCATACGATTTATAATTACTCAAAATGAATAACACATTAATTAGTCAAACATGTTCAACATTTATTTCTTTTGACATAACCAAAAAGGAAAAAAAAATTGGATTTCATTAATTGAATTCAACTCAAGAATTTAAAGTATGATGGTATAAATTCAAATTTTAAAATCCACAGTAGACTCAGTAGTCCATATAATATGTATTCATTATAGTAATACATTAAATTGATGTGACTTTTAGGTTTTGACGGATCGGAGATACCAATCAAACAAGTCTTTTTGTATTTTTCTGAAGAATGATGCTTTTCGCGATGGACCGACTTTGGATTCTTTTGATTATATATTGAAAAAGATAAGATCTAGATGCTGACTCCAAAAAAAACAGAGATGATCTAAATGATTTCTAATAATTCGTGCGAAAATATATATGATTCAAACAATTAATAGTAATAAAAAATAACAATGTTGATTAATTTTGGTATATCACTAAAGAAAATTGTAGTCAAATCGATTTTAATGGAAATATAAATACATTGGAAATAACGATATCTTATCAAGTTTGGAGAAATTTGCCAACTAAGATATTTATTTTATCAACTGAATAATATAAAACGAACACTATCACAAACATTTTTCTAAAAAGTATTTATAACCAAAAACAAAGGGTGTTTACGCACTAAAATAGGTGCGGTCAATTATTTGGTAACACCATTTTATTTTTTTATCAGCGTTTGTACCACAATTAGTAACTTTTTAAAATTTGCGAAACCCTCAAATTCCAAAATAAACTTGTGCTTATGCCATTTCAATTTTCAGCCACAGCTAACCCTCTCTCCAGTCAAATCCAAAGTATTTTTGAAGCCCAATTCTTAGCGAGAAGTGGCCCATTTTACCCGAGGCCCAAATTTTCAATCTCTGCTTGGTGATTCTAGAAAATTGACAAAAATGTATATTTCGTGGTCATCCTATATATAAAAAAGTAGCTTACCAAACTAGCTACTCACAAAAGACCTTTCTACGTAAAAGCAGAAATAAGTGGAAGAGTATTATGTTTTTCTATAAAAAAAATATAGGATAATGACATTGAAAACCTATTATTATTGCCTACACAATACTTAGTATTCGTTAAAAAAAACATCTGATTACACTAAGCGAACTATATTGACCAACATACTAAATCTGGAAGAAAGTGATTTAGTGAAAAAAGAAAAAGAAAACAAATGGGTTTTTACATGAGTTAGTTTTGTTTATATTGATTAAAAAAGATAGGTATAAAAGAGAAAAAGAAAGGGATAGATCTGTTATTTTCAGCTACTTGCTTCTGTTAGAAGTATGACACGTGGCGATACTTACTAAATCTAAATGCAGATGCACCGACTCGAACCACCTTAAACTGTTACTATCCCCATTTGTTCTCCTCTTTCTGACACCACATTATTTTGTTTTTATTTTACTACCTGCTTTTTACTTGATGCTATTTATTATTTTTTATAATCTCGATTTCTTTTTCTTAAAGTTCATTTAGAGGAAGCAAATGTTTTCAAATCTGTTTCTAATTTTTTTTTTTAAATCTGATTGGTTCTGCCACTTGTACTTAGAAAAATTTAAAGTGTAGTAGATTATATTTTGAAAGTGATTTTCTTTTGTTAGTTGTAATCTACTTGAAATATCTTTGAGATAAAAACAAAACAATAAACTTTGAAAGCGACTTTTTTTCGGGTGGCTTGTTAATAATATAGTCTAAAAACATTCAGTAGTAAGAACAAAAGGGAGAAAAGTAGAGTTAGAACTTCTAACTTAGAAGCCATTTGTCTAGCAACTAAAACTAAGGTTTTTTTAAATTAATATTTTTCTCCACCAAATTAGATTTTACTTGTTTTCAAAGGAATGCTTTAACTGTTTTCCGTTAACTAAAATCAATTAACGAATAAAAAGTGGTAAAGAAGCTCATGTTCGAAGAGATGGTTTGATTTAACTGTTGCACCAACTCTTAAGAATAATACAAAAAAAAAAAAAAAAATTATAAATTGAAAAGAACAACATCTCAACGTGCGAATAAGTAAAATAGAGAAGCCGACAAATTGCAAAGAACACCTAATCCATCTTACTACGCTAGATTCTGATGTAAGTATCATCGAGGCTCAAGAACTTTCACAAAATATAAACCTACTAATTATCAAAAGTCCAGATTTTTACAGCTACCCTTTGCTTCAGAATCGGATTTTCTCCATTGAAGCTGGACTCTAAGGTCAGTACTTGCTTCTATCTCAATCCGAAGTTTTAGTATTTCACTTGAATTTTAAGGGATCCGTTCGATCTCATATATCATATCAAAGCTTTATATCCTTCTCACAATGTTTCTGGGTTGATTTTTAATTTTTTTGGTGATTGATTTTATCCATATATATTAATTAAGAGCTGTCAAGATATTTAATTGTAATTACCAGAGAATTTGAATCGTCTACCATCATTATCCACTGACCTCAACTTTCCTCTTTCTTAATTCCCAGACACTTTCTTTGACTCTTGTCCTTTTTTTTGTTTATTACTTTGTTTGGTTTCTTAAGTTCATACAATATTTTTTTTTTCCCATTTGTAACTGTAAATTAACTAATCCAAATCGATTATCCAGGTCGGACTTTAAACCCGAATCCGTAAAATTTAATAGATGATCATTCTTTATGCAAGTTTATTGACCAATATAATTCATTCTTTGCCTGTTTCGTTCAAAACCATATTTTGACTAATTAATTTGTTACCTAATTAGGGGGACTGGCCTAATTAATTTGCAGGTAAATTCTTCTGGTTATAACTTATAATTTTAAACTTAAATTCTTCTTTTTGATTTTATAGATTTTTTTCACATACAAAGGCTGTCTCTATAATCACTTCCTTGTTCAGATAATTTTAGAGATTAGGCTTTTTCTTGATGTTGCCAGCAAAAGTTAGCTATTTTTTTCTTCTTTAGTGGGTTAATGACACTCTTAACTCTCTGGTTATAATCATAAATCTTAAATCCAGCAAAAAAGTTTATTCCTTTCTCTATGTATATACTTTCACATGCAAGTATCACTTGCTTAGTTGCTTGTTCTGACAATTGCAGAGGTTTTAGTTCTGTTTTTTATAACTTTTTAGACTTGTCTTCTTCTTGATGATTTTTGTCTTTAAAAAGGTTCGGTTTTATTTTTTTTACAGGCAAAAACAGAGCAATGGGCTTCAAATTTTGCTTCTTTGTCTTCTTGGGTTATCTTCTTCTAGTTCTAGAGATAATAATGGCTAAAGACATGAAAACTGTATCGATCACTATCGAAGGAGCTCGTCGAGTCTGTGAGACAGACGAGAACTTTGTATGTGCTACATTGGACTGGTGGCCACATGACAAGTGCAACTATGACCAATGTCCTTGGGGTTACTCTTCAGTTATCAATATGGTAATAGCAAAAGCAGAGAAAAAGGATTCAACTTTTGGTCTTTATACGATTAGTCTCTTCACAATGTGTGCAATTGCGATTGAAAATTCTGAATCTTTTGGAATGTTTTACAGGACTTAACTCGACCCCTTCTTGCTAAAGCTGTTCAAGGTTTGCAGACCCAAAAAATTTCACGCCATTGCTTGTGTGTTCTTGATTTCTGAAACTTTTAAGGATTTGGATTTTGTGTGTATGTTTAGCTTTTAGGCCGTTGAGGATAAGAATTGGCGGTTCGCTGCAAGATCAAGTGATTTACGATGTAGGAAATCTCAAAACTCCTTGCCGTCAATTTGGAAAAATGAGTAGCGGTTTGTTCGGATTCTCTAAAGGATGCTTGCATATGAAGCGATGGGATGAGCTCAACCGTTTCCTAACCGCAACTGGGTAAGTCTTAGGTTCTGCATTTTGGTTCACATATTAAGGTTCACATTTTCCCCTATAGGAGAATCTTGAATTAGTCTTGTGTTTTCGTCTTTTTATCACACAGAGCTGTAGTCACTTTCGGTTTAAACGCGTTGCAAGGGAGACACAAACTCCGTGGGAAAGCGTGGGGTGGGGCGTGGGATCACATAAACATTCAAGATTTCATAAACTATACAGTCTCAAAGGGTTACACTATAGATACTTGGGAATTCGGTAACAGCAAACATTTTAAGAGTCACCTTCTTTTACTCGGCTTTTTTCTTAGATTTCCTTGTTCTCGGTATAGGAAACGAGCTGAGTGGAAGTGGGGTTGGTGCGAGTGTGAGCGCAGAGCTCTACGGGAAAGACTTGATTGTACTTAAAGATGTAATCAACAAAGTTTATAAAGATTCTCGGTTAATCAAGCCTAAACTTGTCGCTCCTGGAGGATTCTATGAGCAACAATGGTACACCAAAATTCTTCAGATCTCTGGTCCCGGTGTTGTCGACATCGTGACTCATCATATATACAATCTCGGTTCAGGTATGGTTTGGTATATGATAATCAAATCAAATCAGAACTATTACTTATGTGTAAATTATTTTCTGAAGAATTCTCTGTTCGAGTCTCGCAGGTAATGATCCTCAGCTGGTGAAGAAGATAATGGATCCGAGTTACTTAAGCAAAGTATCTGAAACATTCAAGAACGTGAACCAGACAATTCAAAAACATGGATCATGGGCTTCTCCTTGGGTTGGAGAGTCTGGTGGAGCTTATAATAGTGGTGGTCGTCATGTTTCTGATACATTCATAGACAGCTTCTGGTAAAACAAAAAAATAAAAGAGAACCTATTTCGGGTTTCTTGACATTTCCCCGGTTTTCTATTACCAAATGAACTAAAATAAGCGTTTTTTTGGATCTAATTTCTCTAAGGTATCTAGATCAGCTTGGAATGTCATCGAGACACAATACTAAAGTTTACTGCAGACAAACTTTAGTTGGAGGGTTTTATGGCTTGCTCGAAAAGGGAACGTTTGTTCCAAATCCGGATTACTATAGGTGAGAGTCCCTATTTATGCCGTGTCTGACTATTTAGAGCCACTGTGCAATCTTTGTTGATCTTGAAGGTTTAACTGACTTTTCCATAAATCTTTTTTTGGGTTGGGACTTGGGACTCGGGCCAGTGCGCTGCTTTGGCATCGGTTGATGGGAAAAGGAGTTCTTGCAGTTCAGACAAATGGACCACCGCAGCTACGGGTTTACTCACATTGTTCAAAAGGAAGAGTGAGTTACTCATATCATCCATGAAATCTCGGTTTCCTAATGTCAAATTTCGGTTAGAATTGCTAACGAAGCTTCGGTTTCTTTCTTGTTTTTATAGGCTGGTGTGACATTGCTATTGATAAATCTAAGCAATCAATCGGATTTCACGATTAGCGTCAGCAATGGTATGAACATAGTTTTGAATGCGGAATCGCAGAAGAAGAAGTCTTTGTTGGATACTTTGAAGAAACCTTTTTCTTGGATTGGAAGTAAAGCTTCAGATGGATATTTGAAAAGAGAAGAGTATCATCTGACACCAGAAAACGGTCATTTGCAGAGCAAGACAATGATCTTGAACGGTAAACCTTTAAAACCAACGGCAACCGGAGATATCCCGAGCCTTGAACCGGTCCTCCGTGGTGTGAAATCTCCGGTTAATGTCTTGCCATTGTCGATGTCGTTCATTGTGTTGCCTAATTTTGATGCTTCTGCTTGTTCATGATGTTAATGAGTCCTCTCTCTATTTGCTTATTAAAAAACTAAAAATAGAAAATAAAGATAAGATGTAATTTTTTTGGTAATTGTATCTAATGCTGGTGATAAATGTATCATTTTATGCTTCAATACAAATAGTATTCAAAAGGAACTTATTAACTTCAATATCTATCAATATTATTACAGAATTATCCTTCACAAATGGGATTCAAAATGAAAATTTGAAAGTGAGACTTGGAGCAGTAGATAAGCTAATGAGCTTAAAGAGAAAAATTCATGGTGATAAACATCAAGCAGAACAAGCATAGTCGTTTTTTCATCTCTATGCAAGTTCGTACTGAGGAGTATTTGTAGTTGCTTCACGATTTTTAAGTCTTTGTCTTCGTAGAGCTCTTCTCTTTTTGCGAGTTTGCGTTTTGCTTGAAGGCCCTGAACCCTTTGCATTAACTGGCGCAGGAATGCTCTCTGTTGGTTCTGAACGACCAAAGACAATGTCAAGAGCATCTTCTTCCACCACATCGCCATCCGAGGTTCCCTGAAAACAAATATTTCGATTATAATATTGGAAACCGGTTCTTGTCCAAACTAATGCTAAGCTTTTGTAGAGGCTATAGAATTAACAACCTAAGATTTAGATAGTACTCACAGAGCTAGTTTTGAGATTCAATCTAGACTTTGAAGCATCAGATCCATTGGAAATGCTTTGATGAAGAGGGTTGGGTAAGCCATTCTGGGTTTTCTGAGATTTGGATTCATTTACATCATCATAAGAAGAGGCAATTTCTGTGAAAGTGCTTCGTCTACGCCAACGCATTTGAGGTTTGTCTCCTTCATCATTGTAAACAGCTTCGGGGTAGAAATGTTTGGACATAAGTTCCCATCTCCAAGCTTCACCTCTATTGGACCTGACTAAGCTGTAGTTTGAAAAATCATGCTAAGAAAGATAAGTTAAATTATATAAGGGATCAAAAGGTCACAAATCAATAACACCATAAGAAGCCTGAGGTCTCATGGATACATACACATTCACAAGCTCTTTCTGCATTCGTGTTGCATCTTGCCTAAGGATATAATCAAGGCACGAAACTCCAGTTGTAGAAGCTTGCCAATCCCAAGTAACAGAAAACGCCGCAGTAGCCGCTCCTGCATGGAATTGAATAGAGGAAAAACATTAAACAAAAAATTGATAATTAAACATGTAACCAAGGCTTAAAAAAACGAATGTGAGAAACCATTATTATTTCCAAAGATTTGCAAGTAGTTTACCAGTAGCAAGAGCAAGCCTCCCAAGTCCTTTCAGCATTTCCAACCTTTTTGCCACTAGAAGAAAACACCAGCAAAACATCAATTACACAAGAAAAACAAACTAAATTTTCCTCATTTGGTTTTAGTACTGTACTAAAACCAATGAATTGGTGAGCCAATGAATTAAGAGTCCATTGAAAGTTAGTTTTCCTCATAGACGACTAACTCCATTGAAAGACAGTCTAAGAAACTTGGTGAGCCAATGAATTAAGAGTCCACAAGAAAAGAACGAACCTTGCCAACCTAAACCTCCTCCTAGACCAGACGCAAACCCAGCAGTCCACAAAACTTTGAGATGGCACGAGACAATGGTACTAGACTCTTCCTTAGTGATCTTCTCCTATATCAGGGAAACAAGAAATTAAGCATTTTGTTTCCCAAATCTCAACAATTCAATTCAGATAAATTCTCAATCTAGGGTTTAATTGAATAGTTACAGAACCTGCTCAGGTTTGCTTGCGAGGACAAAATAGAGCTGATTCAAAGCGGTCAGAGCCATCGTTGTTGTTAAAGAATCAGTTCCCAGAGACGAATCAAGAAGCGATTTCTTCTTCCTGATCAAAATGATATTTTTAGTTTCTCTCTCATGGAAGAACAGGTTCGAACCTGGTCATGGTCGGTTTACAAAAGGTGGAAAAATTATAAAATTGAGAAATACATACCGAACCAAACCAAATATTTAGACCAATATCCGTTTTTATTAGATTTAGATGTAACATTTACTTCTTTTAGTGTAAATTAAAACCTGTTAATTTAAATAGATGATAATCAGTATGGTATTTATTTCCAAAACCAACATTATTATGTTAAGACAAAATCTATTATAGATGTATCTAAAATTTAATTCATTTTATCAAATTAGATCAAATTATCTAAAATGAGTCTATTACTAAATATTTTTGTTTGAAAGATAGTTTTAGTTTTATTTTTTCAATATATGGAGTAATTAATAATTAATGTTGGTAGACAATTGGACTAATAAGAATAGAGTAAAATTTATTTATCTATATTATTAAAAGATACATGCTAAGAAAGAAAATAAAACAATGTATTTCATCCAACCAAATGCATGCACACCATTTGTAGCCTTAAATAAATATGTTGCTATCATAAATACTCAAAACTTCTTTTAGCAAATCCCAAAATGATTAACATTATATAAAAGAACCTCAACTGATGCTATAAGAGTAACTAAGAAGAGCAACAAATAACAAAAATCAAGAACAGAATTATAGTAGAGACATTTTTTTCTTTCTAGAAAAATGGAATGTCTTCGGAAGTAAAAATCGTGTCGGAATGCTTCGTTAAACCCCAGACCTTGCCTGAAAAATGGAAAGAGCCATACCATTTATCACCGTTGGATCTTGTGATGCTCTCTATGCATTACATCCAAATGGGTCTTCTCTTTCTCAAACCTTCAGTTATATCTGAATCTGATGATGCAATCAAAACAAAAGATTTCATGGAGACTTGGCTACAAAAGCTTAAAGACTCTCTTGCTGCAACACTTGTTCATTTTTATCCACTCGCGGGTCGCCTCTCGACTTCAAAAACTGATTATCCGAGATCTTATTCGGTGTTGTGGATAGTAACAACAGTCCCGGGGCTGGATTTATCCATGCCCAATCGGGTCTAAGTGTAGAAGATATTGTTGGATCCAAATATGTTCCTTTGGTCGTTCAATCTTTCTTTGACCACCATTAAGCCGTGAGCCACGATGGTCACACCATGAGTCTCTTATCAGTCAAGGTACGTACACTTAGCCTAGAAATGAGTTCAAGCTTAAACTTTTATTAGGGCAACAAAATTTGTGTTTATTGTATATCTCACGCAATCATTCAAAATGAGAAATAGACTTAAGAGATGAATCTTTTCAGGTAACAGAATTGGTAGATGGAGTGTTCATAGGATTGTCATTGAATCACGCGATGGGAGATGGAAGTTCGTTATGGCAGTTGTTCAACTCTTTGTCGGAGATTTTCAATGCACAAGAAACCAATAACTTGCTTCTCAAGAATCCTCCTGTCCTCGAACGTTGGTTTCCTAAAGGGTACGGTCCTGTGTACAGCCTATCGTTCACTCACTCTGATGAATTCATCAGCCGATTTGAATCTCCGGTCTTGAAGGAGAGAATATTCCATCTCTCATCAGAAACAATAAGTTCTTTGAAATCAAAGGATAATCAAGAATGCGGAACAACAACAACACTAATCTCTTCTTTTCAATCGTTAACTGCATTTATATGGAGATGCATCACAAGAGCAAGAAAATTACCATATGATTATGAAACTCGTTGCAGCTTTGCCGCTAACAATAGAACAAAAATGGATCCACCATTGTCTGTAAACTATTTTGGTAACTGCATTTCAGCTTTGTCGATGACCGTTCGATCAGGTGAACTACTTGAAAATGATTTTGGATGGGCCGCTTTGAAAATGCATCAAGCTGTGATTGGCAACACTAGTGAAGAGATCTCGGCGACAATCGAGGAATGGTTGAAATCATCTTTTGTTTTCCATTTAGAAACACTTTTGGGAGCGATGGTAGTTCACATTGGAAGCTCACCGAGGTTTAAGAAGTATGAATGCGAGTTTGGGATGGGAAAAGCGGTTGCGGTTAGAAGCGGTTATGGCGGTAAGTTTGATGGGAAGATATCAGCTTATGCAGGAAGAGAAGGAGGAGGAAGCATAGATTTAGAAGTATGTCTTGTTCCAGAGTTTATGGAAGCTTTAGAATCCGATCAAGAGTTCATGTCCCTTGTCTCTTCTTGATCATATTCATATATACATATTTTTTATCAAATAAAGTCACTCTATTAACCCGTCTAGATAATATTTTTCCTTGTTCACTAATAAATCGACTAATTAAACACTTGATCATATTCATATGTGCTCTCATATCTCTAGATAAAGTTGTGATTGTTGGGTTTAGGATTTGTGTTGCTGTTAAAATCCAATCATAATTATGTGACTGTTATTCAGTTCATGACGATTGTAAAATTTTAGTTGAAATCATGCATGTGTTATTTAATAAAATATCAATAGAAATAAATTATTGTAATTCAATAATAATAAAGAGATATTGTATGACCAGTAGATGAGAGCTGGCTCTGAGTCCAACCAAACCAGAAAGAAATGAATCAATATATTAATTCCTCAAGTACACGCATTACATGGCTATCGCCGTGTGTGTGTACTGTGTAATACATTGTATATGATGATATCATCATTATATATTGTATATGAGTAAACAAGAGTAATTATAAGAGTACACAATTATAATTATTAGAGTAAACAAGAACGTTCATTAAGAAGATAATAGAGAAGCAAAGAAACATTGAAAGAAACAAAAAGAAGCAGCACTTTTATTTTCTTGAAAACAAAAATGGATTCTTCTTCGTCGGAAGTAAAGATTATCTCAGAATGCTTCGTTAAACCCAAAACCCTCCCTGAAAAATGGAAAGAGCCACACCATATTACACGATTTGAGCATGTGATGCTCTCTATGTATTACATCCAAAAGGGTCTTCTCTTTCTCAAACCATCATTTTCTGAATCTGAAGATGCAGTCAAACCAAGAGAGTTCATGGAGACTTTACTGCAAAAGCTTAAAGATTCTCTAGCTATAACACTTGTCCATTTCTATCCGCTCGCGGGTCGCCTCTCAACTTTGGAAACCGACAATCCAAGATCTTACTCTGTGTTTGTGGATTGTAATAACAGTCCTGGAGCTGGATTTATCTATGCTGAATCAGATCTAAGTGTCTCAGACATTGTTGGGTCCAAGTATGTTCCTTTGGTTGTTCAATCTTTCTTTGATCATCACAAAGCATTGAATCTCGATGGTTACACCATGAGTCTCGTATCAGTCAAGGTACATTTATTCATTCTTACATTATCTCAATTTCATATTAGTTGAACATTTTAACAGATTTTGTAGCCAAAAGGTTTAAAAAAAAAAAAGGCTAAATCATTTTCTGGTTTTGTAGGTAACAGAATTGGTAGATGGAGTGTTTATAGGATTGTCGATGAATCATTCGATTGGAGATGGAAGTTCTTTCTGGCAGTTCTTTAACTCTTTGTCTGACATCTTTAATTCATCACAAGAAGAGACGATTGATAACAACAACAACAAAAGTTTGTTTTGTCTCAAGAATCCTCCAATCTTTCGTCAAGTGTCCGGTCCTACTTACAGTCTTCCCTTTAGTCAACCTCATGAGTCCATGAGCCGATTCGAGCCTCCGGTTCTGAAGCAGAGAATGTTCCATTTCTCATCAGAAACAGTGAGATCGCTGAAATCAAAGGCTAATCAAGATTGCGGAACAACAAAGATCTCTTCTTTTCAGTCTTTAGCCGCATTTATATGGAGAAGTATTACAAGAGCAAGAAATTTACCAAATGATCAAGAAACTACTTGCAGGTTTGCTGCTGGCAATAGATCAAGAATGAATCCACCATTGCCGACGAATTACTTTGGGGTTTACATCTCTCTTGCCAAAGCAACTACTAAAACTGGTCATCTATTGGAGAATGAGTTTGGATTGGCTGCTTTGAAACTACATCAAGCTGTAACAGAACACACTGGCGAAAAGATCACTGCAAAGATGGATCGATTGTTTAATTCTTCTTCGAAGTTAGATGAATTTTTCAGTTCGAACATTGTTCACATGGGTAGCTCACCGAGGTTTAACAAGTACGGATCCGAGTTTGGGATGGGGAAAGCGGTGGCGGTTAGAAGCGGTTATGGCGGTAAGTATGACGGGAAGGTATCAGCTTATCCGGGAAGAGAAGGAGATGGAAGCATAGATTTGGAAGTGTGTCTACTTCCAGAGTTTATGGAAGCTTTGGAATCAGATCAAGAGTTCACGTCTCTTGTCTCTTCTTCTTCTTGATTCTATTCATATTTTACAGACACAAAAAAACTCATGTTATTCCTTATTTCAAACTGAAGTTTTCAAATGTTTCAACTACTGTCTTTGTTAATTTCACAGGATTCTGCAGTTGTTGGAATCTAATGGTTCAACTTTTTTATAACAGAATTAAAATATTGAAATCTATGTTTGACTTTAAGCAACGAATTTATCAGAATTCAGAAGAATGGAGAAGCTGACGAGTTTGGTTATGAACAGTGTTCTGGCTGCTTTACTTCCTGAGTAAACGGCGAGCCCTTAGGTTAGATTGCTTCACCCTAAAGTTCAGCTCCTCGACATCGTCTTGAAGATGGTCTAGTCCATTGTTTTGCCTGCGATTTCCATTTATAAACCAGTTTTATCGAGGAAGAAACAAGGAAATTCTAAGAGAATGTATACCGTTCATAGAAGGTCTAAGAGAAAACCTTTCGATTTCAGTTCCCATGTCGACAGCCATGTTTTTCAGCTCGCCGAGTAGATCACTCAGATCCGAAAGTCCTTCATCTTGCTTTGTTTTCTCCATCTGTTACACGCAGCATGATTCTTAGAATTTTGGTCAACAAAACAAAACAAAAACAGCTTTTGAAACCCCAGAGGAATAAAGGGAGAGAATCCAAACCTCTACTTTCTGATAGGCATCAGCGGATTCAGGGAGCGGTTCACGGGTTCTTGATTGTGGTTTGGGTACATGGTTCAATCCCAGCTTTTCCCTAGCCTGTAAGTGGTCAACTCTTCTCTTTGGGGAATCACCTAGTCAGAAATGAAGAGTTAGAATTGAGTAATAAGCAAAAGACTCTCTCTTCTTTTTGTCAAAGAAGAGTAAACCTCTAGTTATGACAGGACCGGATATAGAACGAGTCTTCTTTGGCTTCCAAGTCCTTGAGAAAATGCCTCCGAGGCTTCCAAGAAGCTTCTCACCCTGAAACCAAACACAAAACATACAATAAGGATCATCCCCCCAGAAAAGCTACTTGATTATTGGTTTTAAAATCTCAATCTTCTCTCTTCTCATATCTCACCCGACTGAGATTATAATCGATGTCAACAGCCTTTTGATGTGTCCTTGTTATTTTCTCGCCTTGCTCATTCAACATGACCAAAGTTCTAGTAGCATCTGATCTTATGTCTTCTGCTACTTTCAAACACCCTTGTACAGATTTCGTAGTTTCCTCCGACTTATACACAGCATAGCTCTCAAGTTCCTGGACCGTCTGATTTTCCACACCTCCTGAATCACGGAAATCATTCCTGTACCGACTCTTTGCATCTGAGGGCTTTGACAATGAAGTGAATCTTTTCTCAACCTCATCATCATCATCATCATCATCATCATCATCATCAAAAGGGTTCAAGCTGAATTTCTTAGCAGCCACAGAAGGTTCAGGGGAGATCCTATTTGATGGCTTCAAAGTGTCAGTAGTATCATCCAATTCATCATCTGAATCAAACGGATTTGATTTGGAAGATAGATGAAATCCAGAATCAGCCGGCTTATTCTTGGAAAATCTTTCCCGGTGTTTCTTCAAACCAAACATTGTATCAGAATCCAAAACCTGAAAAACTAAGAATGCTGTGATTCTAATTCGAAATTTACCAGAAGATACTAAACTTTAAAGTTCATCAAAAGCAAGGACATGATACAGAATTTGTTTAAACTGCTACTCCCTAAATTAACGAACGATCATAAGATTCAATCTCCAGCAATCAAGTAGATCACAGACCTAAGAAAACATGGATTATTGAAACAAACACCAGAAATTGAGTGTTGTATCTCTTGAATCATCTAATCGGATCCTAAATCCATTTAAGATTACCAGAAAATTCCCAAACAAATTCTCGAAGAAGTTCAGGAAAAATTAGTAGCTACTCTAGCATTAAAACAACACAATCGCGCATGATCAGATGATGAAGAAACTAGAAACCTAGGATTTCTCGGATAGCGAATACGAAAAAGTGTTATTAGAAATCGACGACGAACGGAGAGGGCTTACCTGGATGAGCGAAGAGAGCCCAGAGAAGAAGACGAAGAAGAGGATTTAAACCAAAGAACTGAGTTCGAAATTTCGAGCCCGTTAGAGTGGAGAAACTGGTGAGAAACTTTAGCGAATATTAATTTAAAACAAAAATTGTTTTATAGTAAAATGAAATCTAACCAGAGTAATTGTTTTTTGTATTCTTCTATACAAAGATAAAGAAACAGATTTTGAACTTTGGGGAAAGGTGTAGGGATTTCTTGTCAACTTTTTAATTATGGATTGCTGTATATATAATTGTAAAAAAAAATACCATAATTTTACCAAATGCATACGTATTTTATCTGTGTAATTGTTAAAAACATTATTTCAAAAGTTTGCTTGATTTTTTTTAATGATTTGCAAATAAAAATTGATACATTTCTTATCCTTTATTGCGTAATCATTCTTCTTTAACGTACATCATTATTTAATTGGTTACTGCAAATTAACTTTTATTGGAGAACAATTTCAATTTGTTGCAGTCAATATATGTATAGGGGGACTTGTTAAAACAACAAAGAAAATACCACTCACAAAAGATGAATGATTCAATATTAATCTGGATCTCGAGCTAAACCAGTAATAATACCTTCCAACGACTTTATTTCTATGTTCCAAGCAATTATGTACACTCAAGGAAAAAAAAGGAAACAATCAAAATCTCTAAAGCTAAATCGAAGTTTAACCCAAACCTCTTTTGTTTGTGTCTCTAGCAATACTTCCAAGTCTCTAGATTTCTGACCATCCAAGCAATTCAGATACTGATTACAAATCACCAGCCAAACACGCAATCCGTCTTTCAATCACTCGAGCGGTTGCTATGCACACTTTCATCCATGGATAAGACTCAGATATGTGAAGATAGGTGAAATGGAAACATCAAAGCACAAGACTTTTTCATAACCCCGGAAGAGGCAGCATTTAAGTGGAAGAGGTCTTGTTTGTCTCTCTCTTGATCTTAACAACAAAGGAAACAAAAGAACAGTTAGAATCCTTTGGGGTTTAAAAGAGAATCTTCCATTTTTGCATAAAATAACTAGTACCTGTGCTTCTAGCTCTGCTATTCTCTGTAATGATGCTTGTTCTATGCACACACGACGATTGCGTTCCTCGTCAAGTAAACATGTCATCTTATACCTTAATTCAGCCATTTCTTGTGTAAGTTCTTCTGCTTCTTCCTTCGCCTTCAGTTTCTCCTGTTTCAATTCGTCCTGCACATACCAAAAATTGCAGGTAAACTAGTTGGAACACGTTTTTTCTGTAATGGTACCAATGGCAGGAAAACAGAGTTACTCAGTTTGTCAAAAAGTACTTTGAGTCTATTCACAAGATCTTCATGCTGCTGTATCTGTTTTGCCATACCCTCCATTTTATCAATCAAATTCACATTCTGAGAAAGTTCTAGTTTCTTGATAATTGCATCAAAACAATTGCTGTGAGCCACAAAACCAACATTGTTAGGAATGAGGATAGCTCAATTTGATGATGTAAAAAATAAGTCTTAAGCTGGAACTTACCGAACTTCATTGGACACCGGAAGCACGTGGCTCAATTCAGCAAAGAAGCACCCCGCATTTAAAGGCTGTTCATCTTCACTTTCTAACCGTTCCTTAGTACTTTGAAAAAAATCTTTGATGCTCTTTTCAGAGGCACTTAGTCTCTCCCTCAGCTTTTCGTTTTGCTTCTTGATGTACTTAACATTCTCTTGTGCCCTTTGAGACTGAAACTGAGACTCTTCGATTATTCCTTTTAATTGATCTTTTTCTTGCATGCTTTCTTCTTGGATTTTCATTGCATCAACGAGTGCTTGCTTCAATGCTGTTATATCAAGCTTCATGCTTTCTATTTCGCACAAGGACTCTAATGTTAAGGATGAGATGGTCTCCTCCAGTTTCTCTACAGAAAGAGATGAACACTGTAGCTCTGTTTCTTTGCATTCGAGTTCTTGCAACAACAACAAATGCTCGGATTTAGACATACACATCTCATCTCTCAAAGAGTTAACTTCTTCTTCCAAGTTCCTTGATTCAGCCAATTTGAATTCAAGATCGTGCAGACGTTCATTGAGATAGTCCACTTCCTTGCTTCTGAAAATTTGTTGATCTCGCAAGTAGTCTACAAGGCGAAGAAGAATATAAGCTGAGACTTATTAGTTGAGAAAAATTTAGATTGCTTGGCTAAAAAAATCGACATTACCAATTTCTTTATAGCAATTCAACAACTCTTTCTCCATTGTCTGAATTCTTGTTGTGTCTTCTAAGCGAGATTCCGATAATGACTTTGTGTGGAGTTCCAACCTCTGTGGTAAAGAGAAGATTAATGTCCGAAAACTCAACCAAGAGAATGAAAAAATAATTCCATTGAAATGCTCATATTAAAGAAGAAGAAGAATATACTACTCTGACTAGTTCGATACTATGAGGCTGTGATTCTCTCAGCATGTCCTTCTCTTTCCTTAGCTGCCAATAACAAATCAAAGAGCAAAAAACAACAGACAAACTAACTTCATCAATCTTAGAGTCAGAAACTGGTTTGTAGTGAATATCCAAGTCCAACTTTCATCAAGATAAGTATATAAAACAATGAAGTGTTTTACCTCCCTGCGTCTTGTTCCAATTTGCAGAAGCTCTTCAACATCAAAGGAGTTGTCGCAATCACTTCTGGAACTACAAGCCGAGCTACTGCTTCCCGAGAAACTCACTGAGCTACTTGACATTTAAAGACAGAAATAACAACTGCCATAGCCATAGCAATGAATCATTAGCAATAGCAATGGTGCAGCTTATCTTTTCCACATAAATCAAATTAGGCTTCAACAGTTAACATGAGAAACTAGAGATGACGTCAAGTTTCAGAGGTCCAATTATTCGCTAAATTTAGATGAAGGCTTTGAGGTAACTGGGGAAAAGAAAACTACACCACTAGAAAGCCAAATTTCAACAACCAAGGACAAAATTGCAGCTAAAGAGTTCATCAAAAGATGAAATAAAACCCCCAAGTCGTTTATTTACAGAGAATCGGAATCGGAAAAATCAAACACGAGAATAAAATTCATGAAAATACAAGCGCAGGAAATGTTTTACCTTCGTCAGAGATAATTCAGACGGAGAATTTTGATCGGAGAGATAGAATTTTGAAAATTGATGATCCTCCAAGTTTATTGTCTCTCGGTTTCTTCGAAACGATGCCAGACCAGATGAATAAAAATGACCCTGCTTTTGCTTTTTTTTTTTGGGTCGAGTCGGGTCGGGTGGGCTAAAAAAATCCAAAAAATGGTAATTTCGGATTTGTATTATACTCTCACTCTGAGAGATGATTAGTAAGCAGCAATCTAGTAATGGCGGCCGTGGCAATACCTCAAGCCACTTCTCCTGCGAGGCTCTTCCTCACGAAACCAATTTCAGGAGGAACCTTCTCTTTCCTACCTAATAAGCATCGGAAACCCGTCTCCGTCTTCTCTCTCCACACTCAGTCTCAAGTAGCCACACTCACCTCCAAAATCCCTAAAGATGAGCAGCAACAAAGACTCTCCTTCACCATAGATTATCTCATCGACTCATGTGGATTATCTCCAGATTGCGCCAATCTAGCATCTCGTAAGCTCTTACTAGATTCCCCAGAACGACCCAACACAGTTCTAAACCTTCTTCGTGACCATGGATTCACCACAGCTCAAATCTCCACTCTAATCAAGAAACGTCCCGTTCTTTTATTAGCTAATGCTCAATCCGTACTTCTCCCAAAACTCCGATTCTTTCTCTCAATCGGCGTCTCTAAATCTTTGCTCGCTCGAACTTTAGCTTCTGATCCCACCATTTTAACCAGAAGCCTCGTCAATCAGCTTATCCCTTCCTACAATTTCCTCAAAAGCGTTCTTGAAACCGACGAGAAGATCGTGGCGGCTTTGCGGCGGACCACTTGGGTTTTTCTAGAAGATCACACTAAGAACTTCGTCCCTAACATCAAGTACATGTCGGAAACAGGTGTTCCTGAGAAATGTATTAAACTGCTTCTCACGCATTTCCCTGAAGCTGTGATGCAAAAGAACCATGAGTTCAGAGCAATCACGGAGCAAGCGAAAGAGATGGGATTTAATCCTAAAAAAATCAACCTTTGTGTTGGCTATTCACGCACTTTCTGGGAAAGGAAACAAATCGATTTGGGACAAATGTTTTGAGGTTTATCAGAGATGGGATTGGTCGGAAGATGATATAATGTGTGCATTCAAGAAGCACCCGCATTGTATGATGTTGTCAGAGAGGAAGATAGATAGAACGATGGAGTTTCTTGTGAAAGAGATGAATTTGGTGCCTAGATCGATCGCACTGTGTCCTGTGGTACTTTTCTTTAGCCTTGAGAAGAGGATTATCCCAAGGTGTTTGGTCACTAAGGTTTTGGTATCGAAAGGGCTTGTCAAGGAGGATTGGAGTTTGACGTCATTGTTGGTTCCAGTGGAGAAGGTGTTCTTGGACAAGCTTGTCATCAAGTACGAAGAGGAGTGTCCTGAGTTGATGGATGTGTATCGAAGATACACCAAACTCTGACATTTATTTTTGTTTAGACATGAATCTTTGTCAAAATACTGTAGCGTAATCCGATTTTGGTAATAGGATAAATCTGTTACAATTTCAAATGACCATTTTTGGGTCGGTGAAGTAAATTTCAAAAACATGTAACATTTTTAAATTATGTAAAAAAGTCAGCGTACAAGATCAAAAGCAAAGCAAGCTCAAAATGTGTTTTAACGTTTAAGATAGAAAGAACAATAGGAGATATGTGTAGAATCCTCTCCTCAATATGAAAGGGCAAAAGCAAAAATTGCTTTGCCTATATGTATTGTATACACACACACAGAGATACATATACACACACATACAAGCCTTCATATATCTATATGTACGTCCATGCGTGAATGAGTATGTAAGAATTTGAGTTTACAGTAACAGAGATCTAAATCTTGCAGAAAAAGAGACTTGGAAAGACTTTTACAACAACATTTCTTACACGAAACGATGATCCTCATTCACCGATCCAACCTGCAAAAAACAAAAAAAAATCATCAGTAATGATTTAATACATGGAGACCAATACCTAATCTATCTATATTACTGAATTAACTTACGAACTAGGGAGATGTGAAGACAGTCCTCATTTATCAACCCCAACATCAAGTCCTTTAGAGCCCATCATTACATTCGAATCGATTTGCTTATCAAATTTCTTTTTTCTCCTCTCTTCAAACTCTTGGTATCCTTCCATCTATCCATATATGTATATAACGTTAATTCAAATATCTTTAAAAAGTGTTCTTCGAGGATATTGACTTACCAGCTGAAACTGATCTATAGAAATGGGATTGTTATGCAAAGAAAGATTTTGCAGACTCTTGCAATGTACCAGCAATCCATCTGGAATCTGGAAAACCATAAATGTTACAGATTTCGCAGGAAGAAGGCAGTGATTCAATAAACTGAAATTTTTTAAAAAAAGGGCGAAGAAACAAATCACACTTCAATCTGTCTACCTGGTTCACTTGATTGTTGTCTAAGCACAGCGATTTCAACTGAAACAGATTGCAGAGTGATGCCGGAAGCTCTTCAATAACATTATCTGCAAGGCTATCCCGAATCACGATTAACACAACCAGAGGGAAGTGAAAAACATAATTTCATAGAAAAAAAACATATTGTTGGTCTCCAAAAGAGTTTTTGTTGATTCTGAATCACCAAACAAACAAACAAATCGGGGTTCAAAGGAAACATAATAAAAAAAAAAAGTGAAACTAGAAACATACCATTAGCCTGTAATTCTTCTAAAGAAGCACAGCTCCCTACTGATTCTGGAAGGGATTTCAGTCTGTTATTTGAGACATTCAACAGCACTAGCTGCGCTTGATAAGAGAAATCTAGTTAATTTTTTCAGGCAAATCCTTGAGCTACGCTTGGTAAATGAAGTCACTTACATTTCGCAGACTACCAATAGTATCGGGCAAGTAAATGAGCATATTTCTTGAGATTGATAGTTGCTCAAGCCTTACCAACTGACCCACTGGAACAAAAAAAAAGTTGAATATTATCATAAATAAAGTTACAAATTGTGTTAAAATAAACAAAATAGTGTACTTATATGAGAGAGAATCTTACATTCATCAGGCAAACAGCTGATGCGGTTTCCATCAAGCATCAAAACTTTGAGAGATTGAAGTTTTCCTAGATTCCCCGGAAGGCGCTCAACTAGATTATCAGCTATTAACTGCCAAAATTCAGCATTTGTTTAGAAAAACTTGAATCATTAACAGTTTCAAGAGATCAAAGAGTCAAAATCCAAAGCAAGTACTACTGGAATCAATGAATTTTTGGATAATGAACAGAAAGGCAAAGTTTTCTCACCAAACGCTGCATATTGATTAACTTGCTGATTTCTCCAGGAACGTCAGCTGCATAAGTGGTCAGATACAAAGCCCTTGAGATACTTACTAGTATTAACATGTCAACAAAGAAAGAAACCAAAATGAAGCAGAAACCATACCAATCTTATTGTGTGTTAGATCGAGTGTACGCACTGCTCTCTCCATTTCAATCACTTCATCAGGAAACGTCTGCTCAACAAAACATGAATTCACCAATCAAGAAATAATCAGCCAATCCACAGTAAGAAAAATCCCCAAAAGAAACTCTAAAAGCAAATTCGTATTCCGCATTCATGACTCAACCAACAAAGTTTGGTGCTTTTTCGTCTAATCAAAATCTTTCAAAAATGTCATCTTTTTGGCTCTCTAAATAACACAAACAAGAGAACAACAGAATAAACATCTCTACAATCTCATATGCACACACACACACAGGTAGAAAACAAAGTTTATCTATCAATTCCATAGATTCTTCGATGACATAGTAAAAGAGATAAAAGTGGAGACGATTATTACCTTCAATTTGGCATCGCGAAGACCAACAATGCCGGTAGATCGCCACCGCGAGATCCGATTAGCCTTTGAACCTCCAGCTGTATTGCTCGTGCAACACCCCATTTTTGTGCTTTCGATTCTTCGTCGATCGTCGCAGTAGATTTGATTAGATAATTAAAAGAAAATAATATGGAAATGAAAAATTCTACAAGCCCAGAAAGTTTCAAAGGAATCTGATTGCCAAAAGAGGTAGATTTTTGGGTAAATTTTTTGCGAATTTTGATCGAGGTTTAGGTGAGGGTCAAGGGTCTCTCTCGCGGGTTAATATAGTATATAAAGAAGACAAATTGGTTACGAAAAAAATAAATATAAATTGGAACAGTAAAAACCCTAAATTGGATAAACCAACAAAAAAAATCAACAGAGACACGTTCATCGATCCTCGAAGATTTCAATCCCCAAGACTCTTATTTTCGAGTCCATTCTTTGAATTCAACTACAGATTGTTTATTGGTATTGATGATTCACTCCCATTGAAATGAACAGTTAATCAAATCGAGGAAAATTTCAGATATTTTAGTTACCGAAGAGTCCATTTTGAAGAACCTTAATTTGTCTTTGTGACACCCTTGTCCTGTCTTGAATCTCTTACATGTCTTTTTATCGTTTTTGTGCATGTTTCTTTGTTTAAATGTTGGCTCTTGTAAATTACTCCAGTGTTGTTAAAACAACGTATGATACGAAGTGAATAGAGAGCCAAACATTAACAAGAAAGTTTATTATATTCAGTAAAAAGGCAAGTTTTCTTACAAGAACCTCGTTTTTGTTTTGTTTAATCACTAACCCCTTCCTCAAGCAACTGCAGGCATATCAGGCACGGATATAATCGAATGGTCGGACAAACAATTTATGTCCGATATAAAACTCGTACCAAACATTAATAACTCAGATTCAGACCAGACAAATCAATTTGATATGAACAAGCCAAAATGTGTAGTCACAAATGAAGAACAGGCCTTCATCATAATATACATACATGATTCTTCTAAAATTATTCTGATATATATATATATATACACGAAAATTATAGATAATTTAGCAAGCTTTGTATTAGTTTCATTCATGTCCTGACACTACACTATGAGAGCAGCCAAAAATCTTGGAACCAGAATCCACTTTTTGGTTCCTTTTTTCTTTTTTTCCTACTTCCACACAGAAACCGCTTTTTTCATTCTGCGGATTTCGATCTCGAAGACTCTAACATTCCCTTTGTAAGACAGAGGTACGAGATATATATTTGTAAATATTCTGATGACACATTAACTAACCAGTGATGGTTGATTGGTTGTTGAAGAGGAAGGTTTTGTCTTTTGTCCTTTTTTTTTTTTTTTCTATTTTAAGTTAGCCGTAGAGCCATTTCTTGAAGCAGAGTTCGTTTCTGTGAAGCGTTTATCACTTGATTTGTTTCTGCGTTCTCTAACACGTCTGTAATTATAGCAGCTGCATGACCCAGTGGCTCCTCTGCAGCTCTCTTTAGCATGAAAGCCTGTTGCAAATGAGAAACCAAACATCAGTTTAACAAAAAAATGGTTCCAGCTTATAGAGAAGTTAAGAAAAACCAAAAGACCACAAATTTTTACAATCTAGTGCAACTTTTTTTGTCAGTAAAAAACTTGGTTCAAATCTAGAATCTTAGTTAGGGAAGTGGGGTGAAGAACCTGGCCATGGTGCGATATGGTTAAGGTACATGGTTCCTGAAACCAAGGTTCTCCATCAATTTGCACAGGCAAAGGTGCACAAAGTTGTATCTTGACTGATTGCCCCTGAGCTAGCCTTCTCGCACGTGACAACCCAACCTGAACATGTATAAATGAAAAAATATCAATTGATCTTAGCTTTCAGGTTAGCGGTCAAATGTGTCAACAGATAAAATAGAATGTAAATATAACCTGAAGTTTTCCAAGGTGCCATGTTCCAGATATACTCACGACTTCTACTATCTTGTCATGCATAGATTGTGGATCAAAGTTGTCATATGTTTCATCTTCGTTCTGCCATAGATCCACTCCTCCCATGTAACTTCCAATGTTTGCAACAAGTATTCCTTCCACATCCTTGAGAGATTTAGAATGGAGAAGTTAGATCATTGTTTGCAACAAGTATACCTTCCACATCAAGCGGGCTTTTTTCTGTTAGATATCTGTGACTCACCTCAGGAACCTCGATGTCAACACCATCCACCTCAACTCGAACTTGCCAAGGGAAATCTTCGAATGTTCGGTCCATTATACTCCTTGCACCTTCTCTAGCGTAGAGAACTTTATTCATAAACTGCACATGGAGAACATTCAAATATCACTTTCATGAACTAAGGATTAATAATACAGCTTCCTACAATAATGCCAGTTAAAGTCATGATTCTGAAAGGTAGAAGTACAGTTGTCCTGAGGCTATATCAAAATTTTATTAATTCAGGTTTGTTTGGTTACCTGGCTATAAAATCTCTCTGGATTCTCCTCCCGTAGATTGTGAATATCAAGGGCAACCTTCGCATCACACCCAACTCCTGTTAAGATTTGCAAAGTTAGCAAAAAGTTATAGACTTTGGGTTTCAGGACAGCAGTCAAATTACTAAGGATCCAACACACATCAAAATGGGAATGGTTCAAACTAAACCTCAAGCATAAAATTATTTAAAAAGAACCTATATCCTTAACAATTTTATTTATATAGATTTCAAATGCAAAGCGGTGATTGTAAATAATTTTATCCCAGAGATATGCAAAGTCCTCAAAAGAGTATTATGTACGAAAAAGAAGTTGCAAACAAAACTAATATATGGAACTGACATAAGATACGTTGAACACAAATGAAGCAGCTCCACTACTTCAAAGGTTAGCAACCTCACAAATAATTGAAATAATATCAAAAGCCAAGCTTCAAACAGTTTCACCTAGAGGTTTTGAATTTAACTGACCTATATAATTGTTCATATATTTTGGCGGCAGGAGTTGTTTTCCTTGTTGATTCAGAATCGATACTTTCCAACGATCAAGGACAGTGACTGCAGCATGCTCTATGTTCTGTAATACTGTACATAAGCCCCCTTGTCTCTCAACAGAACCCAAACCACCACCCCAATTCAATACTCGGGCTAGATCATTCCCAGTTCCAGCAGGCAGGATAGCAACTGCAGGAGGAGAGACAAAATTCTGTTTGTCTATGGCATCCAATACCCAACCAGCAGTGCCATCTCCACCACAAACAAGAACTCTAAAGTGAGGAACCTTCCTAAAGAGGAAAAGTCCCACTTCTGGTCCCTGCACTGAACTCAATTCACATACCTGCAAGAAACAGCTCCATCAATAAAAACTTTAAGACTATAACTAAAATGCATTGAAAACGTCCACAGATATAAGTCCGTGATGAATTTTCAGGACAGCATACTCTACCTGTACGGGATTTAATAGCAGATGAAGGCGCTGACGAAGGGAATCACCTCGTTGAGCACCACTCTTTTTGTTAATAAAAACCAACAACGGTCTTGCATCTGGAGGCAAATCAGCTAGCTCATACTTAAGTTTTGACCTTAGTGCCTGATGTTCATCCTTCTGACCAAAAGACCCACTTCTTTTAACACTGGGCTTCTTTTCCAGCTTGCCATTGCTGTCACTATCCCCGTGAGAGGAACCCCCATTCATAAGGCTGGTAGGATTTTCTAGAACGGTATGGGAGCCATTAACAATTGGACCTGTTTCAGTTGTACTTTCTGTCGATTCATCACAATTGCTACCACTATTACCTGTGTCAGCTGAAGTTTCATTAGCTTGCTTGTACTTTTTGCTTTGAATTCTGATACTGGCACGGACAGTTGATGCAAGTTCATTTGCACCATGCGTAATTGTGCTCAGAAATCCTCCAGCGGGATTCCGCGTCAATTCCTTAACATAGAGAGGGCACAATATTAACCTTCTAAGCGGGCCTAAATCACAAACGTCACCTGTTTCATTTGACATATTACTGTGACAGTCAACATGCACAAGACGTTGACACCACAAACAGCACCATATAGGAGAACCCCCAAGAAAGGAGCTACTACATGGCTCGTCACAGTAGCTACAAAATGAGGAGTCATCAGGCTGATCAGCCCCTTCTGTCCACCGCACTGCCCACTGGTGCACCACATGCTCATATCCAATCATGGAGACACATTTGCAATCTTTAGGCACATTTGAAGAACAGTTAAAATGGGCTGCTGCTCCACAGATTGTGCACCTGTGGAAAAAACTTTCTGAAGCTACGATTGCCTGAGATGGCGACATCGACTTCAAGCATGCACAACAGTTCAAGTTCTTTGCACGCGATATAGGGTCAAGTTCCCAGCTATGTGGGGCAACAGGAGTCTTATGTCTTGCTTTTGGGTTTTTCTTTGACCTGGCTATGGCTTTCATCCAACTTAAGTTGATATTTCTTCGCCATTGAAAAGCAGTGTAGGCAATGGTCAAAATACCAACAAGGGCAGCAACAAAATAAGAGAACATTAAACCATGAGACTCATACGTTTCAAATGGATTCCTGCTGTTCCAACTAGGAAAGAACATCCCCAATTCCCCGTCGTCTTCCATTTGTCTATGTTGCAACTCTACAAGTGTGAAAATCCCTGATGTTCGAGCCAATCAGAAGCCCCACAAGATTCTTTGTCTAAGTCAGGTCCAGACACAGATCATCAAAAATTCTTCTTCAAACTCCATATCCTCATCATCCATCAAACCTTAATATACACTGAACAAGTGATGTCGCAGACTACAATCACACTTCAACTGTAGAGGAAAAACTCGTCTGCCCTATTCAAAAAAAAGAGTAACTGTCATCCAAACAAGTTAAAAACAATTGCTTTCATAAGAAAAAAGAAAAACGAAACATTGCATACAGATTTCCCCAAGTTACTAAGTTCCAGAACAATGTAAACAGAAACAAAATTACAACTAGAAATAGAAATGATTGGCCATTCCCTTTTCTCAGATTCAAACTTTTTTCATTGTATTTGACTCAGATTCCGACTTAAAACTTAAAAGTCAAGTGAAAAACTAACTCAGATCACAAAATTCCAAAATCTCCCATAAAATTTGAAAAGAAACAAAATACAGCTTTCTCTCTGTCCGCGAAGATCCAATGGAAATCAAAAGAACGTAATCTAGAATTAAAAAAATGAGGACGGTAGAAAACCCTAACCTCCAGAAGCGAGAGAGAAGAAGAAGAGGTGATCAAATAAAAAGAGCCTAGAGATCGAGCAAACGATGCGAATTGCGAAAGCTATTGAGAAAACAACAATCGACGCAACAAGCACGATGCTTTTACTCAACCGAAATTCCCAAATCCAAAATTAATTTTGAAAAGCAGATGCTTTCGAGTGTTTATATATATATCTTTCTTTGATTTATTCGCTCGGACTCGAGACTATATATTTTTTCTCCTGATCTATATTTTATACGGAAAAATAACAAGTATTTATGAAAAGAGAAAGATTCTGGGCGAAGAAGAGGGTTAATCTACCGTATCCGGGATACACAGAAGGGCCACGTAGGATAAATGAATCTAGGATTTCGGATAGCCACGTGGCCAAACATTTTCTGTCGGCAAAGGGCCCAGGCCCATTACTCTCATAACACAATTCGAAACTGGTTCAGCATTTACGATATTGACCCATTCAAACACACTTTTTGGCACCCAAAATGGGTTTTGATTGCATTGTAACGACACGTGGATTTCTAAAATAATGTATTTATAATATTTTTGCTAAATGAGGTATATTTTTGCCTGACATGATGTGATTGTAGAAAAAAGCGCTATGTATAAGTTGACATCATTCGCTACTCTTACACTTAGAGAATAAATCTTAAATATCTAGCTATCATTGTAGTTTTTCCTTTTTTCAAGTAAAAATCTTTTTTTTGTTTTTTCCTTTTGGACGAAATCTTATTTTTGTAATTTAACAGTTATTACATAAATGAGTCATGATCCAAGTCTTAAACTCTAGATATCCCATCAAAATACAGGTTCTCCTAGCACTCTATCACAAAAGATTTGGGAAATCTAGTAATTGTATATAGATTTATTGGTTTCTTATTATGAAATATGAATTAATTGTACTAGATCAGAGTTCCATTTCACGCCTAAAAATAGCTTGATCAAGGTAATGTACTCAGACAAAACCCATCTCGAGACAAATCTGACGGTAAACATTTACTGACACACGAAATGATGACGTTGGTAAACATTAGACGTCATATCTTTCATTTCCTGTTATCAAATCTTACTCATAGAAAATGATATATATATATATAAAATCAAAGAAACCACACAAATCTCATTCCTTCTCTCCACAAGAACTCTTACAATGTCTTCTTCAAACTCCATAATCTCTCCCGTTTATCCAGCTCCGGAGAACAACCAAGTCTCCGTCGTAGCCAGGCAAGCTCTAAACCCAACTTCACATTTTTTCTTTCCTCGCAATCTTTCACCTCATCGTTACTACTTCTCGGCACCACCGCCGATTTACTTCTTCTCTAACAGTTGTCTCCCTACTCCTCCTTCAATATGGGTGTATTATCCTCTTTGGTTTATTAACCCTAACCCTAATCATCGCCATGAGCCTATACAAGAAGTACTTCCTCCTCCTTACACTCCAAACCCTAGCCAAGAGCTGTCTCCTCCACCAACTAGTAGTAGAAGGGTTATTGACCGGAGAGGTTACGGACGAGGTAAGAACGTGACATGGAGGAGAAGGATCAGACATCAAGTTGAATCCAACGCCGACCACACCACGACCGTCATGCTTCGCAACATACCGAACAGATATACGTATATTAATTATTCCATATTAGTCTTATATAAATTCCTTCATAATAACCAGAAGAATCTATGTTTTGTTTTCTATCATAGTGTGACATATATAAAATTTAATTTATGTTGCGGTGATGTTATGATGATGCATATGTTGAAGCTTATATATAATTACAATAATTGCAGGAGAGAAATGATGATTGAGTTCATCGATGAACAGTGTGAACAAGCAAACAAAAATGTGAAAGATGAAGAGTGTCCAATCGCAGCATATGATTTCGTCTATCTTCCAATCGACTTCAGGTAAAAGTTTCTCGTTATCAACTTTATCATTATACAATAGTTTCATCTTTGTTCTAATCGTTATATATATAAAAGAGGAACAAAGCAATGATGCTAAACAAATCTTGGAAATGATAATCGATAGTCATTGATTATCTGCATGATGTAACAACTTGCAAGAGCTATAATATGAAAATGTGGAAATTTTTTTTTTTGCATTAATGTATTTGTAAGAACTATAACAATGTCATAATTCAGCTTCTCATGTTTTGCTTGTACATAAAACTAACTAAATAAATGATACCATATTGAACAGGACTAAGTTGAACAAAGGGTATGCTTTTGTGAACTTCACAAATGCCAAAGCAGTGTCGACGTTCAAGAATGCTTGCAACCACATGCCATGGTCTTGTTTCTGCTCGAAAAAGGTTCTCGAGATTACTTCTGCAAGGATTCAGGCTAGTCTCTACTCCTTCCTCTACATATAAATAATATATATGCATAGTATGTTATATTAACCTTATTTTAACATTTGTGAGTAGGGCAAAGATGAGCTGGTGAAACATTTCCAGCAAATGACATATCCGGCTGAGGCGTACAGTGCGGTATGTTTCAGCCCAGCTCGAACCGGACCAGGGAATACTGTGCAAACCATTATGGTCGGTAAATGCACTGAACCAATGAGCTCGGTTTAGTCTTTTCATATATCATGCTATATATTTAGGATAATGAATAATGAATCTGTTATGTAATGGTGAACATCGAACTAGGATTGAAAAGAAAAAGACTCAGACACCGAACCAAATCCAAGTACTCTGAAATGTTTAGTTTTGGATTTGGTTTTTGATGTGTGTGAGTCTTGACTTTTTATTATAGTGTTATGTTTAAGAGTCTCCCTGTTTCTCTTGTCTCTCTATGTTGTCTAACTGTTGATGTTTATAAAATATATATATATATATATATATATATGGTGTTTCTCTTATTTGTTCGTGTGTTAATGATTATTCTGAATATCAAAAAATTAGTTGAGTTTGTTTTGTGAAAATCAATTCATACTCGAGAGTCGAGATGATATAAATGTGACATAAGTATATATTTTTCAAAGGGGGATTTTTTTTGAACCACCTAATTTACTAAGCAATTAAAAGTCCCGAAGTCTTTCTTATATTGGAAGGTGATCTAGCATAATGAAATAAAGAGAAATAATGACTCTGGCAGATATCGCCGGTGGATTTTTAAGATATTTCGACCTTTTTGAACCTTCGAAAAAGGTTTGTTACTTGAACTCACGTTAAAATATAACTAGAGAATCTTGTATAGAAAGGTACTTTTTGAGAGGGAGTTTGCGGTTTTGTAATTTTCTATTGTACATTGACCTGGCTAGATCCTATTTAATCGTATAGAAATGCTGCTATAGACCCTAGCTATTCTGTTCTATCTTATCTTCCGGACTTCCATTTTTTATTGAACCGAAACCATCATTGTTGTTGGTTTGGGTGACGAAGATTTCGCAATAGATACTTTGACAGAAAGAATAATAATAAATCTTTGTTCATTGGAGAATGGAGCTAACAGAAATGTACATTTTGTGCTCTCTACAAATAGTGACCAAAAAGGCAAAAAGGTTTTTTATTTTATTAAATATTTTTTCTCGTCATTTTCTTTCTCACTCTTCATGTTATTTTCATATTTTGTATGAACAACTAAAGTTACGTGAATATGTTTGGACGATATTAAGTAAACATTTTGAAACACCAAATATGAAATTTAAAAGAATGATTTACGATAATTTTGGAGATATTAATTTAAAACACTAAAATTTTAACCCTATTTGTTTTTGATAAATTCAACAATTTAAAAATCTAAACTCTAAAGTCTAAACATACCCTCTAAATAAATTCTTTCTATTTAATGTCACAGCTAAAAAAACACTAATGCAAAAAAATTTAAATTTATATTCAAGGGATTGATTAAAAATTTTCAAACAATTTTTAAAATACGTTTCTTTATTACTATTATTGGTACATCCATGGTGTCTCATATAATTACAGTTAATAAATGAATTAACTTTATGTCTTGTCACAAGTTGTATTGCAAGTAGAAATTTTACAAATTTTTTAATTGAACGAGATATAATAGGTCCGAAATCTAAAAAAGACAAAAATATATCCAATACAATGTAAAAAATTAACAAAATTAACAAAATTACAACTTTTTTTCAGAAAATGACGAAGGCAAAATGAATCTCAAAAATTGTTTACCATTTTTATCCATCAATAAATTTTCTTTTCTCAAATTGTCTTCTTTTATCTTTTTTTTCCACTTTGCCTTTTTATTTATTATCCCTTACCAATTTTAGAACGATTCAACAAGAACATTTTTTCTCTTTATCTTTTTATATTCATTTCCTATTCTTTACATATAATATATTTATACTAGTATGTGTATTATACATATCTTTTTTTTTTTTTTCTTTTTCTTTTCCCTCTATGTATCTTACTTTTATTTCGAACTTTTTTTTTTAAATACACGGGTAGTTATTTCTACAAATATGGGTATCTATACTAAATAAAAAAAGGCTATCTGAAGGCTCTCCATGTGTTCACCTCGGAAAAAAAAAACTCTTCAGAGAAGCTGTTGATGATGTGCCACGTGGCATATTAGTTCAATTCTTTCTAGTGACAAAGCAAAAGCCGATTAAAAAAAAGAAAAGAAAAATTGGATATATTAATACACATATCAATCTAAGAAAATGATTGTCTCATACAAATAGAACCGTTTCTTCTTCCTTCATATTAATTGTGTATTGATTTATATTCAATCTCATCGGTTAAAAAATGGATCGTCTCTTCTTCACCTTTAACTTTATAATTCGGAGTTACAATTCTGATGGAGGTTGTTGATGGAATATTGGATTTTTACCACATGTATTATGAAGGAATAATCAAATAATCAAATTCAAAGTTCCATAGGCCTCCGAATTTAGCGAGTCATGGGCTGATTTCCTGTGTAAAGATGGTGTGGATAATGGATAAATTCAGCGCACTCCATCGGCAATCTCACATTTTATCATGATTAAAAGGTTTATTCTTTTTATTAGTCTTTGATTCCTCTCCACATCTAATATTTTGTCGTCTCTCTTGTCCCCTTGTCTGATTTCTTGAATTTTTGTCTCTCTTAAAGGTACCATCTCTTTCTTACTCTCTTGGTGTAAAATCAAGGTTATAGATGAAGAACTCTGTAGGTTGTTAATTGTAATGTTGTTTTCAAATCACCAGGAAAAACAGAAGGCATCAGAAGTTTCTACCCCTGAGCTAACTTGTGTACCTAAGAAGAGACTGAAATAAGTTTTTTTGTGCTCATAATTTTATCTGTTAAAACAGTTATTTTTTCTATAACTGAGAATGGACATGAGGCTGTGTCCCCGCGACGTTAAACATCAACTGAAGGAGGAGTAATGACTCATGAAAGGAGAATCAAACAACCTGTGGCAGAAGAAGAGGATCTTGCAGAAACTGAGACTTAGCCACACAAGTGAGATCGAGTCAAAAGCTGCAGCATTCATAAAGGTCATGGCGAGATGGAGAAGACAGCTGTAAAAGGAGAACACTCTTGCCGTTCTGGAGAGTTGCAGCGCAAGAAACTCCCTCGACCTTGCTCCGTTACACAGCAGCTGGCCAAGGTGAAACATAGCACTGTAGACAATTAAGTAGTGTACAACGTGTTAGGTATGTGTTATTTGTAATTTTTCCATCTGGAGATGTATCATTCAACTATGGTTCATGCAATATGATAAACAAATATTTTACAAAAAAAATCTCAAATTGAGAACACCAAATCTGGAGGCATTTTAAAAATGCGGGTTTTTCATGAGCTATTTTTTGTTTGTCATTTTCAATCAAATATAACGTAAACTATCTAATTCAAAACCATAATCCCTAGCTAGAATTTCCAATATGATAAGTCCACTGGCTAAAAGTACTACAATAAGCTTTCACTTTTTGATTGTCAAATCATAATTTTGGTGATAGATGATATGGTGGGAGAACATATATGTTTAAGTGATCATCACCTAAGTCAGACATGACTTGATTAGGAGCTACTAATTAAGTTGCTACCAGATGTATGATTTTTACTTAGTTTGAATTTTAAAAGGTTTAGATTTCTTATTTGTGTATTTGAAAGTACGTCATAATGTAACAAAAAAACGCTTCCACCCTTTCCACGTTTTCTTCAGAATTTTAAATTAACTTTGGTAATAACTTAAACCATTAAAGTAATAATTAATTCTTTGATTTTAACACCACCCTTCATAAATAAAATTTTTAATTAGAATAGGAGATATCGACTGCAAATAAATATCAAGAAGTGATAAAGAAAGTGAGTGCAACTTTTTCTATAATATAGGGGAAGGATCTAAAGGTTTATCACCAAGTAACTAACGAGAAAATATAGAGGAAAAAGAAGCGGGTTTAGGGGTTTAGAGCACAATTATTTACAAGATGTTTTGAATTATTGTGCTATTATAGAAAAAAAAAAGTAAAAATTTTGGCACTTTTAGTCATTTTAAATTTAAATAAGCAAACCTTAATAGATACAATCTCAACGATAAATAGAGTAGATACTTCTGTCTATTTTTTAAATTTGTTTGCCACATTTTTTTAGCTATTAAAAATTAGTATATTCTTTGAACTTCCAATCTGAATAATTATCAAAGTGGAAAAGCGAAAAAGCGGATGTCTGCCCCGAGGATAACCCCTAGTAACTCTAAAAGATGATTAGAGAAATTCGAGCCGCTCCAGGTGGATTCAGTTAAACTTTTGAGGCTTTACTCTTGTCCTCTGGCTATTTTAACTAAAGTCGCCAAAGTTAGGGACTGAGACTTCAGATAGGAGAGGAGCAAAAGAGAATAATCATTAAAGACCGAGTCAAAACAAAAAAAAGAGAGTGAAAGCTACAGGAAGTGAACCCACTCCAAGAACTCTCAACAATAAACACCTTTGAAACTCAATAGAGTTTGTCACAAGTTTGGCTGCTCGAGCCATTAGAGGGCGACAGCAATCCTTCCAGCTACTTGATCAAGATCCCTTTGTCCACTCGATGTGATTTTCCTCCCACTGGTTACACGACAACCCAATAAACATGATCAACATTACCCAAAAAAAAAAAGGTGTCTATATCTCAAATCACACTACTAAGTACTAACCCCTTAGTGTCGAGGTCAACAATGTTCATAGTCTCAAGCTGCTGAAGAATGTAACGAGCAACACCGCCACTACTTTTGCAGAAGTGAGGCGGACGGCTTCCGTTCCTCTTGCTTCCTCCGTATATCCTACGGAATGCACCAACTCCAAGACCACCTCTCAAGTAGACTTTTCTAACAAATAAAATGCATCTCTCACAACCACTCTTAAAGTTATACTACAAAGCCGTAAAACGATTTCGACTCAAGAGTTTGTTAGCATACCAGCTCTGATGTAGTACCAGTCAGGATCATATGGGGCAAGCTCTTTCAATTTACCAGTCTTGACAATGTCGGTCCATGGAGGCAGCTCAATCTACATGAAAGGAATTGCTTATATTGTGGTGTTTACTAACGAATTTCGAATCAGAATCTGCGAATGCGTGGTTGAGGAATATAACCAATAATTGAGAGTAATACCTTGCCGGAGCGCTTGAGGTGAGCGGCGTAAGCCTTGACGAACTCGTGCGGCGACAAATCCTTCACCGTTCTCCCCGTCGCCATTTTGGTTCTGCTTCTGCTATGGCGTCGGTGAGCTTTTGATCGGAATTAAGAGGATGGATTCAATTAGGGTTTTGAGGCCCATATATTATGGCCCGCTATTGTATTGTAATTTAATTATTTTGAAACCAGCCAGAACGGTGTCGTCTTGACGTTTAGGTGGGTTTGGTTATAATGGTCTTGTTACTGGCCCACTCTACAACCACTCTCGTCTAAACCCTCTGATTCCAAAGAGAGTTTTGATTGACGAGCCATCTGCTTTGGACCCGAGCCTCGGATTCGCTTCCGCACCCGAACCTCGGTTTTGCTCCTGCGCTCGCCGTTGAAAATTTTTCGCACTGCTTTCGATCACTTTATCTCTCTCTTCCATGGTTTCGTTAATTCTTGGATTCGAAAACCCTAGCTTATTCTTAGATATTGAAGTCGGAGAAGAAAGCTTTTCAGGCGTCCATTTGTTGTACGGCTAAACGGGACACAAGTGTAAGTTCACACCTCTCTTTCCCTTTGTGGAAACCCTAGTTTTTTATATCTCCTTAAAGGAATGATTTTTACCCAATTCTTGGAGCGTGTCGGTAGGATTGAAGTCTAAAGGCTCTCGTTTGAGCTTGAATTCTCGGTTATCGTAATGCTCATTGTTAACCAAAGCTTCGATTTGGAGTGAAATTGTGTTGCGACAATTTTGGTCTCGATTGGGTTTGCGAGATTTCCAAGAAATTCTGTAAATTTTATAAAGTAGCTTAATTTTCAGCTGCCATCAGTGGTGAAATGGGAATTCAGCTATTTTTTTGTTTGTTTAAGGAACTTGATGACATTCACTGCAAATGAGCTCTAGAGTTTATTGGATTAGGTGTGCAAATGAAGTGTCTTTTAGATTCAGAAGTTGATTGGGAGCTTAGGATTTGGCTTAGTGGTCGTTTAGACTTCAGTGTACGGTTTCCCATTTAAGGAAACAATGCTGATTCAGGTTTCCTTGTATCGATTCTCAAAGTTTAAAGTCTCGCTTCGCTGGTCTGTGGGTTTTTCAGCTTGCTGAAACCCAAAACGATCATGACTGATGGTTTTGTTTGATTTGTTTTTTTTTTTTATTTGTAGAAACAACGTTTGTTTTAGCTTTCTCCTGTATCAATGTTATTTACTGTTTTTGTTTCACTTTTTGGGTTCAATTTTAATTTGCAGTTTGTTTTGTGTGTTTAACAGGAAAATCTACGAATGTCCAGAGCATGTCAGTTGGAGCTAGCTCATGAATTCTCGGGAAAAACTGAAAAAGGTGTTTAAACGCTCTCTAATTTTTTTTACATTCGAATTTTAGATCAGAGTATACACAATCTTGAACTCGTTTCTGTTTCTTTTTGAGGTGCAGATATTTAAAAATAATTTATAGTAGCTGAATCTATGCCTGGAAACGAATTTGGAGAGAAGATCCACAATTTCTTTGAACAGGAAGGCCTATCTCAAGGCCAGCATCAGTCTCAAGTTGTTGACGGAAGCTGGTCCAGTTTAAGTAATGGTCTAGTCAGCAACCAGAGGCAGATAAACCCATCCCTAATTACCAATCTGAAGAGTTATAGCACTCAACAATCTGGTATGGATTTTTGTCTCCTTAAGACAGGGAATTCCACAACTTATGCTCTATATATATGTTTAATTTCATAGCTTCTAGCTTATATGCTGGATATTGCTCTGGTTGTTAGCTTTTAAACCTAGCTTTCTTGCTTATTCCAGTTGATCCCGAGAGAGCTCAGTCTTCAAATTCACAACATGGTTTGAATTTTACTCAGCAGCGTATGAAGTCTGAGTTCTCCAGAAGTGCAGTGCAACAACACCAGCAACCCACAAATGGTTACATGCATGGGAACCTAGTATTACAGGCATCGCCAAATGAGGCAAACTTTTTGGGAGTGGATGTAGAATCTAGTAGGGATATGTTGTCAGCGATAGGATTCACTCCAGATCTTCATAAAATTCCTATGAGGTTTGAGATGGAAGAATCTCCGGTTAATTTTGATTTCTTTGGTGGTCAACAACAATTGAACAGCCAGCACCCTGGTATGCTCCAGCCTTTTCCAAGGCAGCAGATGACATTCAATGATATGCAACTACTAAAGCAGCATGTTATGGCTAAGCAAATGCATGAATATCAAATGCAACAACAACTTCAAAAGCAACAGCTAGAGGCCAGGCAGCTCAATTCTATGAATTCAAATGCAGTCAATGGAAGTCGCTCAAGTGATAAACAGTCACATCCTTTGATTAATGGTATCCCTCTTCAGGATGCGTCTAATAATTGTTGGCAGCCTGATCTTATGACAGGAAATACAAACTGGATGCATTGCGGCATCTCGCCAGTTGTTCAAGGTTCATCCAGTGGGCTCATGATTACCCCTGAGCACAGGCAGACGAACTTAGTGGCACAACCATTTGAACCTTCCTTGTATGGTATGCCTGTTGGTGGGACAAAGGCACCTCAAAATGCCTTTTCTTCTGTCCAGATGAACATGTTAGCTGCCCAGCATGGTTCTGCAAACAGGAGTTCCTCTTTGACCAATCAGCCAACTTCATTTCTGAATCAAGGTGATGTACAGGATAGTCATATGCTCCCTAGATCCACATACCATGAGAAACTATTTTTCTCCCATACATCAGTTCCAGGTTCAAATAATAGGCCCAACGTTGAAAGTTTACAGCAAGATGGTTCCTATAATAGGAACATTTCAGTGCAGGAGAAATTTGGTCAGGTGGATGGTTTATCAGAAAAATCATCAATGAAAGTGCCTGAAAATATAAATACATTGCAGAAGTCGACAACTTTAGATCCAACAGAGGAAAAGATTTTGTTTGGTTCGGATGACAATTTGTGGGAAGCATTTGGAAACAGCACTGACATGAGCTTGACTGGAAATCTTAGTTCTGACCTTTTTGATGCATGCCCCTCATTGCAAAGTGGGAGTTGGAGTGCTCTTATGCAATCTGCAGTAGCAGAAACATCCAGTGATGATGCAGGCGGACGTGGTTGGGCTAACAACAATAGTGGCCCACATGTTGGTAGTAAGGCCGAGGATTTTGGTGTCAAGACTTCAAATGCACTAAGTGAGAGACTCCACAGTGATTCTACTCGGGCAGCTGTTCAACATTTGCAGGACAAAGGAAATTATGTTTCAGATCATGGCCTGTTGGAGAAGCCAATGGCTCAACGGAGTCAAATGGCTGGAAATATGTTTCATCCTTCAAGTTCTGGTATTGGTGGAGAGAATAATTCGTGTTCTGTTCGAGAGAATGAGGGCATTGAAGATAGGTTTGGTATCTGGAAGGCTGCTTCTAATGCACATTTTGCTGTTCCGTTTGAACAGAAGAATCATTTCACACAAAATCCACAAATGCAAAGGGAAAACTATGGATTTGGCATCGCTGGTGCAGGAAATGATTCTAGCCCTTCTAGGGGGGATGTCCAGGGAAATATCCAACAGTATTTGGATAATAACTCTGTGGAGAAAGCTATCCCTCAACTGAAACCTAGAGACGGCAGTCAAATTCTTGAGTCATATGTGAATAATAATGCTGTTGAAGTCATGACCGAATCAAATAAAATGGGGACTTCTGGAAAGGAGAACCTAAGTGATAGTTTTCGTTCGAAGTTCTCACAAGAGCTACCTTGTGGGAAAGAAACACAATCTGGTCATGTCAGTAATAGGCCGTCGTTAAGTCGCAAATTTCAGTACCATCCCATGGGTAATATTGATGTCACTGATGAGCCTTGTCGAGAAAAAGTTTCTCATTTGCCACCCACGTTGGAGCAGTTTTCTGTAGGAAACCAAGGGTATTTTGGGCAGTCAAAGTCTCCGAGTCAGCCACCTATGAACATGCGAATTGAGAGGGTAAAGCTTTATCCTTTGTTTTTTTATTATGCGGAGTTTTAGAAATCCAAATCCCTCTTAACATTCTTTTGGTTTTTTGATGACAGGGACATGTTTCACAAAACGACTTGAATTACACAAATGAGACTTTTAAAGGCATGGGTTCAGAAAATTCACCTAGTACATCTGCTTCAGGCGACAGAAGTGTTGATAGGTGTAATCAAGTGAAGAGTGCTTCGTCAAGGTATTCGTTCTTTGGGTTGAGAAGGTTTACTTAATAATATTTGCTTAAACTATTCACTCTCTGAACCCGTTTCTGGAGTTATTTAGATAGTGTGACATTTTATAGATCGTAATGTCAAGTAACTGACAGAGTTAGCTAAGTCAATGTTTTCATTAATTTTTCTTACTGTGGTCATCAAGTCGCCCTTAACCCCTAATTGCTTGCAATTCTTGCTTTCCAATTACCTTTCTAAATTTTTTTTCCTTGGCAGGCAGACTATGCTTGAGCTTCTTCACAAGGTGGACCAGTCGGAGGAGAATTCCTTGGAAACAAATGGTTCTGGGATTCCTGATGCAAATATCTCTGCAGAATATGGTGGTCAATTTCAGAATAAACCTTCATCTGCTTCTCAAGGGTTTAGTCTACAGCTGGCACCGCCATCTCAACCAGCTCCCTCGCCCGATAACATGCAGTTTTCTCAGAATTCTTTGCAGCCACTGAATTCACTTCATACTGCCCCTGGAAAAGGAGGAACAAGTCAATCAAGGTTTGCTCCGTGGGCATCTAATCAATCTTTTCCTCAGCAATCTAGTCATCAAGGACCATTTCCTGGTATCCCAGGGGAAAGCAACATTATCTCTGGTTTCCCTTATTCCAGAGGGTATCACCAAAATCAACAGATGCCTGTTGCTACACGACAGTCGACTCCTAATTATTCAGTCAATACATCTTCTGAGTTGTCTACCCCTCAAGGGAAAGAAAGAGGTGAATGCAGGGATATTGATCAACATGGACATTCAGCACAAACACCCTCCCTGCTAAATCCTACTACCCACAATAACAAAGGAGGTTCAGCTGAAGGATTTCCTATGCTGCCTACTTCTCAGCCTCTGGTTGCATCCAGCTTGCCTCAGCAAAATTCATCTTCTGGTATAATGTCTGACTCACGAGCCGGTATTTCAACACCGCAACATCGGTTTTGGAACCAGTCTTTTAAACCCCAAGCAGATATTTTACGGTCGCAACCATTGCCCATCAACAACATAGAAGGGAGCTTCTCAAGGCAGGAGAAGACAAATCAAATACCCTCCCCAAATGGAGGAGACATATCATTAAGTGGGAGGGACATGGGCAATTTGCATGAGTTACAGAGTAAAGATACAGGTGCAAAACAAACATCTGATGTTGCTTCGATGTTCTCCAAAATGGTGCAGAGCAATCTTCACACCTTTGGTCACTCTCTTCCTTCAAATTACCCTTCCAAGGATAGTGTGCGTCACGATGAGCATATGGCTGGAGGTGGGGAAGGTGATGGACCCAAGACGACTGTAAAGAGAGTCGAGGATAGTGCTGTTGATCCTCAAAAGGTAGCACCCAAAGGGGAGCAACAATCTCCTTCAAGATCTGATGGTTTACTTAGAGATGGATTGAACAAGAAGGAATCAGCAAACCACAATTTGCATTTAAGCCAAATTGCCTCTCGGAGTTTCTCGAATAATAATCATCCGACCTTGGCTGGATCAGATCATCAGCAAATCAGTCCTCAGATGGCTCCATCCTGGTATAGTCAATATGGGACTTTCAAGAATGGAATGGTGCAACCCGTGAATGATACAGGGAGATTCAGCCCCTTGCAAATAGGAGAAAAATCTTCTAATGTTGGGAGTTTGGTTAATGGTACACATTCTGTTCTATCGTCAAAGCAATTTAATATGCAGCAAATGTCAGGCTCCGTACCAGGAGCAGAGATCCCCTCATCTGAGTCATTGCCTCATGTTGCTACTGACAAACTTATGAAGGTTGATAACCCAAAGAAGCGCATAACCGCCCCATCAGAACTTCTTTCGTGGAATAAAGAAGTCATGCAGGGTCCACAGAGGCTTCAGACGCTCAGGTGTGTGACTTATGAGCACTATGATTCAGATAATTTCATATCCATTACCGTATTAAATTTTCTATATTCTTTACAGTGAGGCCGAGGTTGATTGGGCCAGAGCAACTAATCGATTTGCTGAAAAAGTGAGTTTCCTCATTATATGTTTTCTCGCCGGTCTCTATGTACAATGTTGTTGAATACGTTGATGGCTTATGTTTTCACAGGTGGAATTTGAAACTTTACTTGAGGACCGCTCCCCTGTCAGATCAAAGAGAAGACTAATATATACAACACAACTCATCCAACAAATATTTTGCCCGCCTCCTGCTAGGGTGATGTCTCTGGTTGGTAGCTCAAATTATGAGTTTGTTTCGTATACTGCTGCAAGAGCTGCACTAGGAGATGCATGTAGCTCTACTTGTACAGATAGGAGTGAGAGATTTTTGCCCCTAAACAATTCAACCCCGTAAGGATATTTTCTGTTTATCCCTGAAATGCTGGAGATTTTTCTAGTGTTCGAGGTTCTGTATTCACACGAACTAATCTACTCTTATGTAGGTTGTCTGAGAGAACGGAAACTAAGAAAATCAGTGACCCGTACATTTCCAAAGCAGCTGAAGATTTCATTAGTAGAACACAGAAACTAGAGACTGACTTTGCAGTGTAAAAACCATAGCTCTCTCTTGTAATTGGTTTGAGTTCTAAATGGGCACTCATTTCGCCTGGATTGACCTCATGAACATCTCATTCTTCTTGCAGATTAGAAAATGGAACTACAATTTCAGACTTGAGAGTCGAAGTCGAGGATCTAGAGAAGTTTGCAGTGATCAATCGTTTTGCAAGGTTCCATCCACCATCCTCCTCTATGGATAGGACCGTGAGTTCACTTAGGTTAAACCCACAAAGGTATGTTACAATAGCTCCAATGCCTCAGAATATTCCGGACAGGGTACAATGTCTATCTCTTTAATTATTGATCAATCCATATAATTGTACTTTTTGGCCACTCTTCTCCATTCATTGTTTTCATAAATATCTCTCGCCCCAAATCTTTCTATTTTTGGGTGACGACTAGTTAGTTGGTCGGAATTCTTAGAACAGTGAAGGCTTTCATTGTTAAAAGCCGGAGATTTTCTTATTCTAAATATGTAGCAGAGTTGTATGCATCATCATAAACATTGTAAATTAAATCCATCTGTATACTTTAGTAAAGAAACTTTGCTCAGTACAAAAACCCCCCCACTTGGTTATTACACCTATGGTTTCCAGTAAACTAAGCATAGCAATAAATGACAATTTTGTTAACACAGCTAAGATTCTAAAGATTTTACTCTCAAGTCATTGGGTGCTTTGTACCATCAGTCAAAGCTTTAGAAGGTGACTCTAATTTCTTCCCCGACCAATGTTAATATCTCATCCACCCTGTAACAAATACGCAAGACAGGCTCCTCAGAAATTACTGTGCCCAGAAGAGCGGAACTCGGGTCAAATTGTTAACATTTACCTATGAGTGTGAATGTTTACTCCAGCAATCCAAGTTGTCAAGTAAATCTGTATGCCAAAGAAACTATTAAAAGTTTTATGATATAATGTTATCAGGAGCTGTCTTGTGTTGAATCAAAACTTACATACCTGCAAAATTTCTGCGGTTGGCTGGTTGGAATGAGATATAGAAATACCGAGATCATCTTCTTTCACTCGGGGTAGAATTGGCTCCGATACTTCCACGGAATATAAAGAGCATTTGGTGAGATCATCAAATTCCCCTTGGTAAAGCTCAACTGACCAACTGATATTGACAGGTTGAGGAACTTCAGAGCTTAGACAGACCAATTCCATTACAAGCAATCTCTGTTAATTTACAGAAATAATCAGAAACTAATCTAGAGTCTAAGATATATGTAGAGAAGGAGACTATACCTTTAGCATTACTTCGCGTTTGAACATCTCCACAAGCTCCTCGGCCATCTTCTCTGTGATCATATCAACATTTGGAAATACCAAACTTTAGAGATAACAACACAAAAGAGAAGCAAGTAATCAATAACTGTTGAACTGATGTTTTTGGATCTTACCAAATGCAGAGACATTCCAAAAACTAAACACAGCGATGCCACCGCAATCTCCAGCATCATTTGAGTCTTCCTTAGACGCAGAGAACTGTATAAGTGACCCGCTACTCAGCTTCGTATAACATCTTAGGGATCTACTTGCATTCACCATCTCAACAACAACAGCTACCTGTATTTTTCTACAGATTCGTTAATAGATCCTAAACCAGAACAGGATAATTTTCCCAATTCACAAGATTAGATGTATGTACCACACTCACCATTTCCTTGTAGGACGATAAAAGATTGATTCGATAAGAACTCTGAACACAGAAAGAGCTCAATAAGTGATATTAAAACAGAGAGATGGATAAGGATGAGAATGAACAGAAGACAAAAAAAGAACATTGAAATGCAAATTTACACCTCCTGCTTAAAGAGCTTCTTCAAAGCTTTCTTCTTGATATCAAACATGTCACTCAACACACCAAGTTCCATCATTGGCATAAACCTATTCCCATGGCAAACACAAAAGCTCTTCAATAAAACTGCAAAGCACCATTCAAAGTGAAACCAAATTCCAAAACGATTGCTTTCACATACTTTTGGGACAGATACGAATTGACGAGCGAAGTAGCGTGAGATCTTCCGGCAGAACTAGCGGCGATCCATTGTTGCCGACAAGTCGAAAGTTTTGACCACTGGTTCCTCAGATTCCGCTGAGCAGCTGGTTTCCATAGCCTCATCGATGATGATAAACTCGCCGGAGATGGAGATGAAGAAGCCAGCGATCGCGAAGAAGACGCCGGAGATGGAGAAGCAGGCGGCGGAAACTGCGAGATGCTCATCATATCCGAAATGAGTTTTTTGAGCTGAAGGAATGCTCCGTATTTATCTTACGTCGCCGGAAGTGAACGGCGTAAAGACGCCGGCGATATTGTTTTGTATCTCTACTTAGGGCTTATGAAGAAGTAACGCAAAGGATACAATTGTAATTTGATGAAGCTTCTTAACTCGTTTAAGTTAATTTAAATCGTAATTAGCATTTTATCTATTTAAGTATATAGAACCTCTAAGAACAATTACAGCTGATCAGATTTACCATCGGAAGTTTTGAGAGAGAAGAATCAGAAGATGTCTCACAGTCACGGAAACGCTTCGTCAGCTAACGATCCACGGCAACCTTTGGCGGCGAAACCTTACACTCCACGGCCTGTTGCTCCGGAAGATCTTCCCGTTGACTACTCCGGATTTATCGCCGTTATCCTTGGCGTCTCCGGCGTTATGTTCAGGGTAAAATTTATCACTTTTTCTGATTGATGCTCTGTTAATATAGCCAATACAATCGTAGAAACTCTTACTCCGGTTGTTTATGCTTAAGATTTGGTGAGTTAGATCGTCGGATTTGTATAGGTTAACTCTCTGATTCATCAACAGCAATCTGTAGCTCGTTCGTGATCTTTGACTTTGAATGTTAATTTGATTGAATTGATTTAGCTTACTTTCCCAATTGGGGGATTCATAACAGTGATTGTATCATATTTATAGACTAGAGATGAATAAGATCTTAGTTGAAATTTGAGCTCGAGAGAGAAGGCAAGAGTGACAGTAGATAAAAGATCAAATGTGGAGTTCCTAATAGAGATATCTCTCTTTACTTTGAACATTTGTTTCTTGGACTCTAATAAAGATGAAACTGATAGAAACTGTTCCATCCTTATTTTTGCTTTTGTGTGGTCAGTACAAGATTTGCTCGTGGCTTGCAATTATATTCTGTGCACAATCTCTGGCCAACATGAGGAACTTGGAGAATGATTTGAAGCAGATCTCCATGGCTATGATGTATGTTCCATCTCACTTATTCTTTTCATTATGTAATAGAATTGCAAAAACCACTCACTGTTAAAATATTTGATCCAACCATGGGATATAGATGATATGCTTCTTAAGTTTTACTTCTTTGGATCCAAAAGATGATTGTTTATGCTCATAATGGCGTGGATTGTTGATATTGACTCAGTTTTTTCCTTGTACTAAAACAGGTTTGCTATAATGGGATTGGTCACAAACTACTTAGGGCCTAATAGACCTACCACAAAGAAATGATCCTGAAGTTAAGAACGAGGGTACTCTGCTTTTTGATGACATATTTTATCAGACCTTGTTTGGTTCTTGTTTCCGCACCAGAGATTGCGCCATGAAGCTAGTGTTTTTATTTTGGTGGAACTTTTGTGTTCGACACTCTAATCTTTTAGTAACAAAACTAGAACTCTGAGCTCGTGTTCATTGCGGGGTTCAGAGAATCTGAAATCCGACTATTCTCTTTTCATCTCCCTGATTTTGGACCCGTTTATTGGATCGTAGTTGATATAGAAATCAGACGGAAGTTAAAATTGGAATTTTTCATAACAAATCAAATAGGAATTATTACAACAAATCTTTGATGACCAGTTTTGGACAGCACACTCAAAACAAATGGTTACTATCGGAATGCAAAATGCAAAAAAAACTTGGTTCTTTGACAAAAGAAATGCCAAATTTATAATTTTCATTCAAAATTGGCTTGCATTGCAGGGATTGAAATTTTAAACACGTTCTTAGATTTGGTTGCAATTGAAGTAAATGTTTAAGTTTGACTCCCAAATTTGTTTATAACTAATGCATGATTCCATCATCCAAGTGAATTTGAAAGAAACATCTTTAGAATTTTAGCTGTATGAAAACAAAGGAGGTGATACCTTGTGGCGTTTCTGTTATGGGCAATTTTTCTTTACTAAGTATACACATACAAATGGATTTGACTTACAATATTCGTGACAGTAATGCTACAGTTCTAGTAAGAAATCTCCAGCCTCTAGACGATGGAGGCCTTCACTGTTCTCAGGAGTCCGACCAACTAACTCTTACCCACCCATAAACAGAAAGATTTTGGGGAAGATTGGCCAAAAACTGAATTATATGGATTCATCAATAGTTACTAGTTAGAAAGAGAGACATTGTACCCTGTCTGGAATATGCCGAGGCATTGGAGCTATGGTAACATATCTTTGTGGGTTTATCCTAAGTGAAGTCATGGTCCGGTCCATAGATGATGATTGGTGGAAACTTGCAAAACGATTGATCACAGCAAACCTCTCTAGATCCTGGACTTCCACTCTCAAGTCTGTAATTGTACTTCCATTTTCTAGTCTGCAAGAAGAACCCGATGTTCATGAGATCAAGCCAGCCAAAATGAGTACCCGTTTCAAACTTGAAACAATTATAAGAGAGAGCTATGGTTTTTACCCTGCAAAGTCAGTCTCTAGTTTCCGTGTTCTACTAATGAAATCTTCAGCTGCTTTTGAGATGTACTGGTCACTGATTTTTTCAGTTTCCGTTTTCTCAGACAACCTACACAAGGGTGGATCTGTTCGTGTCAATACACAACCTCCGAACTCTAGAAAAATCGCCAGCCTTTAAGGGATAAACAGAAAATATACTTACGGGTTTGAATTGTTCGGGGATGAAAAGGGCTCATTCCTGTCTGTAGAAGTGGAGCTACACGCATCTCCTAGTGCAGCTCTTACAGCAGTATAAGCAACAAACTCATAATTTGAGCTAGCAACCAAAGATATCACCCTAGCAGGAGGGGGGCAAAATAGTTGTTGGATGAGTTGTGTTGTATATATTAGTCTTCTCTTTGATCTTACTGGGGAGCGGTCCTCAAGTAAAGTCTCAAATTCCACCTGTGAGAACATAAGCCATCGACGCATTCAACAACACTGTACATAGAGACCAGCGAGAAATTGTATTGAGGAAACTCACTTTTTCAGAAAATCGATTAGTTGCTCTGGCCCAATCAATCTCGGCCTCACTGTAAAGAATGTAGAAAGTTTAATACGGAATGGATATGAAAAGAATTAGGAATATTAGTTCTCATAAGCCACAAACCCGAGAGTCTTCAGCCTCTGGGGACCTTGCATAACTTCTTTATTCCAAGATAGAAGTCCTGATGTGGCGGTTTTGCGCTTCTTTGGTTTATCAATCTTTGGAAGTTGGTCAGTAGCACCATGACGGAATGAGGCAGATGAGGGAGTCTCCAGTCCTGGTGTGGAGCCTGAAATTTGCTGCATATGAACACTGTAACCATGGTCTGCAGTATTTAACTGCTTTGACAATTGAACAGAATGTAAACCATCATCGGAATTCCGAATGTTAGAATCTTGTTCTCCTATCTGAGTGAATCTCCCTGTATCATTCACGGGTTGCACCAGTCCGTTATTGAATGCCCCATATTGACTATAGCTGGATGGAGCTATTTGAGGACTGATTTGTTGATGATCTGCTTCAGCCGAGGCTGCATGATTCTTGTTGGAGAAGCTCTGAGAAACAGTTTGGCCAAAATGCAGCATGTAATTCGCTGGTTCCTTGTGAGTCAATCCATCCCTAACTAAACCATCAGATCTTGAAGGTAATTGTGTTTCTTTTCCACCAGGCAACATAGAAAAATCATGGGCATTTATCGGAGTAAAAGATTCCGGTGAGAACTTCGATCGAAAACTGTCACTTGAGTTTTCCTTTCCGGAGTTCCCCATTTCATTTGATTCAGCCATGACTTTACCAACATTATTACTCGCATAAGACTCAAGAATTTGACTGCCGTCTCCAGATTTCAGTTGAGGAATAACTTTCTCCACGGAGTTACTATTTAAATGCTGTTGGATATTTCCCTGGACATCCCTAGAAAAGCTAGAATCATTTCCTGCACCATAGTTTGCCCTTTGCAGTTGTAGAGTTTGTGTCTGTTCCATCAAAGTAGCTGAATTTGGATTAGAAGCAGCCTTCCAGATACCAAGTCTATCATCAATGCTCTCATTCTTTTGAATAGAACACGAATTATTCTGCACATCAATACCAGAACTTAAAGAATGAAACATATTTCCGGCCATTTGACTGTGCTGAGCCATTGGCTTCTCCAACAGGCCATGATTTAGAAGTATATTTCCTTTGTTTTGGAAATGCTGAACAGCTGTTCGAGTTGAATCACTGCGGACTCTATCACTGAGTGCATTTGAAGCCTTGACACCAGAATCCTGGGCCCTATTACCAATATGAGAATCTGCATGTGGGGCAGTAGTGTTGTTAGCCCATAGATATTGCTGTTTATTACCCCATAGATGTAAGCCTGCGTCATCACTGGATGTTTCTGCTACAGCAGATTGCATAAGAGCACTCCAACTCCCACTTTGCAACGAGGGGCATGCATCAAAAAGGTCAGAACTACTGGACGTAATATTTCCTGTCAAGCTCATATCAATGCTGTTTCCAAATGCCTCCCACAAATTGTCATCCGAACCAAACAAAATCTTTTCTTCTGTTGGATCTAATGTTGTCGATTTCGGCAATGCATTTATATTTTCAGGCACTTTCATAAATAATTTTTCTGATAGACCAGAACCCTCCATCAGACCATCCTGCCCTGAAATGTTCTGCTGACTAGAATCATCTTGCTGGAAACTTTCAAAACTAGGCCTAGTATTTGAGCCTGGAACTGATATAGGGGAGAACAGATTCTCCTGGTATGTGGATCTAGGGAGCATATGACTGTCCTGTACATCACCTTGATTCAGAAATGAAGTTGGCTGATTGGTGAGAGAGGAACTCCTGTTTGCAGAACCATGTTGTGCAGCTAACCTGTTCATCTGAACGGAAGAAAAGGCATTTTGAGATGCATTTGTTCCACCAACAGGTATACCATACAAGGAAGGTTCAAATTGTTGTGCCAGCCCGTGCTCAGGGGTAATCATGAGCCCAGTGGATGAACCTTGAACAACTGGAGAGATGCCGCTATGCATCCAGTTTGAATTTCCTGTCATAAGATCAGGCTGCGACCAATTACTAGACACATCCTGAAGAGGGATGCCACCAATCAAAGGCTGTGATTGATTATCACTTGAGAGACTTCCATTGATTGCATTTAAATTCAAAGAATTGAGCTGCCTTTCCTCTAGCTGTTGCTTTTGAAGTTGTTGATGCGTTTGATAATCATGCATTTGCTTAATCATAACATGTTGCTTTAGTAGTTGCATATCATCGAATGTCATCGGCTGCCTTGGAAAAGGCTGGAGCATGCCAGGGTTCTGGGTGTTTAATTGTTGTTGACCACCAAAGAAATCAAAATTCACTGGAGATTCTCCCATCTCAAACCTCATAGGAATTTTATGAAGATCTGGAGTGAATCCTCTCGCTGATAACATATCCCTACTAGAGTCTACACCCATTCCTAAAATATTTGCCTCATTCAGCGATCCCTGCAGCACAAGGTTCCCATGCATGTAACCATTTGTGGGTTGCTGGTGTTCTTGCAATGCACTTCTGGAGAACTCAGACCTCATAGGCTGCTGAGTAAAATTCAAACCATGCCGTGAAGCTGAAGACTGCTGTCTCTCAGGATCAACTGGAATAAGCAAGAAAGCTACGTTTAAAAGCTAACAACCAGAGCAACATCCATGATAATAAGCTAGAAGCTATGAATTGAACATATTTATATAGAGCATACGTTGTGTAATTTCCTGTCATAAGGAGAGAAAACACATACCAGATTGTTGTGTGCTATAACTCTTCAGATTGGCAATAAGGGATGGATCTGTCTGCCTCTGGTTGCCGACTAGACCATTACTAAAACTGGACCAGCTTCCATCAACAACCTGAGACTGATGCTGGTCTTGGGATAGGCCTTCTTGTCCAAAGAAATTGCGAATCCTCTCTCCAAATTCGTTTCCAGGCATAGATTCAGCTTCCACAAATTACTTTTAAATATCTGGACCTCAAAAAGAAACAAAAAAGAGTTCAAGATTGCGTCTCCTTTGATCTAAAATTCGAATGTAAAAAAAAAAAAGAACAATTTCAACACCTTTTTCCCCGAGAATTCATGAGCTACCTCCAACAAACATGCTCCAAATACTCAAGATTTTCCCGTTACACAAACAAAATTGACACTGCACATTTAAAGCTTAACACACAAAACAGTAGATATTATTGGCTAGCTGGAAAGCTAAAACAAATGGACTTCCATATGAAAAAGTATTGGACAAGATTCATTTTACAACAAAACATTAATTTCAGACAGGCAAGTATAAATATCTACACAGGAGAACCCTCAGACCAGGAACTAAGACTCTTAAATTTGAAAATTGATGCAAACAAAGTCTAATTAAGCTCCAATCAACTTCTGAGATTATACAGACTCAATATCAGCAAACCCGAGAGCTCATTTGCACTGAATGTCATCAAGTTCCTTAAACAATAAAAAACAGCTGAATTCCCATTTCACCACTATAAACCGTTATGGCAGCTATAAATTAAGCTAATTTACAGGATTTCATGGAAATCTCCCGAACCCACTTGAGATCAAAAATTGCAGCATCAAAATTTCACCTCTAATTAACATGAACATTACCATAACCTATAATTCGACCTCAACGGAGACTCTCCCAGACTCTATTCCTACCGACGCGCTTCAAGAATTGGGAATAAATCATAATAAATAAATTAAATTTAGGGTTTCAACAATGGGAAAGAGAGATGTGAACTTACACTTGTATCAAGTTTTACCGTACCAAAAAAAACAGAAGCTTTCTTCTCCGACCTCAATTTCTAAGAATTAGGGTTTTCGAATTCAAGAATTAACGAAACCAGGAGAGTAGAGAGAGAGATAAAGTGATCGAAAGGGCTGCTCAGTGAGCAAAACTGAGGTTCGGGTTCGGGTCCGGGACCGGGAGGCTCGGGTCCAAAGCAGATGGCTCGTAGATCAAAACTCTCTTTTACAGACAGAAGATTTAGAAGAGAGTTGTTGAAATGTGGGCCAGTGATAGACATAATAACCAACTAAACGTTAACACGACACCGTACTGGTGCTTCATAATTAAATTCATCAATGATTATTTAGATAGATATTATTGCTTTAGATAACTATGGATCACTCATCCACATTGACAACAACATGGAATTCGAACTCAGGTGATAGACGCAACAACGGATACCAGAACAAACCAATAAGGCATATGTCTTGGCTATTTTTCTCCTTTGGTCAATGTTACAACTTAGATATAACTTTGATATTAGATACAACTTTGATATTATTAGATCATTGATTTTTGTAAGTCATAATTTATGTTGAGAACAAAGAAAATTTGACTTTTATAGCAACGTAACAAATGTGGTCTAATACCTCAAATCAAACAAAACAATTCATATGCCATTAATACTTTTAATCTACTCATATAGAGATGGGCTCGAGGGTGGGCAATTGTGTAAGTGTTGGTGATGGTGCGAAAACAAAATTGCCACATATTGCTATGCTTTGTTTACTGGAAACAAGAGGTGTTTATATACTGTGCAAAATTTCTTTACTAAGTGTATACAAATGGATTTAACTTACAATATTTGTCATGACATTAATGCTACATATTTAGTAGAAAATCTCCGGCTTTTTTTGACAATGGAGGCCTTTTTCACTGTTCTCAGGACTCCGACTAACTAACTCGTACCCACCCAAAAATAGAAAGATTTTGGGGCAAAAAGAGATATATGAAAGTAATGAATGGGGAAGATTGGCCAAAAAGTTAATCATATGGATTCATCAATAGTTAGAGAGAGAGACATTGTACCCTGTCTGGAATATTCTGAGGCACTGGAGCTATGCTGACATATCTTTGTAGGTTTAACCTAAGTGAACTCACAGTCCGGTCCATGGAGGAGGATGGTGGGTGGAACCTTGCAAAACGATTGATCACTGCAAACTTTTCTAGATCCTCGACTTCGACTCTCAAGTCTGAAATTGTAGTTTCATTTTCTAATCTGTAAACAGAATCAGATGTTCATTAGATCAAGCTAGCCAAAATGAGTACCCCATTTTAGAATCGGAATCAATTACAAGAGAGAGCTATGGTTTTTACCTTGCAAAGTCTGTCTCTAGTTTATGTTTTCTACTAATGAAATCTTCAGCTGCTTTGGAGATGTACTGGTCACTGATTTTCTCAGTTTCCGTTCTCTCAGACAACCTACATTAGAGTGGATTAGTTCCTGTGAATACAGAACCTTGAACACTAGAAAAATCTCCAGAAAATATCCTTACGGGTTTGAATTGTTTGGGGAGGAAAAGCGCTCACTCCTATTGCAAGTGGAGCTACATGCATCTCCAAGTGCAGCTCTTGCAGCAGAATATGCAACAAACTCATAATTTGAGCTAGCAACCAAAGAAATCACCCTAGCAGGAGGCGGGCAAAATACTTGTTGGATGAGTTGTGTTGTATATATTAGCCTTCTCTTTGATCTTACTGGGGAGCGGTCTTCCAGTAAAGTCTCAAATTCCACCTGTGATAACATAAGTCATCAACGAATTCAACAACATTGTACAAAGAGACCGGTGACAAAACATGTATTGAGGAAACTCACTTTTTCAGCAAATCGATTAGTTGCTCTGGCCCAATCAACCTCAGCCTCACTGTAAAGGATATAGAAAATCAAATACGGTAATGGATATGAAATAATTATGAATTATAGTTCTCATAAGTCACACACCTGAGCGTCTGAAGCCTCTGTGGACCCTGCATTACTTCTTTATTCCATGAAAGAAGTTCTGATGTGGCGGTTTTGCGCTTCTTTGGTTTATCAACCTTCAGAAGTTTGTCAGTAGCAACATGAGGCAATGACTCAGATGAGGGGGTCTCTGCTCCTGGTGTGGAGCCTGACATTTGCTGCATATTAAATTGCTTTAACGATTCAACAGAATGTGTACCATTAACCAAACTCCCAACATTAGAAGATTGTTCTCCTATTTTCAAGGGGCTGAATCTCCCTGTATCATTCACAGGTTGCACTAGTCCATTCTTGAAAGTCCCATATTGACTATACCAGGATGGAGCCATCTGAGGACTGATTTGCTGATGATCTGATCCAGCCAAGGTTGAATGATTCTTATTGGAGAAACTCCGAGAAGCAATTTGGCTAAAATGCACATTGTGGTTCGCTGATACCTTGTTGTTCAATCCATCTTTAACTAAACCATCAGATAGTGAAGGTGATTGTTGCTCTCCTACCTTTTGAGGATCAACAGCACTATCCTCAACTCTCTTTACATTGATCTTGGGTGCATCACCCTCTCCACTTCCAGACATATGTTCATCGTGACTTAAGGTATCCTTGGAAGAGTAATTTGATGGAAGAGGGTGGCCAAAGGTGTGAAGATTGCTCTGCACCATTTTGGAGAGCATCGAAGCAACATCAGATGTTTGTTTTGCACCAATATCTTTACTCTGTAACTCATGCAAATTGCCCATGTCCCTCCCACTTAATGACACGTCTCCTCCATTTTGGGAGGATATTTGATTTGTCTTCTCCTGCCTTGAGAATCTCCCGTCTATGTTGTTGCTGGGCAATGGTTGCGACCGTAAAATATCTGCCTGAGGTTTAAATGGCTGGTTCCAAAACCGATGTTGTGGTGCTGAAACACTGGCTCGTGAGTCAGACATTATACCAGAAGAGGAACTTTGCTGAGGCGAGCTGGATGCAACCAGAGGTTGAGAAACGGACAGCATATGAAATCTTTCAGTTGGACCTCCTTTGTTATTGTGGGTTGTAGGATTTAGCAGGGAGGGTGTTTGTGCTGAATGTCCATGTTGATCAATATCCCTGCATTCACCTCTTTCTTTAACTTGAGGGGTAGACAATTCAGAATATGTATTGACTGAATGATTAACAGTCGACTTTCGGGTAGCGACAGGCATCTGTTGACTTTGGTGATATCCACTGGAATAAGGGAAACCAGGTATAATGTTGCTTTCCCCTGGGATACCAGGAAATGGTCCTTGATGACTAGATTGCTGAGGAAAAGATTGATTAGATGCCCACGGAGCAAACCTTGATTGACTTGTTCCTCCTTTTCCAGGGGCAGTATGAAGTGAATTCAGTGGCTGCAAAGAATTCCGAGAAAACTGCATGTTATCGGGTGAGGGCGCTGGTTGAGATGGTGGTGCCAGCTGTAGACTAAACCCCTGAGAAGAAGATGAAGGACTATTACGAAATTGACCACCATATTCTGCAGAGATATTTGCATCAGGAATCCCAGAAACATTTGTTTCCAAGGAATTCTCCTGCGACTGGTCCGCCTTGTGAAGAAGCTCAAGCCTGCACAAGAAATTTCTTTCAGAGAGACAATTGCAAAGCACAAATATTCCAAGCAATTAAAGAATAAGAGCTAGTTGATGACCATAGTGAGAAATCTACATAGGCAACTCTGTCAGTTACTTGACAAAATATCTATAAAAAGGTCAGACTAACTAAATAAATTCACAAGTGGACCAAAGGGTGAATAATTAACCAAACATAATTAATAAAACTTTTTCAACCCAAAGAGCAGTACCTTGACGAAGCACTATTCACTTGATTACACCTATCAACACTTCTATCAGCTGACGCAGATGTACTAGGTGAATTTTCTAAGTCCATGCCTTTAAAAGCCTCATTGGAGCAGTTCAAGTCATTTTGTGAAACATGTCCCTACCATAATGAAGCCAAAAGAATGTTAAGAGTAAATTCAAATTTCTTAGAAACCGCATAATCACAAACCAAAGAATAAATTTACCTTGTCAATTAGCATGTTCAGAGACTTTGACTGCCCAAAATGAGAAACTTTTTCTCGACAAGGTTCATCAGTGACATCAATATTACCCATGGGATGATACTGAAATTTGCGAGGTATCGACGACCGAAAACCAACATGACCAGATTGTGTTTCTTTCCCACCAGGAAACATAGACAAATCACAGGTATTTACCATTTCATTTGATCCAGCAATATTATTCGCATATGACTCGAGAATCTGACTTCCGTCTCTAGTTTTCACTTGAGAGATAGCCTTCTCTGCAGAGTTATTATTCAAATGCTGTTGGATATTTCCCTGGACATCCCTAGAAGTGCTAGAAACATTTCCTGCACTGGCAATGCCAAATCCATAGCTTGCCCTTTGCATTTGTAGATTTTGTGTGAAATGATTCTTCTGTTCCTTCAGAGCAGCTAAGTTTGGATTAGAGGCAGCCTTCCAGATACCAAGTCTATCTCCAATGCCCTCATTCTTTCGAATAGAACATGAATTATTCTGCCCATCAACACCAACACTCGAAGAATGAAAACTATTTTCAGCCATTTGACGACGTTGAGCCATTGGATTCTCCAATAGGCCATGATCTGAAACATTTTTTCCTCTGTCTTGCAAATGTTGAACAGCTGTCGGAGTGGAATCACTGTAGACTCTCTCACATAATGTATTTGAAACCTTGGCACCCAAATCCTGGGCCCTATTACCAATATGAGAATTCGCATGCGGGCCAGTATTGTTGTTAGCCCATTCATGAACGCCGGCATCGTCACTGGATGTTTCTGCTACAGCAGATTGCATAAGAGCACTCCAACTCCCACTTTGCAAAGAGGGGCATGCATCAAAAAGGTCAGAACTGCTGGACATAAGATTTCCTGTCAAGCTCATATCAGTGCTGTTTCCAAATGCCTCCCACAAATTGTCATCCGAACCAAACAAAATCTTTTCTTCTGTTGGATCTAACGTTGCCGACTTCTGCAAAGCATTTATATTTTCAGGCACTTTCATAAATGATTTCTCTGATAGACCAGAACCCTCCATCTGACCAAAGGTCTCCTGCCCTGAAATGTTCTGCTGACTAGAATCATCTTGCTGGAAACTTTCAAAACTAGGCCTATTATTTGAGCCTGGAACTGATATAGGGGAGAACAGATTCTCCTGGTATGTGGATCTAGGGAGCATATGACTGTCCTGTACGTCACCTTTATTCAAAAATGAAGTTGGCTGATTGGTGAGAGAGAAACTCCTGTTTGCGGAACCATGTTGTGCAGCTAACCTGTTCATCTGAACAGAAGAAAAGGCATTTTGAGGTGCATTTGTTCCACCGACTGGCATACCGTACAAGGAAGGTTCAAATTGTTGTGCCAATAAGTTTGCCTGCCTGTTCTCAGGGGTAATCATGAGACCACTGGATGAACCTTGAACAACTGGTGAGATACCGCGATGCATCCAGTTTGTATTTCCTGTCATAAGATCAGGCTGCGACCAATTACTAGACACATCCTGAAGAGGGACGCCACCAATCAGAGGCTGTGATTGATTATCACTTGAGAGACTTCCATTGACTGCATTTAAATTCAAAGAATTGAGCTGCCTTTCCTCTAGCTGTTGCTTTTGAAGTTGTTGTTGCGTTTGATAATCCTGCATTTGCTTAATCATAACATGTTGCTTTAGTAGTTGCATATCATCGAATGTCATCTGCTGCCTTGGAAAAGGCTGGAGCATGCCAGGGTTCTGGGTGTTCAATTGTTGTTGACCATCAAAGAAATCAAAATTCACTGGAGATTCTCCCATCTCAAACCTCATAGGAATTTTATGAAGATCTGAAGTGAATCCTCTCGCTGATAACCTATCCCTACTAGATTCTACACCCATTCCTAAAAAATTTGCCTCATTTGGCGATCCCTGCAGCACAAGGTTCCCATGCATGTAACCATTTGGGGGTTGCTGGTGTTCTTGCAATGCACTTCTGGAGAACTCAGACCTCATAGGCTGCTGAGTAAAACTCAAACCATGCTGTGAAGCTGAAGATTGCCCTCTCTCAGGATCAACTGGAATAAGCAAGAAAGCTACGTTTAAAAGCCAGCAACTATAGCAACATCCAACATAATAAGATAGAAGCTACAAATCAAACATATTTATACCAGATTGTTGTGAGCTATAACTCTTCTGATTGGCAATAAGGGATGGGTCTATCTGCCTCTGGTTGCTGACTAGACCATTTCTAAAACTAGACCAGCTTCCGTCAACAACCTGAGACTGATGCTGGTCTTGGGATAGGCCCTCCTGTCCAAAGAAATTATGGATCCTCTCTCCAAATTCGTTTCCAGGCATAGATTCAGCTTCTAAAACTTATTTTTCAAATATCTGGACCTCAAAAAAAAAACGGAAACGAGTTCAAGATTGTGTCTCCTTTGATCTAAAACAACCGTTGTTTCTGCAAAAAGGAAACAAAAGCACGTCAAACGAAAACCATCAGGCAAGATCCTCAACCCTAATTCATTTTATAACAAACAGTTATCAAGATAGGAAAGTTCAAATCTCCACACCGAGAACCCTCAGAGCAAAAAGCGAGATAATAAATTCGAGAATTGAAGGCAACACCCTCGAATTACAAGGAAACCTGAATCAGCATTGTTCCCTTAAATGAAAAACCCTACACCAATATGTAAGGACCACTAAGCCAAATTCTAAGCTCCAATCAAGTACTGAAATGATAACACACTCAATATGCACCAAATCCAGTAAACTCGAGAGATCATTCGCAGTAAATGTCAGCAAGATCCTTATACAAAAACCAGCTGAACTAGCATTTCACCGCTATAAATTCTTTATGGCAACTGAGTTTAAGCTAAATTTACAGAATTTATTGGAAATCTCGCGACCCACTTGAGATCAAAATTGCCGGAACACAATCTCACCCTAAATCGAAGCTCTGATTAACATAAACTTACCATAACCGAGAATTCAACCTCAAACGAGAGCCCTCCCAAAACTTCAATTTTCCCAAGCTTTTCCTTTTAGGGCATAGTAGACAAAATTAGGGTTTCCCACAGCGAGAAAGAGAGATGTATACTTACACTTGTGTCACCACTACAATATGTGGAAGCCTGAAAAGCTTTCTTCTCCGACGTCAATTTCTATGAATATGTTAGGGTTTTCGAATCCAAGAATTAACGAAACCAGAAGCGAGCGAGAGAGAGAGATAAGTGATCGAAAAGAGTAGGAAAAATTTCAACGGCGGACACAGGAGCAAAGCCGAGGTTCGGGTCCGAGAGCAAAGCCGAGGCTCGGGTCCAAAGCAGATGCTCGTAGATCAAAACCCTCTTCCTCATAGAGAAGGTTAGACTAATAGGTGTAGTGTGGGCCAGTGACTATTGCAACCGCCAACGACACCGTATTGGTGCGTTTCCTCACTAGTCAATCGCAATCATTAGACCTATGTTCACACATTTTAATAAAATATATCAAAGTTACATTATAATAACAATTTATTATAATTTTGAACTAATAATATCTATTATTTTTCTTGAAATCATTAATAACTGATAAAAAAATACATTAAAATAGAGAAATTGTAACTTTTTTTTAAACAAATTTTTTTTCTAAAAATAGGATTAATAAGAAACAGAGGGAGTATTAATTATTTTAATTTTTTAGGTAGCTCTAAATGAACATTTACTATAGAATCAGTTGGCAACTTAAAACAGTGTAGATTGAATTTTTAGTGATGAAGAACACAATAAAAGATACGGGACTAATTATTATAAATGAAAAAGCAGAAAAAAACAAATTTTAGTTACCGTTTTGTTTTAACAGATACGGAGATTAAAGATACGGGAGTATTATTTACCGTTTTATTTGCTTATTCAAAAATGTAGTACCATTTGTGTCATCATGGAACTCATTCATTACATTGTTTTTTTTTTTTTTGGCTTTGTGTTCGTTTGTTTGGTAACCATTTAAACATTACATATGTTGTTAATGTTATGAATTGCGATAAAAACTTGAATCATCTCCAATTCCAATATGAGATATAGTAACAGAATTATTATTTTTGATAAAATGTTGTAACATAAAATTGTGTCCATGTAAATAAGTTAGTTGCAAAGTTTGAGTATAACAAATTTTTTTAACAATGCTGTTCTCTATGTATTTCAATGTTGATAGTCATTGTCGATTGCAAATCTGAAAGGTTTGAGTTTCTATATGTTTTTTTTTGTCACTCGTTTGAGTTTCTATATGCTAAAATTACAATTTATGTGTCACGGTTTTGTTCGGTTAGACCAAAAGATTTATGAAAACAGTAAACTCCATATAGTCATACTTGATTTTGAATAGACACAAACCATTTGTGATCTGGCTCTGGTTTTTTGTTTTTTTGAAATTTATTATTGTGTTAAAAATTTAGTTTATGCCCAAATTTAATTTATTCCAAATCTAAACCTAATTTTAGATGAATTAAAAATCATATCGTTTTGTCTAGTGGAAAACAACAACCTCCTAACAACCTAAATAACCTAAAATCCTAAAACATCTGAACCAAATCGAACAACAAAATTGAATTGCACATGCCTATGGTCCCTCGACAAATATGGCAAGTCATTCTGCTAGGTAAGGTTTCTCACACCTTCTTTGATTTCATCCACCTCTTCCTGCAGGAAATTTTTGTTTCCCCAGATATTTTTCTAAAACAAACGTACTTACATGTATAATAGTATGGTAGTTAGTTTTTGTTTTCCTTTTTTATCATATAGTATTGTAGTTAATTATTGTCCATAATAATATTTTCATCTGTACTTGTGTCATCACTCGTCATCCCTACATAACCATCTCATTAGTCAACTTTCAAACTCACTGAGTCTGCGAGCCTCCTGCTTACACAAATCTGCAACTCATAAATATATTTAGTTAAATTCAAATATGCATAGGTATTGTTTTTGTGGGCTCGTATGGTACTTTTTTGTCCTCTTTCCAGCAAAGAAAGAAAGACTGATTTAGGAAAATAGGAAATAAAATGCGGTCTATAATCCACAAACGACGTTGCCTTTAGATATAACGCAAATCCCATCCGTTTCCATCACTTGCTTCTCAAATACAATTACGTTTGAGTCAAATCCCATCCCTCTCATATGCAACGCGTTTCAGTCACCAGACGCATGAAAGGAAAGTATGTATCGCAGCAAATATGTTGCATTTACGTTGTAGATTGAAACTCCAACTTACCGCTTCGAGGTAAAATAACCTTAGAGGACAAAACTAATATAGAACGTTCTATAATAAGAAGTCATTTGGAAGAAGTATAACTTCCCAAAATTGTATTCTTGTGACCATATATCATCCAACATTATGAACCACATATCTTACCTACCATCCACGAGTACTCTAGCTACCACAATTAACAAAAACTATACGGTTCAGGGTTTCTGAGTGAATATCGTTTAATTAGTATTAATAACTAATTTTCTGAGTAGTGAGTGATTTGCATTACAAACGATTATATATAACTGTTATATCACATATTTAAATCTCTAATTTGGTTCGTTTAATGGGTTCGTACATGCCCTAATTATCGTCTTTTGGGTTAATTTCCTAATTTTATATTATGAGTTGACGACCAAAAATTATATTGTACACGATCCTACGAGTATTATTCAGATAATCAGATTTGTTTAATTTGTTTTTCTAAACACTGTGTCTACTGATTGGAGATATTTTATTTGTTTTAATAAAAAAATTATAACTTTTTTTAACACCACGTAATTATTTATTTAATGCTAGTGAAACTTTCTTGTTTATTTATTTTATTTTGACAAAATGGTTGAAAAGTGTATACTCTAATGTTTATGCACAGTTATGAATTTACCATCACGATAGAATATTATGTATCTAATTAATATACACAAATAGATTTGATTGAACTATTTATTAAATTATGTATTTTAAAATATGTTTGACTTAAGGAATAATATAAAAATAACACAATTTTAGTGTCTTTTCTTCAAAAGGCAAATTAGTTTAGAAAATGTTTAACAAGTCTTCATAAATTTTTTTTAAATATATACAATTTAGTATATTTGTTTAATGTTATAAATCATTGTGGATTGTCAAACTCTAGTTCTGGCCCATCAGGCCCATATCCGATGAGACTTAAGACGGTTTATACTTTTCCTATTCCGAATAGGATTTTCTTTTTATCTCTTGTATTGATTCTTATATAAAGGTTCTATTGGAACCTCATTATTGATAATACAACACACGAAATTCCCCCATAATTCTCTATAGTTTACAACACGTTATCAGCACGATAGTCTCTAAACCCCTAGCTAGCAGCCGCCGCATCTAAAACCCTAATCTCGCCGCCGATCACAAAGCAACCGGATCAAAGCAAAGCAAAGAAGATCTCTTGAAACCAGTCAATCTTACTTCACTCTGAGACTCGGTTCCTCCAATACATGGTAACGGGGTTGTGAAAAGATTGATTGAGTGTATTTCTTGAGGAAGATATATGGTTCGTGATTTTCACTTCAAACTGAATCTCTAAGGTAAGTTCTAAAACCCTAGAACATATATAACCATGAAATCGGTAAACCCTAATTAAATTAGGAAATCTCCAAAACCCTAAAAGATGATCTATATTCGGATATATGTTCCGATGCTCGGTTGTTCCGGCTAACCGGAAGTCATGTGTTCGGATGTATGATCCGGCTGTTCCGATAAAAACCCTAATTATATAGCATGTTCAGTTTTTCATGTTCAATATTAATTGTATGATTGCTGGAGTGTCGCAAGACACGGATATTATTGTGTGATTAATTATTATTTGTTTGTTGATATTCACGATGAGGTTATGAATTTGGTTAAATAATTATGAAACTCTAATTAATATGGATATTGCACATATATGTATAAACCCTAATTGATCCACATATGATTGTTTGTTTGATTGATAAATTTGATTGCATGATTAATTATCATAAATTAAAATCCGATCAAAGCACATAGATATGTTAAGATCTTGCATGAAAATTCGATCATATAATTTTGCTAGATTATTATCGCATGAATTTATTTTACATAACCTTGCTATTTTGTTAAATCGGTTGCATGATAATAATTATCACAAATTAAAATCTGATCAATATATAAATATTTAAGCTGCATGAGAACCTTGCATGATAATTTGAACTTGTATTTTGAGCATGCTAGGTTGCTAGAATATTATCACGTAAATTATTTTACACCATGCATGAATATTAAAATTTTGTGATACTTAAGAGAATATGATGCATAATTTCAGATGTCGAATATCCAAAACTTAGAATTTGCTGCCCTTACTCTCTCGGGAGATAACTATCTACAATGGGCATTGGATATTAAGATCATTCTAAAGTCTAAAGGACTTGGCGAATATATCGTTGAGAATAATAATGAGAATGAAAGAAATCGATACATGGCAATTATGATAATTCGCCATCATCTTGCTAAGAGTCTCAAAGATCAATACTTGACAATTGAAAATCCTCTTGACCTTTGGAACGAGTTGAAAACAAGACATGATCACCATAGAATGGTGATGTTACCAAAGGCAATGTATGAATGGAGGAATCTAAGGTTCCAGGATTTTAAATCCGTGGATGAGTATAACTTGGCCCTATTTAAGATTGTCTCTAAATTGAAGTTGTGTGGTGAGAAAATAACTGAAGAAGAGATGCTTGAAAAGACATACTCTACATTCCACACAAGTAACGTATTGTTACAACAACAATATCGTGGAAAGGGTTTCGAGACATATGCAAGTTTAATCTCTTGTTTATTGCTAGCTGAGCAAAACAATGAGTTATTGATGAGAAATAGTGAAATGAGACCTCCCGGATCAACCCCACTCCCTGAACCCTTTACGGCCGCTGAAGAAAAGAAAGAAACAAACCATGTCCATAAAGAGTTTAATGGCCGAGGTAGAGGCCGAGGCCGTGGACGTGAAAGATGGCAAGGAGGTTGTGGCCGCAGCTACAGTCCCTATGGCCGAGGACAAGGCAGAGGCCGAGGGTATCAACCCAACTTTAATCAAGGCCGTGGAAGAGGCCGTGGCAATTTTTCTCAGCCACAAAACTCGATCAACAAGCATGGATGCCATCGGTGTGGAATGGGGAATCATTGGGCCAAAACATGTAAAACTCCCAAGTATTTGATTGACCTCTATCAAGAGAGTATTAAAGGGAAGAATCCAGAAGCAAATTTGGTCCATCAAGATCATAAAAATGATTTTGATCATGAGCAAGATGATCTAATGTAATATGAGACTTCAGATTGTCTAAAAGAATAAAGTTGATCTCGACATTTAGTTTCTATGTTTGGTTTTGGTGTTTTTATTTGCTTGGATTTATGTTCTTGAATTTATTTGTTATTGCTATTATTTTGGATTTATTTGATTTAATGAAAGGATATTGTTTTAAGTCTCTAAAATATGATTATTGATTTTGAAGAATGAGTGATGACAAGGATATTTTCGTGGTGGATAGTGGATCAAGCCACACGATTCTAAGAGACAAAAGATATTTCATAAATCTCACACTCAAAAGTGCCAATATATGTACCATAGCGGGTATGCTAATTTAATAGAAGGGTATGGTCAAGCAAACATATTATTTAATAGAAGGGTACACATCTAGAAATAAGTGATGCACTATACTCACTGAGCTCAAGAGGAGCCTATTGAGTTTTAAAGACATTCGAATGAATGATTTGCATATTGAAACTAAGGGCGAAGGAAATAAAGAATTCCTTATGATATTTGAACTCGCCAATGGCCATAAGAAAATCCTAGAAACCATACATGCCATATCTACAGGCCTTTATTGTGCTAAGATAAATATGATAGAAGTAAATGCCAGGGTAAACAAAGTGTTTTCCGAAAATTTCACTCTATGGCATAACCGGCTTGGCCATCCCGGTTCTAACATGATGCGAAAATTGTTATTAAATACAAATGGACACACATTGAAAGAAAGAAGAGTTATCCCAAAGAATCTCACGTGTGAAGCATGTTCACTAGAGAAACTCATAGTCAGGCCATCACCAGTAAAAGTGAATAAGGAAACATTGAATTTTCTGGAAAGAATACAAGGTGACATCTGTGGACCAATTCATCCACCTTGTGGGACGTTTAGATATTTTATGGTACTTATTGATGCATCCATGAGATGGTCACACGTATGTCTATTATCAACTCGAAATTTGGCATTTGCGAGATTACTTGCTCAAATAATTCGTCTAAGAGCACACTTTCCAGATTTTCCTTTAAAGACTATACGTCTAGATAATGCTGATGAATTCACGTCCCAAGCGTTTAATGATTATTGTATGTCCATGGGGGTAAGTGTAGAACATTCTGTGGCACATGTACATACACAAAATGGATTGGCCGAATCATTTATCAAACGCATTCAACTAATTGCGAGTCCATTACTAATGAGATCAAAACTCCCGGTCTTAGCTTGGGAACATGCAGTTTTACATGCAGCTGAACTAATTCGCATCAGGCCATCTAGTGAACACAAATATTCCCCATCACAATTGCTAACGGGTCATGAGCCAGACATATCCCATCTTAAGACATTTGGATGTGCCATATATGTACCAATTGCTCCACCACAGAGAAGTAAGATGGGACCTCAAAGGAGGATGGGGATATATGTTGGATATGATTCTCCCACCATAGTTAAGTACCTTGAGCCAACCACGGGTGATCTATTTAAGGTCAGGTATGCGGATTGTCACTTTGACGAATCCAACTATCCAACATTAGGAGGAGATAATAACAGACTGGTAAAAGAAATTACATGGAATCAAACATCCTTAACATGGCAAAATCCTCGGACTAAAGAATGTGAAATAGAAGTCCAAAAGATTATACATTTACAAAAGCTAGCTAATCAATTGCCAGATTCATTTGCTGACCCGAAGAGAGTAACAAAGTCATATATACCAGCTGTTAATGCACCAATAAGAATTGATGTCCAAGAGGGACACAATCAATTTGCTACATAATCTAAAGCGCGCTTAAAGAGAGGTAAACCATTAGGTTCCAAGGATAAGAACACTCAGAAATCAAAGAAATGTGCAATGGGAGAATCCGAGGTTATTGGAACCCTAGACATGAATGAACCAAAGGAACCCAACATTGATACTCGGGACGCCGAGCTTCAAGGTCCTGAAGTTCTTGACAATAATAAGATCTCAATAAATTATGTCATGTCTGGAAAACAATGGAATAGAAAGAATGTCGACATTGATGAAATATTTGCATACAAGGTAGCACTTGACATTATGGATATAAGCAAGGATCTAGAACCTACGTCAATATTAGAGTGCACTCAGAGAAAAGATTGGATTAAATGGAAAGAATCTCTAAACGTGGAGTTAAATTCATTAAGGAAGAGGAATGTATTTGGTCCTATAATCCGGACACCTCTTGATATTAAACCAGTTGGACACAAATGGGTGTTTATGAGGAAAAAGAATGAAAATAATGAAATCGTGAGACATAAAGCACGGCTTGTTGTACAAGGATTCACGCAAAGACCAGGAATAGATTATGAGGAGACATACTCCCCTGTGGTGGATGCTACAACATTTAGATTTCTAATAAGTCTGGCCATAAGAGAAAATTTGGATATGCGGTTAATGGATGTTGTAACCGCATACTTATATGGTCCACTGGATAATAAAATATATATGAAAGTCCCAGAGGGAATTGAGCTCAAAGATAAAGAAAGTTCTCGAGAACAACATTGTATAAAGTTGAACAAAAGTCTTTATGGATTGAAACAATCAGGTCGAATGTGGTATAATAGACTAAGTGAATATCTAGTCAAAGAGGGGTATAAGAACAACCCCATAAATCCATGTGTATTCATAAAGAAATTTACTAAGGAGTTTGTAATCATCGCGGTGTATGTAGACGACCTGAATATCCTAGGAACCTCTGAGGAAATTTTCCAAACAGTCGAATATCTAAAGAAAGAATTCGAGGTGAAAGATTTAGGAAAAACAAGATTTTGTTTGGGGTTACAACTTGAGTACATGAATAATGGAATCCTTGTGCATCAAATGGCATATACAGAGAAAGTACTCAAGAGATTTAACATGGACCAATCTCACCCATTGTCTACCCCCATGGTTGTGAGATCCCTTGACTTGGATAAAGATCCATTCGGTCCAAAGAAGGATGATGAAGACGTCCTTGGTCCCGAAGTGCCATATCTAAGTGCCAAAGGAGCTTTGATGTATTTGGCGAGCCACACTAAGCCAGATATATGTTTTGCCGTGAATTTATTATCAAGATTTAGCTCATGTCCGACCCAAAGGCACTGGAACGGGATTAAACATATACTTCGTTACCTACAAGGAACGAAAGATTTGGGATTATTTTATACTAACCATAACAAAGATGGTTTGATTGGTTTTGCGGATGCAGGTTACCTCTCCGATCCACACAATGCTAAATCCCAAACGGGATATGTTTTTACTCACGGTGGTACGGCTATATCTTGGCGATCCATGAAGCAAACTCTTGTTGCTACATCGTCCAACCATGCAAAAATCTTGGCGATGCATGAAGCTAGCCGTGAATGTGTTTGGTTGAGATCAATGACTCAACATATTAAAGTGGATTATGGAATGACCGAAGGAAAAGAGGAACCAACCATATTGTACGAGGATAATGCAAGATGCATAAGACAACTCAAAGATGGATATATTAAGGGAGACAGACGAAACATATTTTGCCAAAATTCTTCTTCACGCATGATCTACAAAAGGATGGAGAAGTACAAGTTCTACAAGTTCGTTCAAGTGAAAATTCAGCAGATCTATTTACAAAGTCTCTACCAACCTCGACATTCGAGAAGCTAATACATCAGATTGGAATGCGAAGATTGAAAGACATTCAGTGATGTTCGGAACAGGGGGAGTAATGCGTGTTGTACTCTTTTTCCTTATCTCGGTTTTGTCCCAACTGGGTTTTCCGAGAAAGGTTTTAATGAGGCAACATTCAAAGCGTATTACGAGCTCTTAGAGTTATGACATCCAAGGGGGAGTGTTATAAATCATTGTGGATTGTCAAACTCTAGTTCTGGCCTATCAGACCCATATCCGATGAGACTTAAGACGGTTTATACTTTTCCTATTCCGAATAGGATTTAGCTTTTATCTCTTGTATTGATTCCTATATAAAGGTTCTATTGGAACCTATTATTGATAATACAACACACAAAATTCTCCCATAATTCTCTATAGTTTACAACATTTAAGATATTGTAGTTATATTAGTGGCTTTGCTTACCGAAATATATTCTTGCTTGTATTTTAGTATTTTAAATTTAAGTTTTAAGAACGACTCTAGTAGAGAGATGTAGCCACGTTTCACGGTTTATCAGTCAAATCTTACGAACCAAAAATCTCACCCACCATTCGACTTTCGACCTTTCTACATAAATAAATGCAACAATGGTTATTGGTAGATATCCGTATGTATGTGTGGTCATCTGGGATCCATAAGTTCTCTGACTTACATCGAAAATAAAAATCTTATCAGAAAAATACATTATATATTATTATAATAATTTATGTATGCTACTAAATTACATTCCTAACTCGCAAGAAACGTAACTCAATAAATTATTACTTTAAAAAAACGTAAATAGAAAGAAGAATAAAAAGTACGTAAATTAATCATTTATCACTTGTAGTTGTAGGATCAAAAAACAAACAAAATCTTTAGTAACAGTAAGGGCATCTTTATTATCGCTAGTTTCTCCCAAATCTCTCATATCATATTAAAAAATAAATAATAATAAAAATTTATGGGTTTCTCATTTGAGAGATTCATCTATGCATTCTTATTTTTATTTTTTAACCTATAATATTTTTTATAATTTTTGGAGAGACTGGGTGAAAGCATAGGTCTAAAAATGTTATTTCTTTTTTGAAATTTTGTTTTATTTATAGCTGATGATCTCTATGTTATTCCTCCTTTTTCACTTACCATTCAAACCCACAGTCCACACTATGACCACTCTCTTCCTTACAATCATTTTCACCAGTTTCCTCTTCCTCCTCATCCTTCTCCTCTCTTTCCGCCGCAATGGCAACCGCAACCACCGCCTCCCACCAGGCCCAAACCCATGGCCCATCATCGGAAACCTCCCTCACATGGGTCCTAAACCCCATCAAACCCTAGCCACCATGGTAACCACTTACGGCCCAATCCTCCACCTCCGATTAGGGTTCGTCGACGTCGTGGTCGCCGCCTCTAAATCCGTGGCTGAGCAGTTCTTGAAAATCCACGATGCCAATTTCGCTAGCCGACCACCAAACTCCGGAGCGAAACACATCGCCTATAACTATCAAGATCTTGTCTTTGCGCCTTACGGACAACGATGGTGAATGTTGAGGAAGATTAGTTCTGTTCATCTGTTTTCAGCTAAAGCTCTTGAAGATTTCAAACATGTTCGACAGGTAAAACTATTATAAATGTTATTCTCATTTTCTAACGCTATAGCTCACCTATGGGTTTTTAATCATGTCGTTTCAATGTTTTGACCGTTTATTTTTATAAATATAATTATCAATAACTATTGCACTAATTACTGGTAAAATTCGAGAAGATTAGAGCTGTTATGTTACCATAAAAAAAAGAAAAAGATTAGAGCTGTTTCTATGGTAGATTTTTTTATATTTTTTCCGTGTGTTGATAAAATGAACCAAAAAAAAGTCACTCATCGTTAAGAAAACAATACTTGTTAAAAAACTTAGTAACTTGTAGTGTTATAAAAAATAAAATTTAAACTATAAAAGGCTTAAAATTAGTTTTTAAAGCTAGTAGGGAGGTTTCGCATAATTAATTTCAAGTCCTGTCTTTCGCCCTATCAAGACTAGACCGGATCGGAATTTGAACTTCTGTAATAAAATTTTGTATTTACTTATAAATGTTACATGGAAATGCGGATTTATTCCAAAAAAATCATCATTATCATGGAGTTTATTCAAATATACTTACATAATTGGGTTTTACTCAGATGGTTTTACATAATAGGCATGGATGGATCTGTGCAAATACTGTCACTTTCGTAGATGTAAACTACTAATGTACGATGTAACGTTGATGTTGCCCAGGAAATTGGAAAGTCAGAAACTCAGGGACATATTACTTTGATAAAATAATGCATGGACCACATTTCCTTAAAAGGAAATGTCACGAGTTTCATACTTCAGACTTCTGAAAATATGTGCTATTTTTCTTTATTTTATTTTATTTCATCGTTGTCAAACTTCATATATTAAGTTATCGGTTCAAAAAATTTCCTCTTGAAAAAGATAAGTGAGAATCGATAGTTTACATGAGAAAAAAATACACGGATTAATGCAATCCTAATTATCTACGTTAGCCGGACAAAGATAAGATACAATAAACAATAAATACATAACATAAGTGTAGAACGAAACTCTAGAAGATGAAAACTAAAAATTCTTGAAAATGCAAAACGTGTTGAGGGAATATACCACCCGAAATAGTGTTAGAGTAACTCATGTTTGATGATCGATCTTTAAAATAAATAATACCATATGAAATACGAAAATATCTGTTATATTTTGAGGTGGTGTATCCATTGTATACGTGCTATTTATATACTACTTTTCTGCATTTTTCGTTTAAATGTTGATGAAGTATATACAAGATGAATTTGATGATAAATTTTATAGGCATACTTGGGAATATTTTTTTCCCCAAGAAAATATATTTCCAACTTATAATTGGGAATTCTCTTATAATTATATTCAGCCTCTTCCTGTATAAAATATATTCAACGTATAAAATATAGGAAAATATTCAACCTCTTCCTGTAAGATTATAGTTTATAGGTCTAGGTTTTATAATTTAGAATGTAAAATTAAGATCATAAAATTATATATAAAAATTCTAAAGAGTACAAATTGATTTTTTACAGGAAGAGGTTGGAACACTCACGCGCGAACTAGCGCGTGCAAGTACGAAACCCTTGAACTTAGGCCAGTTGGTGAACATATGTGTAATCAACGCACTTGGACGAGAGATGATCGGACGGCGACTGTTCGGCGCCGGAGCCCATCACAAAGCAGAGGAGTTTCGTTCAATGGTGACGGAAATGATGGCTCTCGCCGGAGTATTCAACATCGGAAATTTCGTGCCGGCACTTGATTGGTTAGATTTACAAGGCGTCGCTGGTAAAATGAAACGGTTACACAAGAGATTCGATGATTTTCTATCGTCGATTTTAGAAGAGCATGAGATGAACGGCCAAGATCAAAAGCATACAGATATGCTTAGCACCTTAATCTCGCTTAAGGGAACTGATTTTGACGGTGACGGAGGAAGCTTAACGGATACGGAGATTAAAGCCTTGCTATTGGTTCGTACAGTTATTAATTTCTTCAAATCGTATATCTAAGGACAATCATTGATGCCTTTTTTTTTTAAAATACAGAACATGTTCACAGCTGGAACTGACACGTCAGCAAGCACAGTAGACTGGGCCATAGCTGAACTAATCCGTCACCCAGATATAATGATCCGAGCCCAAGAAGAACTTGATTCCGTTGTGGGCCGTGACAGGCTCATCAACGAGTCAGACATTTCTCAGCTTCCCTACCTTCAGGTACCATTTACCCAAACCGGGAATTCGAAATTGTTTTTGGTTAGAGAGCTATTTGTGAATCCGGTTTTGGTTAAAACAGGCGGTTATCAAGGAAAATTTCAGGCTTCATCCACCAACACCTCTCTCGTTACCACACATCGCGTCAGAGAGCTGTGAGATCAACGGCTACCATATCCCGAAAGGATCGACCCTTTTGACGAACATTTGGGCCATAGCCCGTGACCCGGATCAATGGTCCGACCCATTATCGTTCCAACCCGAGAGATTTTTACCCGGTGGAGAAAAAGCCGGCATTGATGTGAAAGGAAGCGATTTCGAGCTTATACCGTTCGGAGCCGGGAGGAGAATCTGTGCCGGGTTGAGTTTAGGTTACGAACGATTCAGTTACTGACGGCTACACTGGTTCAAGGATTTGATTGGGAATTGGCCGGTGGAGTTATGCCGGAGAAGCTGAATATGGAGGAGACTTATGGGATTACTCTGCAAAGAGCGGCTCCTTTGGTGGTACATCCTAAGCCAAGGTTGGCTCCGAATGTTTACGGACTCGGGTCGGGTTAAATCTAAGTTTGCTTGCCGGGCAGGGTAAGGCTTGCCCGGAATAAGTTAAAAAGTTTTTTTTTTTAAGTTAAAAGCTTGTTTGTGAACGTTTCCGGAAAATAAAGTTTCAAACCGTGTAACTTGATTCGGAGTAAGCTTAATACATACGTATAAGAATGTGTAATGCTAACTCAAGTAATTATTAAATATTGTGAGATTTGTGGAAATCTTGAATATTTTTGTCAGTGATATATCCTACAGCAAACGTCGTCGTTTTAGTACTTCCTCAATTGGGTGTCTTCATACGGCGACGTTTCTATTTTTATCATTGGCATTTTATATTTAAAAAACTTTTCCTTACAGTACCACGTGCATTTGCAGATATTTTTGCCAACAAAATCATGTTTGCCAACAACTCTGCAACAACATTACACATTCACTTGGCATTTTTCAATAAGTTGTAGTAAATCTTTGCAGACAATAGAAAATTAGTAACAGTAAATGTTGCTTCTCTTTTTATTTGATTTTTAAAGTCTCAAAATAATGTATATTAATGTGTCTCTTCTAGCTCGTCGGACCAGTATTATAGATCATAAATACGGTTTAGTGTTGGTTAGCATTTGTTATTGTTGGTTTAGCTGCTGTATTTAAGATTTTATTCAAGTTTAATGAAGGTTTTCCGTTTTCCCAAATCTGAAAACCAGACTAGCCAACATCCTAATAACTTGTTTACATCTTTAATTATTACTTTTCTTATTTAGTCAAATTACTCTTTATTTTGTATTTGAATAAGCATCAGAATGTTTGTATTGATTTTCAAATTTGAAAAAAGGCGTACTTACAAGTCCCGTTCACACAGAGAGCTACAATAATGAAAAAGCTGACTCAAGAAGGGCTATAGAAGAAACAAGAGTCACGGAACAAGTAGTCACTCTCAATCTCCAGTACACTAGTGTCTTCTTGCATCACTCTCTCTCCCTCCTCTTTCTTCTTCTTCTTCTCCTTCTCTAAACTTATCAGAAGAGAAAGATCTCTCCCTCTCTCAACAAGTCAAATAGTGACATTTGTATCTCTGGACTCCATCCATGGCTGCTCTGGTTCTCTATCTTCTCAGTCTCCTCATGGCTGGCCATTCGAGTAAGAATTCTCACTCTTCTTCACATTTTTTAGCTTTCATGTTCTTCTATGACTCTCTGGTTTAAGCCCATTAATAGAACCTAATCTTCTTCAACACATAACTTATTTACTCTCTTTTGCAATGATTTGCAAATTCTTGCCTTTCAATGTTTGAAACCCTCAAAACAAGATTTCCCCAAATCTTTTTGTATTCACTCAGTTTTGGTCCCCTTTTTTTCTTCTTTGGTAGGTGCCTCATGGTGTGTGTGCAAAACAGGGCTGAGTGACTCAGTGCTACAAAAGACATTAGACTATGCTTGTGGAAATGGAGCTGACTGTAATCCAACTCACCCTAAAGGCACTTGCTTCAACCCTGACAACGTTAGGGCTCATTGTAACTATGCTGTCAATAGCTTCTTTCAAAAGAAAGGTCAAGCTTCTACGTCTTGTAATTTCACTGGTACTGCCACTCTTACCACCACTGATCCCAGTAAGTTTCTCAGAAATCTGATACTCTTGTGATTCTTTACAAACCCTATAAGTTTTTGAGTCTCAGAAAGTTCAAGTTCTAGGTCTTTTGATTATTCTTAAATGAACTGGTTTTAAAGATTAGCCTCAACGAAATATTCAAGATTTGAGTAAAGTGTTAAGGTCTAGTTTGGTTACATTTTTTGACATTTTTTCTCTGATGTGTGAACTTTTTGTGACAGGCTATTCAGGATGTGCATTCCCTTCCAGTGCTAGGTATGATTCTTTGCTTCTCCATATTAATTCTCTTAAATGGCTTTATCTAGAAATTGAAGGAGAGCCAAGCAAAAGATATCTCCTGTATTTAGTACTACACTTTAATGTTGGAAAAAGAGTGGACTAAAAGCTTGATTTGGGTCAAAAGTGCAACTGTTTTTTTTTTCATTCTTTCCACTAAAATAAACTTTAGATCATAACTACAATCAATTCATCATAATATAAAGTTTGAACCCATGATGACTGTATTGACTAGCGTCTCTTTGCAGGGTTTTTATTCTGTTGCTTTAATCTGCATGACTCACATTAAAGACTGCATTTCTTTACAATTTGAGACTTTTTTTTTGGTTGGTAATCACATTAATGGTGAAAAAGTACCAAGTTCTTGATACTTCTTACTTTTTATCCTGTTGCTTTAATCTGTTCGACGCACATTAAAGACTGCATTTCTTTAAAAACTGAGATTTTTTTGTTTTGTTTTGGAAATCACATTAACGTTGAAAAAAAGTAGCACCAAGTTCTTGATTAATTCAAAAGCTAATTTTTCCGTTTACATAATTTCTTTAGGCAACTTTGTAATATTATCCAGAAAAACGCAAACGAAATAAGTTTTGTTTGCGTTGGCATTTACAACTAACAAAAGAAATTCGTTGTTTAAGTACACGTAAAATATGAAGTGTAAGGCATAAGATTACATATGTTGGATTAGTTTGATTGTGACTTATGAGTATTGTTGGTTGTGTTACAGTGGCTCTAGTGGAAGCAGCAGCACCACTGTGACGCCAGGCAAAAGCAGTCCAAAAGGAAGCAGCAGCATCACCACATTTCCGGGCGGAAACAGTCCATACACTGGCACACCAACCACCGGACTATTAGGAGGCAATATCACTGATGCTACTGGAACCGGGTTGAACCCGGATTACTCTACTGAAAGCTCCGGATTCGCACTCCAAAGCTCCAACAGCCTTCTCTTGACCAGCTTGTGTTCTGTCTTGATGATGCTCTGAACCGTCTTCTTTTAGTTTCTCTTTAGTCAAAAATATGTTATGTTCTATCTACTTGTTGGTTTTAGAGATGGTTTAATCCGAATTTCGGTTCGATTTCTTACTTTCCAGTTTTAAGAGAACGGTTATTACTGTTAAACCAAATCTACTATATATCGGTTTGGTATGAATTTGGTTTCGGTTCATTATCTTTTAAGTTCAAGTTGATTTTGTTTTGGTTTGCTTGGGATTGAGTCTAACAAAACCAATTAAACCACATAAAGATTAATTGGTTTATAAATTATAATTGGGACTTGGGAAACACTCTGGCTCAGTTAGAGTGTCCCCGCTGTAGAAAATCATAAGAGGAAGATTGAGAAGAGTTGGACTTAGAATTTTAAAAATACTTGTTCAGCTTCAACAAGACGATCTCTTTCTTTTCTTTCCAAACCTAAATCCATCCATCGACTCCATTAGATTTGAAAAAGAAACGATGAAGAGCAAAAAGAATACCCACCAGTAAGATCATCACTTCTTTGGATTAAAATATAAATTTCCAAGATTCGTGAAAATATTTTCTACGGTAAAAGCGAAAGTACAAACCCCACCCTCAGAGCTTCATTATTGGGAAAAACCCATTTGGATTTTTTAAGTAATATTTAATTATAATCTTGAAGTTAAAAAATTCTATTGAGAAACTTCTGTTTTACTGTTTTATTGGTAAAAACCTATTAGGGGTTCTAAATTTTTTTTAATTTTAAATAGAGTTTATTTTTTTAATTAAACATAGTTGACATAAAAACATAACATTTTAAACATAAATTTTGAAAAAAATGCAAAAAAACGCTCAATTTGGGTTTCTTTCTTATCTTGTCTATGAATCGCTTTCTGTTCACCCACCGAACGATTCCAATTCATTAATATGTAAAAAAAGTTTAGAATTTTAAAGTTGAAGTTAAAAAAAAGTTAAAAAAATTTTTTTAACACTTTTTTAAGTTAAAGTTAAGAAAAAGTAAAAAAAAAACAGGTAAAAAAAATCTGACAGAAAAAAACCGGAAAAAAAAATCTGGTGAATTAGAGGTTGACACGTAGGTAAAAACAGTGTAAGAACCCCCTTAAGAACCGTTCTTACACTGTTCATAATTATTTTATTTTATTTTATTTTTAAGAAACTCATTTTTTGGACTAAGAACTCTGCAATAATGTTGTTCTTAGGAATTATCCTTGGATTTGAAAAATAATAATAAATTAATCATCTTCTTTATTCTTGTTTTAATCTTGGATTATCGGGTTTTTATGCTTCTTGGCTTAATTTGGTTTGACCGAGTCTTTGTGATTTGATCGATTAATCTTGATTTATTCTCTGACTCTCTTCAGGAATCAATTAATTAGTTAACAAAGATCTCTGCTTTGAAGATTTTCCAACTGTTTGATTGCTTTAGTAAAGAAAACTTGAGAATCAGAATAATTGAATTTTGCTATTTCAGGAGAGAGCTCAGATATTGGGATTCTATTGACCAAAACAATTTTTTCTTATTGAAAATTCCTCAAATTGTTTGGCTTTGACATGGTGTTTTGTTATGAATCAGGAGTAATGGTTTTAAAAGTCAATTGTATTGCTTTGATGATTACAGATGGAATCCAAATTTACAAGTGACTGAAACTTTTGGTGTGTTTATAGGAGGAGCCTTGTCACGTATGTGGGGATATTGGCAGTAAGGAGTTAATTATGAATTGTTACAATTGCAGACAAGTCAGAGAGCATACGTATAATCATTTTCATACCTTTTTATGTTTCCATACGATTTTGATTTATCGTATTTTCAATAGATCTTCCTCTTTTTATGTCTGCAGTTATTGCGCAAGGGTTCGTTTACGTTCTGTCCCCGATATGTGGTTTTGTCAAGTGTGCAGATCTTCAACTAGCGTATTGCAGATATCGAACAATGAAGAAATTTCTATTCCGGTTCCTCCCGGACTCATGTTGCTTCCACAGTCATATCCTAATGATAACGGTGATATATAGTTTATGTTTCTAACTACTCTTATGGATCGTCTTACATCTAATCTACATGAGGTGGCTAATTTTGTTTTTGGGCAGGTAAAGTAGATTCTCCAGTGACCAATGATGCATCTCCAAGTGAAAATCATCGACACCAGTTTCTGGCTTTTCCTTCTCCAAAGAGAAAACGAAGGTCGATTCGGGCTTGTAGCAGGTGAAAACACACAAATCTGTTGTTATCTGATTCAAACTCTCTCAGAACATGAGATTATGGTATTGTGATTGTGTGTTTATAATGTGATTTCTTTTTTCTTTTCTTTAGAAAATACTGACAGTCAAGGACCTCAAAGCTCACATCCATTGATTTGAATGTGACATTAGTGCTAACTTCTCCTGAGCATATTTGCACCTGTAATTAAGGGTTTCTGGGGTTTCATTCTCCTTGGGTCTCAAGTCACATGCTATGTAAAGTTAGACTCCACTATCATGTGACTTCCTCTCTTCCCTCTTACCGTGTCATGTTTAGAACTAATTGTTTTGGGTCTGGTTTCTTTGTTTTGATTTTTCATTATATTTACATGTTTGATCCTGAAAACTTAGAGAGAGTTTGTTTATGATCTCTCGGATTAATCGTAGAACATGTTAATTTTTTATTTGCTAGTGGATTAGATGCTGAAAGAAAACTTGTACATAGATGGTTTCAAAATGCAAATCAATGCTGATTAGATTTCCTATGGATTAGACTATCACTAGACTTATATTGGCGCATATGCAAATAAATGTTAAACTATAATGAATTTTGAAAATATTAGATTTTGACCCGCATAATTTTTGAAATTTTTCAAAAAAAAAACCCTGCGCAATTATGCAAAATTAATTTTTAATTTATTTAAAAGTTACCAATTGTAATAGTGAAATGTTATAAATATATATAATATTAAACTAAAAATATTAATATGAGTTAGACTATTATTTGTCATATATTAGTTGTAATTATAAACTTTTGGTTATAATAGTAAAGTATTCAATTTATCGATCTATATATGACGCGAAATAGGTATACCCGTCCGTAGGTTTTCGTGCTTCTATAAATGTTATAAATTTATTTTTAATATGTTTTCCAACCACCATTCGTCTTTATAGGTGGTATGAGATTTTTAGTAATACTTATTTTTCTTCATATGCTTAGTAATCTAGGTTCATTTTTATTGAATACTTTTAAGAAATAATGTGAACAAAACAAAAGTAATACGACATATAAAAAAAATGCTTTGAAATTTGTAAAAGACTCTTGTACTTTTCCAATATAACATGAAACAATAATGTGACATATTAAAAGATCTTGTTATCTCGAGAAAGATATTTGTTGAGAAAGACAGAAAAGTCTGACGGAGATCTGAAAAAAGAAGAAAAACTAAGAAAGATATTTGACACACATAAAAATACCATGAATTAAGTGAAAGTAACAAAGTATTTGAAAAAATACCGTGACGTTCAAGGAAAAAGGTTATAAATATCATTTCCTTTTGTCATATGCAAAACAATATTGTGACAGGGGTATTTTCTTAGTTTATTTTATTTTCATGGCTATTTATTGCAATTATCCTTTATTTTATCAGTTACAAATTTATATACAGAAATTTTATTTTATCAATAATTAAGTGGTCACTGTATAAATTAATTACTTGTTTTCTTTTTTGTTTGGTCAGAAAATTAGTTACTTGTTTCTGTATATGTTTATTGTATTTAATGCTAAGTCAATTTTTGTGTTCATATTACACATACCATATTTCTGCCATGATATCTACTGATACTTTCACCAAAAATAAATCTACTTATAAAAAAACGATAAAACCAAAAACCAAAGAAACTATAGCGAACCAAATTGATTTGCTCTAAAACTGCTAAATCGGAAAAAGCATATAAACCGTCAAAACCCCAATTGTAAACCGGATGTCCAAGATGATAATTTCCTAATACTTTTCACCTTGATTGAAAATTCCATTAACAGTCAGTCATCGACATTGACCCTTTAACAAAAGAAAGTCCTCAATTTTGTTCTTTTATTGGTTGGAAACCAGAAATTCTAGTAACCCTTGGTAGCTCGTACGGCTTCTTCACTAACTTGCCGGCCATCGTCGTTTACTAAACGAAGAAGATCATTTCCTTCTTTTAATCCTCCAAAGTATCCGTTTCCGTATTCTCTAAGCTCCAAAGTCTTCTCCTTTTTTTCTTTTGAGTACTGCTCAACACTTGTCTCTAAAGGAAAATTCGAAGCCTTTTCTGGGTTTCTCCAATTGGTATTGCTCAGTGCTCACAACTTCGATTCCCGCATAGTATGGTACATTAGGGGGTTTGAGAATTTGGGCTTGTCCTCTGATATTAAACATAGGTGGGTAGCTTTTATGCTTACTATTCGAAATTAAAAGGCTGGACCTTTGATTCCAAAGCTTGGAGTTAGTTCGTTTGATTTGGTGGGAATGTTTTCGGTGAGGTCGAATTTTTATGGAGTTGGGTTGGAGAGGATCCAATTGCTCTCTTGATTGTTGAGGACAAAGAGAGAAGAAATGGATCTATGGTTAATCGCAGCTACTGCTGCTACAGGATATATATCTAAGCATTTGCAAAATGTATCAAAAGGTAAATCTTCTTCTGAAGATTTGACTAATGTGAAGCTAGAATCGCCCAGACGCTTGCCTAGTCAATTGGTAAGAGTTGAGAAATTAAAGGAAGAAGACTTTGAGGATTTCCTAAAAGGGGGAAATCTTGATCTATATGAATCTGGCAATGCATGTGGAGTGGAAGTAGCTTCGAGTAATGAGGAGAATTTGGGGTTTAATGATGAGATTTGTTCTGGTTTTTTTGGGAACAGAGCGTTTCTTAGTAGAAATCAGCGTCTTATCAAGCCTTTTTCTATGGAGAATAGCGTAATGTCTCGGTTACGTAGAGAGAAAATGTCCATGGAGGAATATATGCGTAGCCCGTTTCCATCACCTTGTGGTTCAGTTTCGAGGCCCTTGCTTGTTACTGATGGTTCAAAAGTAATTAGCAAGGACATTGGAGATTCTATTAGCCAGAAAGTCCCGAAATGCAGGATTCCTCAGCTTAGGAAGTTGGACTCTTCAGTTCTTTATGTGAAGAGGGGAGTTGGAAATGCGTCGACTGCAAGTAAAAGAGCTGATAATGGAACTGGTAATCTTCTTGCTACCTTTTTAAAATGTAATATTTGTTTTTACTAACAAAGGAAGACTTTACATGTTATCTATTTTTTCAGGGTCAAATGATGCAGCCATGCTGCTATGCGTTGGGATTTCAATTGGGATAATGTCATCATTTGTAGCAAACCACACCGAAGTAAAGAAGGTCAAGGCAGAATTAAATCAGACAGAGAATTTGGTTAAGGATTCAGAAGATGAGCTCAAGACGAAAGACTTATTGACAGTGAAAGATTTACACAGAGGTGAACAACAGTGTGATGAAAAGACAGCAGAGGATTCAGAATCTATAGGTAAAATTGAAGCAGAACTTGAAGCTGAACTTGAAAGGCTAGAGATCAACATGAATTCCTCCAACATTGAGACAAAACCCTCAGATGACTTTGAGGTGAGCGTTATACATTTTATTTATGCTCTTTGCTTTGCTTTCATTGAATCATCGTCTCATTTTAGTTGATTATGTCTGTTCTTTCGAAGTTATCCTGCTGTTTCTCCGTACATGAAAATTGAGCTAAACAGATATTTGATCATAAGAGTAGCTATTGTTTAATCTCCTACAGAAATCCAGTTGGTAAGTTGTTTCTCAATTATGCAGCTGGAGCCGGATTTTGAAGTAGAATTTGCGCAGGGCGAGCTGAGAGATGATGAGGTTAAAAGGCAGCGTTTTGATGAAACAGAGTCCAACCAGGAACCTAGTGGAAATTCCACACCTAAATCAGGAAACTATACGGTCTCACCTCGTGACTTAAGCTTGCGTCTGCTCGGAGTTATCAATTCACGTTATGAGAAACGAATAGAAGAACTTGAGATTGCTTTACAAGAGAGCCAGAGGAAAGTGGAGCAGCTGGTCATGGAATCAGAGGAAAAGAAGAAACCATTGTCAAGGATTTGGGAAAGCCATGAAGTGATGAAATACAAGAGAGACTCAAATCTTCCAGTTTCTGTGACGCATATTGAGAAGAAGCATAATCCTGCAGAGATCCAACCTCTGGTTATGAATTTAGCAGGGGAAGCACTTGATGCATTCAATGAATCATATGAGGAACTGATGGATATAAAAGATTATTCAGAAGAAGACGAGTTACAATGTGAGCAGCAGGAGAATGTGCGGCAAGAAGAATTGTCTTTGACGAGCAAAAGCTCACCTTGGAGCCATAAAGATTACATAAAGGATTCCTCAAGAACATCAGAAGACGTGAATTTTTCGAGGCTGCAAGATCTACTTGGTCTGAGTGACGAAGAAGAAGAAGAGTTTGAGAGTGAGATGGAGAAGCAACTGATAAAGCAGATTGTGGAGAAGACAAAGCAAGGATCTTCCGCTGTGTTTAATGCTCAGAAGATGTTATTTCTCATGGAAGAAACTGAACAGAATCTATAAGATTTGTTTACTCAAATTCTCATTGTTTCTGATGAAATTATACACGTCTTTAGTTAGTGTGTAGATATGTAAAGATTTGTTGAAACTTCGTTTGTCAGATCCAAACAAACTGAAAAAAAAAGAAAAGAAAAGAAAAGATGTTTTCGGCAAATTCAATATATATATCTTAAGAACAGTGTCAAAGCTAAAATTGTAATAAAACACAGAGACGGATATACAGTTGACAGTACAAAGCTTAAGCTAAGACTTATGTTAAGTTTCAAGCTCTTCTGGCAACAAAAATTCAGTGTTTGAAAACCTTCTAGCTAGTGCAGAAGGTTTTAAAGAAGGCGCCAAAAAGACCAAAAAACGAGACGAGAAGAAGCGGTGAAGTTTTGAAAACATGAGAAGAAAAATCGGCGGGATTAATTAACCAAAATTCTACTAGCTCCCGCGCAAATCTTTCCTGTACAAAACAAAAATCATTTTGTTTCCCTTTACCTCAATTCTTCTAGAAAGAGAAAGAGAGAGAGAGCCAGAGAGAAAAATTGAGATATAGAGATGGAGAACTCAGTGACCCAAGATGGCATCGCGACAGTATTATCAAATCAATCCCTTGATTCGTCCTCAGCTCGACCCGAGATCATTGTTCAAGTGGTGGATCTTAAGCCTGTTGGAAATCGATATACGTAAGTTTCTTACCTTAATTATTTTATGAATCGGTCTAGCCTTTGTATATATCGATCTGGGTTCTTCTGATATGTGTAGAACAAACTTCTCCAGTTTGAATCTCCTTTCTGGGTTTTGTTAGAGTCTCAGTTCCCTTTAGATTTGCATATAATACTGTTTTTGTTGTTGTTGTTGTTGTTGTTGTTGTTGTGAGGGATCTAATTTTCATGGCTGTCTATTTTTGCATCTATTAAATCCAATATTAAGTGATTTGATGAAATATCTTGACATGTGACTTTGCTTATCAGATTTAGTGCACATGACGGAAAGAAGAAGATTAAAGCAATGTTGCCTGCGACTTTGACAACTGATATCATCTCTGGAAAAATCCAGAATTTGGGTCTAATTCTTCTGCTTGATTATACCGTCAACGATATTCCAGGCAAATCTGAAGAAAAGTAATAAAAATCTCTTATGCTTCTTTAATAATCAAAGATTGTTAAGTAGAACAAAACTAATATTTCTCTTCTCTATCTGCCCCTAAAGGTATTTGCTTGTAACAAAATGTGAGGCTGTTGCTTCTGCACTTGACTCAGAGATTAAGACCGAGGTTAAAGCTTCCACAGGCATAACGTTGAAACCGAAGCAGGAGTTTGTAGCTAAATCAGCTTCACAGATAATCAATGAGCAGAGGGGAAAGTGAGTGAATCTTTCTTAACTTCTTTGATTTATGTTTTTGCTGAGTAGCTGTGAATGTTGCTTAACCAACTTCTGTGGGTTTTTGTAGTGCTGCACCAGCTGCAAGAATGGCTATGACTAGGAGGGTTCATCCGCTTGTGTCCTTGAACCCTTATCAAGGAAGTTGGACCATTAAAGTTCGTGTCACAAACAAAGGTGTCATGAGAACTTACAAAAACGCCAGAGGAGAAGGATGTGTCTTTAATGTGGAACTAACTGATGAGGAAGTATGGCCTCTTTGATGATTTCTAATGGTTTTGATTATTGTCTTGGAACTTTATTTGGTGATTGATTTTCCCTTTTATTTATTTATGGAAATCCAGGGAACACAGATTCAGGCAACTATGTTTAATGCAGCTGCGAAGAAGTTTTTTGACAGATTCGAGATGGGAAAGGTTTACTATATATCTAGGGGATCTCTTAAGCTTGCTAATAAGCAGTTCAAGACGGTTCAGAATGATTATGAAATGACTCTAAATGAGAATTCAGAGGTTGAAGAAGCTGGGGACGAAGAAATCTTTAACCCTGAAATAAAGTTCAACTTTGTACCCATTGATGAGTTGGGTACATACGTAAATCAAAAAGAGCTTATTGGTAAGAGATGTTTCCTATATATAACTCTTCTCGTTGGTATTTGTTGGTTTATGATGAAAATTAGTGACTTGAATATTATTTCATATCCAGATGTTATTGGTGTTGTTCAAAGTGTTTCTCCTACCATGAGCATTAGAAGAAAGAATGACAATGAGATGATCCCAAAGAGGGATATAACTTTGGCTGATGAGTCAAAGAAAACTGTTGTGGTGTCTCTTTGGAATGATCTAGCAACTGGCATAGGCCAAGAACTGCTAGACATGGCTGATAAGCACCCTGTTATAGCGATTAAGTCTCTCAAAGTTGGAGATTTTCAAGGTAAATCTAAATTATTATTTTTAAGTGACAATACATAATTGGCGCTGATGTAAATCTATCTTGCTAGGTGTTTCATTGTCTACTATCAACAGAAGCTATGTGGTGATAAATCCTGATTCTCCAGAGGCTACAAAATTGAAATTTTGGTTTGATTCTGAAGGTAAAGAGACATCTATGTCTGCTATTGGCTCTGGGATGAATTCTTCTGCAAACAATGGATCAAGATCCATGTACTCTGACAGAGTTTTTCTTTCTCACATCACAAGCAACCCCTCTTTAGGCGAGGAGAAGGTACTTTAATCACTTTTAACATATTAAGATCTGTGAGATAGAAAAGTTGGTTTATGTCTCTTGTATATGTATTGCAGCCTGTATTCTTCAGTACTAGAGCTTACATAAGCTTCATCAAGCCAGACCAGACAATGTGGTACCGTGCTTGCAAGACCTGTAACAAGAAAGTGACTGAAGATATGGACTCTGGTTATTGGTGTGAAGGTTGTCAGAAAAAGGATCAAGAATGCAGTTTAAGGTAAGATAATAGTGAGGACTCATAGTATATTAGATCTTCTTTGTTGTATTCCTCATTAACATATGTTCTTATTGCGTGATCAGGTATATCATGGCTCTGAAAGTCTCTGACTCAACGGGTGAAACTTGGTTTTCTGCTTTCAATGATGAAGCAGAAAAGATTATTGGCTGCACAGCTGATGAACTCAATCAACTAAAATCAGAGGTAAGAAAACTAAAACCGTTTAAAACACTTGGAACATTTCTAGTTCTACAGGTTCTGATTTAAAACATGATGTTATGTTGGTTTTCTCCAGGAAGGTGAAGTGAATGAGTTTCAGACAATACTAAAGGAAGCAACTTGGTCATCTCATCTCTTCCGAATTAGTGTTTCTCAGCAAGAGTATAACAGTGAGAAGAGACAGAGGATTTCTGTAAGAGGTGTTTCTCCAATTGATTATGCTGCTGAAACAAAATTATTGCTCCAAGACATTTCCAAGAACAAGACATCTCAGTAACCTTAACATGTTTTCTCTGGCTTTTGTTGAACTAAAAAGTCCCAAACTTTGTATTTTTTTCCCGCAGTTGATTGAATTAGCCCATGTCGTTAAAGAGTTGACTTAAGTATTTTGTAAGTGATCCAACAATCAATTCAGAGAGCCATTGGTTGAAAGAAGCAAATCATTATTAGACTGAAGAAAATGGAGAGTTCCAAGGTTTCTACAAAACTTCCTAAGAAAACATAAACTAGCTTAGGAAGGCAAAGAAAAAGACCCAGATTCAAAGAATCACTGTTGGTGAGACAAAGAAGACCTCAATTCCTGGTAATTGTGAAGACTTCCGGTGAAATCAGTGAACAAACCATCAACACCGATCTTATTGAGCCAATAATCATACTCTAAATACGCGTCTTGATAAAATCCGAAATGCAGAAACTGGTTCTCGTTACGGTACGTGTATGGATGGACCTAGTAACGACATTATTCAAAGTGAAGTTTTAATGAAACAATCAATGATTAATGAGACACAAGTTTGAGTTTCTAGACACAAACCTGAAGATTACGTGAATGCGCTCTTGCAACTAAATCTGTTGGTGTCATGAGACGGTTACTGTTCACAGGAACAATTGTGTCTTTCCATGGACCAATCCCAATCGCATACTGTTTAATGTAATCTAAATATGCGTCTGATGTAATCTCCGCGTATGTCTGCATTCACATTCATTTATCTTTATACATAAGCAATTTTGATTGATTTGAAAACATCATTAGAAAGGAAAAAAAGTAAACGTAAAAGACCTTATTGGTGTCTTCGGTTAGAATAGTGACATCGTCGATCAAGAACACTTTTGGTGAGTCTGTTTTGTTAGAAATATGCACTAGCGAAGTTGCTGCAAATGATTGAATAAATATTGGCTTTTTTAACCAATCTTCTGACATATATGCGCCTTTGTATCCATATTTCTCCAAAGTTTCCACAAATTTATCTTCGAATTTTTTACCATCTGCCCATTTCACCTGCAGAAGTTTCCAAAAAACCACTTAACAACCTCTCCGTTTGTTATCCATCAATGACTAAAAGTTGGAATAAGATAATGGCTAGCTTACTTGCTGATTGATGAACACTGGATTCTTGATCTCTGGATATATCCCAACTACTCTAGGTGCATCCAGTGCTATCGAAATATACTCGTCGAAGGTAATAATAGGGAATTTACCTGATAATACCAAAATTTTCAGTTTCAAGAGTAGATTTCAAAGTATATAGTAACGGAAAACATATTAGTACATTACCATTATACTGTTGATCCCTGAAAGGATACCTCTGCTTTGCCCCAAGTGTTTTCAGCTCTTTGAGAGTAAAATCAACTGTTCTTGGAATATTCAATCTCATAGTTAAAGTTTGAAAGAAAAAAAAAACCTGAATTATATAACAAAGAAATGTTATTGAAGTTTTTGTAGTGTTTTTAGTTACCAGTGAAGAAGCCGGTTAGGTTCATTCCTTGAACTTCATAAGTTCTCTTACGGTCTGCAAACTCCTTATGGTCAGCAATATCGGTTGTATCATCAAGATTAACATCGTGATGACATATGAGGACACCATCTTTTGAAGACAAAATATCTGTTTCTATGAAATCTGCACCCTCCTCAATGGCCCTCTGCAATAAAATCAAAAATCTAATGAAACAATGGCAAAATTAGTGTAAAGGTAGAAACTTCAGTATAGATCCACTACCATATATGCAGGAGCAGTTTCTTCAGGGAACTCTCCGTTTGATCCTCTGTGTGCAAGGTTATAAGGTCGAGAAGTCTGAAGCGGTTTCTTGGTTCCATCTTTTGCTCCACTTGGAAGACGATACAATGGCCTTGAGGCACAATCAGCAATCAACCACAATAAAAGCAATGGTAAAAAACCTGCAAGAATATAAAGATTGGTTAAACGAACAAATCAAAATTTGAAAGAAACAATCCTAGTTTAGAAGCCAACAACTTTGACTTACACTTGAATCCCATGACTGAGCTTGATAATTCCTCCAAAACCCTTAAATTGTCTCAATACAATCTCCTAAAATACAACGAGCACAATCCAAATATATATACATACAAGTTTTTCTAAAGAATAGTTAAAAGATTTTGCCAAATAGAATAAACTATCGGCATAAGAATATACTACTGAGATATCTGGTAGAATATATCTCCTCTTTGGTTTGCATCTTATCCTCGTTTGAAAATAATTCAATTCACTGGTTTTTCTTTTTAGTTTGCATCTTATCATCGTTTGAAAATAATTATATTCAGAAGAGTTTTGATTATTGATAAGATGAATAGGCCAAATCAGAAGTGGTTATGAATGTGGAAAAACAAAAAAAAAAACACACTTTTAGTATATTAAAATCTCAGAATCTGAAACACACAAAATAAAATCTTCGTCTTTCAATATTTGTATCACATTGATGAAATCAGAACACAGAATGTAGAGAAATACAAAAATTGAAAAAGTGAAAAACTAAGATAGGCTTCTCCATTTAGATCAGACTGCCATGAGATCACCATAGCTACGCATCAGGAAGACTCCTCCTGCAAACATCCCAAGTGCTCGAACAAGTTTCTGCAACCAAAAATGATTCGTATGAGAATGTTTCCAACAGACAACACACATTTCATAAAAGACAGAAAATATACAAAAGAATCAAATTGTACGCTCAATTCAATCAATTCGGAAACTCTATTTCGCTGTAGCACACAAAAAAAGTTCAATCGAGAGCCCATGATCTAGCCACGAAACATACAAGAGAATCTACTTCGATGCTACTGAGGATCAATTCGGAATTAGATGAAAGAGAGATCAAGAGAGAAGGTAAGATAGTTACCATGTTAACGGCCCATTTTTGTTCGTCGTGTACCTCAGAGTGCCAGATAGCTTTAAGCTTTTCAATTGAGACAACAGAGTTCTTCACCATTGTTTCTGCTAAAATTTGGAACTTTGATCGTCTGGTTTCGGAGACTAGGGTTTTATCGTCGATTTGGGAATTAGTCGGTGTCACTTTCAAAGATCTATTAAAGGGTTTAGGGTTTAGTAAATTACGAAACTAACCTTTACTAATACTAGCTTTACTTTGGTAAAAGTGATGGGAGTGATTTCAACCAGACAAAAGCCAGAGAAGCTCTAACAAATCATAGACGGACGCGTGTACAGCTCAATCTTAGCTATCTCAAAACTTGTGATCTACATACTCTGGTTTCTCCATTGAAGAAAAGCTTCGACAAAACCTGAGATAGAAAGTGAGTGTGTGAGAGAGAGAGTTTGAAAATGGCGGCTAAATCAATCTGTTCGTCTCTAACAGTGCATTCAATGGCGAACAAGAAACCTTCACCAACCGCAACAAGAACAGTTACCTCAAAGAAGGTTAAAGTTACACAATTGAATCCTTTTTTTTGTTATAAATTTGCACAAATCTAATCGAGGTTTGGTTTAATGTTTGACAGAGTACAGCGACTCCACAGGTGAAACTACTGACAAGAGTTGAGCAGCTCAAGCTTTTGACCAAAGCCGAGAAAGCTGGACTTTTGTCTTTAGCAGAGAAATCAGGTTTCTCTCTATCGACCATCGAGCGTCTTGGATTGCTTACTAAAGCTGAGGAATTCGGCGTTTTGTCTGCCGCCACAAACCCAGAAACGCCTGGAACGCTATTCACTTTGAGCCTTGTTTTACTCCTTCTTGGACCGGTTTGTGCCTATCTGGTTCCTGAAGATTACTCTTGGGAAGTTGTGGTTCAGCTTGCGGTGGCTCTGCTCTCTGTTCTTGGTGGCTCCGCTGCTTTTGCTGCCTCCGGTTTTGTCTCCAATTTGCAGAAATCTGACTAACCCGGTTTTTTCGGTTTTGATAAACCGGTCGGTTTTTGTATCAAGAGACTTTTCTGTATTTAAAGATGAATACTTTATGATGGAATTCTCATGTATTTGATTAAAAAAATTGTTTCAACTCATTTCACTATTTCTATGTAAATGGTTTCATATAGAAAATCCAATATAAACGTTTTGAATTTTCAATAATTTCCCCATTAAAGTTCGGTCTAACGTTTTGGATTCCATTGCCAAGATACTAGAAAGTAGAAATAGTTTAAAAACAAATTGCCAAGATATATAATGGATCTAGAAATCATTTTGGGCCTATTTCGCTCCGAGGTCCACGAACTCTTGCGTTTTGTGTTTGTTCAGTCTGAACCAAACCGGTAATCATTTATCTGAGAGGTTCAACTCGGTTAGCTCAGAAATGAAACCAATCAGACCGGTTTAATAATCCCCTTCGCTAATTGGAGTTTGGCTTTCATCTGCATTCCGTTTCCTTTGCCCAAATCTGTGAAGCTCTCTCATCAATGGCGAAATCAGTGGCGACGGCGACTTCCTCGCTTGTGCAAAACCTTAGGAGGTATATCAAGAAGCCATGGCAGATCACCGGACCTTGCGCTCACCCGGAGTACCTCGAATCTGTTCCGAAGGCGACGGAGTATCGTCTCCGATGTCCCGCCACGGTTGATGAAGAGGCGATCGTACCTACCTCGGATCCGGAGACCGTATACAATATCGTATACCACGCCCGAGATCAGCGCCGTAACCGCCCACCGATCCGACGCTACATATTGAAGAAGGACAACGTGGTTCAGATGATGAATGAGAAGAAGACATTCGACGTCTCGGACTTCCCTAGGGTTTACTTGACAACCACAGTCGAGGAGGATGAGAATGCCCGTGGCGGAGGCTACGAGTAACAAACAGGTGATTGCCATTAGATTTTGCTTGATTGCTATTTGCTAGGGTCCATCAAAATAATCATATTTGAGGTTTCTGTTGTTTGAAGTCATTTGGTTAGTGAAGAATGAGCTGGATATGAAGGTTGTGGTTTAATTTTTTGATATGGTTTCTAAATCGCATTGGAATTTCGACTTTAGGGTCTGATTGCAATCCTGGCATGATAACTACTCGTTGGGGAATCAATCCAGTTAAAGTTTCTTAATTGACAAATGAATCTTGATTTCTGCAAGGTTATAAATTTAGGCTTTAGTGTTTTCCCAAGAATTAGCATGTGTGATGTTGCGATTGCTGACTCGTGTAAGGCTTTAGGCGAATGTTTTGGAATTAAGGAATCAAGCAGTGTTGTATGGTTAAGTGTTGTATTGGCTTCTGGTTTGATTTCCAAAGTTGTACACTTTCTTATCAAGTGACAGAATGGCTTTTCGATTGAGTTGTCATGAGTGAAAACTGTGTTCATGAGCTAGTGGACTAGTCATTTCCTTAGGTTAATCAGAAATGGTCCGTGTAAGGAAGTTTTTGTGTGATTATCGTGTTCTACAGTAAGGGGCTGATGTTTGTTGCTGCGTTAGTGTAGCAGTATGACGGAATGTGAAGTTAGACAATCATACTCCCCTTTCTGCTTCCTTACAATTTGATATTAGAATCATGCGTAACCTAGTAAATAAATTTAGCTAGCTGCTGATACTGCTACAAAAGTTTTGTAATTCAAATATTCATGTGTGGTATGACTTTGTATCCACTTTATCCGACTGAATATGTTTCTTTCTTTGCAGGTTTTTTCTTATCTTGTTTTTCTCCTGTAACCTACTGTTGGGCGAAAGACTGCGTGTGATATTTCTCTACCGACAAAAAGTTTCTTCGTGTATTGCTTTATCTAATAAGGATTCTAGTAGCTTTATGAACTACAAAACACTTCATTTTCCTCCACAAGAACCAGATTGTTGTTCAGTTGTATTTCCATATAAAACAATATATACATATATATATATATATGTATTGTTTTATGATGAACCCGTGACTGTTTCAAGTCCAGTGAGTTAGAAATGGTAGCTAATGTAACAGAGAGAGAGAAACAGGCCGTGTTCTTGGGGACCTTTTTTTTTTGTTTGCAAGGGTAATAAAAAGCCATTAAGCCACCAAATTTTACGTCTCCATCAATGCATGTATGGGTGTTTTAATGAATTTACCCCAAGCTACTGTTCCTTTTACCCCTTTTGCTTCTGTCTCTTACAAGGAAATGTCAGTGTCTCGGCATGAGCCGTTTGCATTTACTGCCGTACAGACCGAGAACGATGGCTCAGGATTAACCAAAAAGAGGACCGTGTTCTTGCAATTTGGTCCAACATGTGTCTGTGATATACGTTAGTCATCATCACATACACATATTCCAACTTTTGGTGTAAATGGGACATGAGCCTTTCGACTCACTCTGTGTTACTGTTAGTACACAATGTGGTTAGAATATAGTCCGCTTTGCAATGGTACTAAAACATAAAAGACGGTTTACTTGAAACGGGTTGTGGTGTATATCCGGTTATATTAGTAACCGAATATATTGGTTCATTTTTTTACCGCTTCAAAACGCTACCGGTCCACTAGTAAAGTTATTTTTTTTTTTTTGTTGAAATTCCACTAGTAAAAGTTTTCTATATGAATTGTTCAGAGTTCAGACATATCATCATCATCATCATCATCATCATCATCATCATCATCATCATCATCATCATCATCATCATCAATCTCTCATACATATACGCAGAGATCATCTATTTATACACATTTATATCATTACTAGCTAATTAATAACTATTCGTAAGTTGGTCCAATTGGTAAATCAAATTTAAAGTTGCTTAACAGCGTTTACGAGAAATGGAAAACAGTTATTAGATACAGTGAAACTGAAATCTAAATCAAGTTTTATCATTTTTCAAAAATCATTAATTAAAATCATATTATAGAACGAATTTTTTAAAAAATTTGTATTAAAAAATATCCTTCACCTTGAAATTATATTTACACGGAAGTCTATCTAACTTTGGTGTATAAAAAATATAAAATTCATTCATTCTGAAAATATTTATCACATGGATTCTTATGATTTTTTTTTTCTTTTCTTTTTGTTATATGACATTTAATATTGTGATAGTATGTATGTATCTTAACTAATGCTAGAAATATTTAACAAAAACTCTCACTGCCATACATATAGTGGTCCATGAATCTGTATTTAAGCATATTATATTTGTAAGATGCTTTTAACAGTAAACATATCCTCTTTAACTTGGTCCAACCTCCATCTAAGACCAACCATTCTAGCTGTCAATCTAAATGCCTGCTATAATATGTATGTATATGCATACATATCATTATAGAACTTAATTGGTAATTTGGGATCATCTCGGGAAGATTAAAAAGTAAAATAAAAACCTAATTTCTACAATTTTCGGGGTTTTCAACATATACGGTACATATATAACTGAATTTTCCCTGTTCAAAACGTATGAGTTGGTTCCTAGTAGTTACTAATTAATTATGACTTCGAATGGTAACACGGAAAAAATGCGACATGAAATTCAGAATCTTTTACTCAGACAACAATGTAATCTTTTTGTAAAAGCATTTAGTTGAATGGAGCCAAAGATAATTTTATGAAGAATTCGTTTTTCTTAGTTAGTGTAAAGAAAGCTTGGTATGGGTTAAAAAAAATCCATCGAAGAAATTAAAACTTATAAGCTAACAAATAGATTTCCTAGTATGTTTTACTTTAGAAGTCCTCACCAAGACGTTTTTTTTTTAAAAAAAAGTAAGTGTTTCCATAGAGAGCAAAACTATTAGTCTATTAGATCGTATATATCATCTCTTTTTTTTACATGATCGTATGTCTAATCAAGTCAACAGATTGTACACAATACGAATACATGAACTTAGAGTCTCTAAATAAGTAGATATTTTAACTAATAATATATTTTAATTTACCATGTACTAGGTGAAACCGTACATCTCTCTTTCTGTCAAAAACATGTGGATATAAGTGTGTCTATACATAAATTGCTCCTTTTTAATCCTTCTGTACAATTACAAATTCCTTTCAGACCAAACTTAAACCCTAGAGATTGGGGTATATATATGTTTCATTTCTTTCTCAGCCTCAATCATATATTATACACGTTTAGGTTTTAGAAAACGAGAGAAAATAAATTATAACTGTTCATCATCTAGGTCCTTATCCTTTTCTTCAACTTCTTTGACGAAGAACTCACTCGATCTATCTAAACCCAACGAAGTCAAGCTTAATCACCAGTTTTTGGGTGTAAGATGAATCATCTCTTTTTCCTCTTTTTTTTTGGGCAATAATTTAGTTTGAAATATTTAATTCTTCTTTTGATATTCTCAGATCTTTGGATTGTTTCAATTGTATCTATGTCTATCTGAATCATTTCAATTCCAATCTTTTTTAAGTCATACAAAACATTAATGAAATTAAAGTGTCTACTAATTAGAAGCTTTTTTTTCCCCTACTTTTCTTGATCTTAATGGGTTTTTATTGAAATTGCTCCCACCTCATGTGATTGATTATACTTCCTAATTCCTACCACCTAAACAAACATTTGGAAATTTAAGTTCTTTGTGATTACAATATTGATTTTTTCTTCTGTTTTTTTTTTTCAGATCGATAATATATTAACATGTATAAGCAATAATGGAGATGAGATTGAAGTCATCAAGAGAGGACATGGAAATAAAACAAGAAGATCAACGGACGAATTATTCGTCCTTGTGGAGGCAACAATGGAATAATCCGAGGATCGTGCGAGTCTCAAAAACATTCGGAGGCAAAGACAGACACAGTAAAGTCTGCACAGTTCGTGGTCTCCGAGACAGGAGGATAAGGTTGTCGGTGACGACAGCGATTCAGGTCTACGACCTTCAAAATCGATTAGGGCTGAGTCAGCCTAGCAAAGTCATTGATTGGCTCTTAGAAGCTGCCAAAAACGACGTCGATTTACTTCCTCCTTTGCAATTCCCACCTGGGTTTCACAACCTTAACCCTAATCTCACCGGCGTCGGAGAATCTAATTTTCCCGGGATCTTCGAAAGTTTCGATCTTGGAAGCTGCTCCCAAAGGGAAAGTCTGGATCTTGAGAAAAGAAAATGGGTTAAATTCGATCAAAGAAGTACTAATCATATTGATCATGGGCATCATCATCATTTCTCGAATTCAGTCCAAAGCAACAAGCTTTATTTCCCTACTTCGTCTATTAGCTCTTACCACTACAACCTTGGACATCTCCAACAATCGCTTCTGGACCAACCTGGTAACGCTACTATTGCATTTTCCAGTAATAATCTTAATCCGCCAGTGGCGGAAACTATGTCTTCTCTATTTCCAAGGTATCCTTCGTTTCTCGGTGGTGCTCAACTTCAACTCTGTTGCGCAAACTCGAACTCTTCAAAGCAAACAGATCGTGTCGAGTAAGGCATTTTAGCCATTTACTATATAAACATAGCTAGAGATCATTATATTGTTTAATCAATGGTATTGTTGGATTGAGTAATCATCACATGTGTGTGTATTTATAAGAGCTACTCTTATTAAACATTATTGTATTTATGTCGCGACTTAGTTGGTCGAATATCTATTAATACAATTAATTTCTAATAGCAAATTTGTAATTTTTGGAAAATATGAAAAGTTTTGTGTGAGTGATAATTATATTTTATTGTAGCAAGAATGAACAAATTTTAGAGATATATTTGTAGTGCCTATAGCACATGGTCTCATTGCATGCCAAACCCTAGCTTGTTCATATATCCACAGCCACATGCACGTTATGTATATATCATTGTGTGTGTGTTAAGATTGGAAAGCTTTAATGCATGTTTTACGTATATTTAGGGTTAGCTTAGCATATAAACCGAACTAACTCAAACCGATTTTAATATTCTGTTTCTTTCTTCGATCAAACAAATATACGTTCTCCGAAGCCAAACATGCCCGCAAACTAATCTTGAATCTCTTAATGCAAGGTTTTTTGACAGTAAATTTTGTTTTTATCTAGAAACTTTTTCGTAACCAATGATTTACTAGTGTAGTATCTAACCGGTTGGAATAGTCTAAAGTGATAAACGTCATTGGGATTGGAGAATGAAAAGAAGATGAGGCAGTTAAGTTTTAGACAGCAACTGAATCTGCAGTCAAGTCAAATACTGATCCCTATATATCTTCTTTTAACTAGATGCTCTCTTTTTTTCTTTCTTAATTTTCTCTTTTGTCCCCTCTTTTTCCCTTTCATTTTCCAGAAATTATATCTCTCTCTCACCCACACATAAATACAATGGGTCCAATGAAAACATAAAACTTTGCGTTTGGATTCTTCTATGTATGCGTTTTCAAATATTGTACCGACAACGATTAAGATGATTGACTAAGTGAAGGTTTGCTACTACTTCGCCGGAATTAACTTCCGCTGTATGTTATTTACAAGTTATTAATTTGGAAATACACAGTTCATGATTTCAAATGAAATGATCAACATTTTCAATTATCATTCGAGCAACAGATTATATTAGCTGTAACTTACAGAAGACCAAAAAAGTTGATTAAAAAATCCTCATTAATGGGTGAATATTAATTATGTCAGTAAATTAGATCACTGCGCTTTTGTATCTGAGTATAACAGCATGTTGTTAATTCTATCTGTTTCCAGTGTTAATTAGATGGGAATTGTTGTAAGTATTCTGATCAGCGATGATCTAAATGTACTATTTATAGAAATTGAATGCATGCCTTGGAATGTTTTCATAGGCATGCTTGAGAGACTACAACTCTACAATACCCTTTTTCGTAGAATCTTTTAATAGTAAGAGAATATTTATATTAAATTGGATATAAATGGTCCATATGACTACAATCTTTGCTTTCCTGACCGGCATGCTTCAAATTTTGGAGAGAAACAAAATAAAAGGCACACGTTGTTTCGTTTTCACATAATTCACTCACTTAGGCATGCAAATTCTTCTTCTTTTTCTCTCTCTATTTAAAAAAAATAAAAGAAAAAATTGTTAAAGCTTCCCTTTTCCTAATATACCTTAATTCTCTTTCTTGTTGCTATAAATTTTTCTTATTCTCAATGCATATCCAATTCAAAAATCAAAATCAAACCAATGTAGACATATGTAGAAATGCACTCACTCACCTGTTTAAGTGCTCTTGAAAGACTTTATAAATTAATTACTTCAATCAAATCCATTTATATTACCTTGTAAATAATACTGTACATTATATAGAAATTAAAAGAAAAATGAATATAAAAATATTACTATGCACTTTTCTTTTAGCAGTCCCTATTTGGGGCTGCTACCCCAATACTTTTTGGGTATAACTAATGCGATTACACTATTGGTGCTGCTACAAAATTATTCGAGAAGGCCCAACTGTAACACACCTTAAACAAAATCAAGATAATGCCGAATGCTTAAAAATAAAACCAAAAAAGATGTAAGCCGAATCTTGTCGACTTAGAAATATTTTAGTATTGCAGCACTGCAAGGCATTGCCATTGGTTCCACGATGTTAGAAATATTTTAGTATTGCAGTTCCAAGGCTACTTTTGAAAGAATGATAGGTTCATATACAGCAAATCTCATGAATTCTATTTAGAAGAGTTATTTTCATAATTTTTAATTGGTATGTGTTTGGAAGAAAAGAAATTATATATATTTTGTTCTTGTGTGAATCACCAAAATTTATTTGACTGATATAACAGAAAATGTCAACATTCTATATTAATTTTTTTATACATCGTTACCTGAATAATTTACTTTTAAAATAAAATCAACAGGTAGATAGATTATAAAGTAATAAATCTATACAAATAAATAAAAAACTTATCTTTCATATTTCATCTTAATACCATATCTTGAATCTTGATCATAATGAAGCCAAAAACAAACTAGTATCTATTTTTGACCATATTTATTAGTTTTTTTTCATTTTGATGTGTTTTGGTAAGAGATCAGAAAAAAAAACTTAAAAGCATATCGGAGGAGATGTTTCATGTCGAACACCTGTAAGTCTTACACATAATTGGCCAACGATAATTACTTAGAAAAAAAAGAAAACAATTAATATACTAAACAAACCTAATTTAATGGAGGTGTTAGGTTTACCATATGAGCTACACCCCCGTTTTGATGTTATTTGTCACTAATATTTTATTGATTAATAAAAAATAATTTCGAGTATATCCGCCGTTGGTTTCAGATGGGGTCCACATGTACGTGTTGTCTGATATTCCAATCGACTGCTCACATTCCTTAGGTGTATCGGCGTTAATGCACATGCGTCGCACATAATAATATTCTTGTGATGCAAAAATGACGTAACTACCCTCATATCTATTTTACATTATTTTCCGGCACCGAAAGGAGTTGTCTTTAGCTGGACAAGGACGGCAGGTCCGAAATATCCGTGTCTACATTACCAAATCAAACCGGTCAATTTGGTTTCGGTTTAGAGATATAAACTGTTTTGTAAACGTATTCGATTCTCGGTTCAGTTCGTTTTTAACACAATAAACCGATCGGTTTGAAAAAATTAAAATCCCTAGATTCGTCCTCTCTCTCATTCTCGTGCTTGAGTCACAGATCCGTTTCTCCTACCACTTTCTCTCGATTTGTCTTCGCTCAGTTTCTCGCTTGTCCTTCGAAGATCGACACTTTCTGACTCTCCGTCTTCTCCTTCCCAGACTCACGTCTTCTTCTCTCCTTTGAAGTCGTGTTCTTGGTGTTAACCAAAACCAAACTTAGTCTCTTCGCTTCATAAAGATGAACGATCTTCTTAAGGTGAGAAATTTCTCTTCTTTTTCCCCTTACAGAGATTTAGGGTTTTGTTGAGTTTAAATTGGGCTGATCATCTAATGTGGACGCTGACTTCCAAAATTGGGACCTTTTTTTTGTTCTTGAGGTTTTAATCTTACATTGCTGATGTAGTAAATTATAAATGCAGACCACTGTTAATTTTACAGAATTTTTATTGAAATTCGTATGGTTTGAGTTTGACCATCTTATTAATTTACTTTGAGCAGAATATGAATGTTGAATTGGATCTAAATTTAACTTTTCTGCTCTTTCTCATGTGACACTGCAAGGGTATGCTGTGAGGGTTTTGTTGAGTTTTAATGGAATTTTTGGTTACAGGGTTCATTTGAGCTTCCCCGAGGTCAATCTTCTAGAGAAGGCGATGTGGAACTAGGGGAACAAGGAGGAGATCAAGGATTAGAAGATTTCTTCAAAAAGGTAAATCTAAAATAAAAAAAAGTGTGCGCTATATTACCCTACCAATTACTCTACCTAAGTGTTTCCACTTTGTCTTCTTAGGTTCAAGATATTGACAAACAGTATGATAAGCTAGATAAGCTTCTTAAGAAACTTCAGGTACACACCGCTGACTTTTTTTACCTTACACTATATATCGTATGAATGTGTACATTGCATCAAAATAAGAGCGAGAACCTCCATTGCAGTGTGGCTACAACGATTGTTGGCTTTCCTTTTAAAGATTTATGACTCTTTGGTTTTTTCATTCGTTTTGTGTTATTTTCATGCTAAATCTTATGTTTCAGTGTTGACTGTTGTATTTTACTGACGAGATTTGCTGTTGTAAACCCTATAGGCTGCCCATGAGGAGTCGAAGGCTGTGACCAAAGCTCCTGCCATGAAGGGTAAAAATTTGTTTATTTTCTACATCTTTTTTGTCATGCATATTCCTTCATAACTAATACAAGCCAGTGAAAGTAATCATTAGCAGTTTAAAATTTTTTGGATATAATGAAATTTAGCTTAAGAATGTACTCAACTGGAAATAAGAACCAAGCATTGGCTAAATTAACCATACATGTCTGAATTCGAGTTGGACAGTTTTATATTTCTCAAAACTCGGAAAATTCTCAGACGAGAATGGATGGATGCTAACTTAGACGACCTTTAAGCATCCACCATTCTTTGTTTTCATGGGCTTGAAACTTTAGCATTGGGGTTAGTGTTAGTGGTTTGCCATAATCTTATATATAGTTTGGTGTTTTGTGTGTTGCTCCTCGTATAATGGACAGCAATAAAGAAGAAAATGGAGAAGGACGTTGATGAAGTTGGAAGTATAGCCCGTTTCATAAAGGGGAAACTCGAGGAGTTGGACAGAGAGGTAGGGTCACTAGCTCTTTATCTTCTAGTTTTACAGTTATTTAGTTTATATGTTTCTTTTATATTGATACTCATTCAAATGTTGTAGAACTTGGCAAATAGACAAAAACCTGGATGTGGGAAAGGATCTGGTGTGGATCGATCAAGAACAGCAACTACACTGTGAGTATTCTTATATTTTGTTTAGATAGTTTCTTGTGACCCCTTTGTTGTTAGGGTAGGGTTCAGCTGTTATTCATTCGAATGTTGTAGAACTTGGCAAACAGATGTCTTGTTCTTTCTAAGAGTTTCCAAGGCCTGTAATACATTTGAGAGAAGGAATTTTTATCTGGAACACCTTATTATCATCCGCTTGCGTCCAGATTTATCTGATCAAGAAGAAAATAATTGACTTGAAATGTTTAGAATGTGATCTTTTAGCAAACAGGGCGGTGTAGTTTTCTCAGCAATTAGTTTTTGATGTAAAGTTTCTTTGGTATGACCTTTATGATTCATTCTGTGCAACAGTTCATTAAAGAAGAAGTTGAAAGACAAGATGGCCGAGTTTCAGGTGGGTTAGGAAGAAAAATATAACTTGTAAAAATTATATGGAAACTGTTATTTCTTCAAACTAAGATGGTGACTTGTTCTAGGTTCTACGAGAGAATATTCAAAAAGAGTATCGCGAGGTTGTTGATAGGCGTATTTTTACAGGTATGTACGTTGGCGTTATGTAATTGCTTTATTTATTCCCTTCTACTTTTTCTTCTCTTATTATTTTTGTGTGTTTTCCTTGAATTAGTAACTGGGCAGCGAGCAGATGAAGATGTAAGTAAAGTAGACTGAGAATTTTGTTATGGTGTCAGAAGTTTGAGTAAAACTAATGCCTTGCTGTTTCTTGATTTTCAGACTATTGACGAACTGATTGAAACTGGAGACAGTGAACAGATCTTCCAGAAAGCGATTCAGGAACAAGGAAGAGGACAGGTTTGAGCTTTTGACATTATAGTATGTGTTAAACGTGTAAAAATAATCCAAGATTTGAACTTCCAAAAATGTTAAATGTTCCTCCCAGGTAATGGACACCTTGGCGGAAATCCAAGAACGTCATGATGCTGTTAGAGACTTGGAAAAGAAACTTCTTGACTTACAACAAGTATGTTAGATTTATTACTCAAACCCTTTTTGTTTGTCTGATGAATCATCGTATGGTGTCATTCGCGCAAAGGCCAGATTTATCAGGTTACCATTTTTTGCAGATTTTCTTGGATATGGCAGTGTTGGTTGATGCACAAGGAGAAATGCTTGACAACATAGAATCTCAGGTAATTTGTTTTTTTTTTTTCCCTTCAGCTGGATCAAAATGAGTAAAAGCATTTGCCAAAGTTGGTTGATATGAAGCTGGTGATATAAAAATTAAAAGGTTTCAAAATTATATATTGACCTCAAGTTAACATCAAAACATTGTAATAGCTAATAATGATGAGATTGTGGCAAATATAGGTGTCAAGTGCAGTAGATCACGTGCAATCGGGAAACACGGCTCTTCAAAGAGCAAAGAGCTTACAGAAGAACTCAAGAAAATGGATGTGTATTGCAATCATCATTCTCCTCATTGTGGTTGCAGTAATCGTTGTTGGTGTTCTCAAGCCTTGGAAAAACAAGAGTGCTTAAGGAAACCAAGAATGTACAAAAACATATCCATCCTTATGTACGGCTTTGAGTGAGTGAGTGTTTTGTTTATGAGATGTGTGTTTTACCAAGAAACGAAAAAAAACCAAAATTCTATATTCTTTAAATTGGATCAAACAGACCAATTTCTCTTTTGATTTTCCAATTTCACGTGGATTTAAAGAGCTACTTCTAAGTATGTCATTTTGCATATGGTTGACAACAAAATAAAGTACGTGGCGGAGGCGCTTCCGAGTCCTTACTTCTTTGAGGATATACTTAAAAATGACATATATAACAATTTTATCAGTTCAGCTCTTTATGCGATTTTTTAAAAAGCCTGAACTGCCTATTAGGGTTCCATTATTTCGTTATATAAATATATTTTATTTATATTTTTCTTAATAAAAGAATTGTTTTAAAATCATATGAAATAATTATTTGCATTATGTACATAGAAGTTTCTATGCACGATTTAGATACGGACTATACGGAGTTGACTCGCATTTCCAAGTTTTTATTTCAGGTTGGTTTACTCCAGTATAAATTTAGTAAATTTTTTATTTGAACATCTTATTGTAACATATATTATCTCTTCAAATAAAAAAGTATTATTTTATATTTTTAACCAAAAAAAAAAGTATAATTTTAAATTAAATGTGTAAATGACAAACTCAAACCTCTTGCTAATCTTTAACCTTGAAAAGATAAGAAATGGCTAGCAAAAGATTTGAGAAACTCCACAATTCGACAATGGCGATGCCCATGGGATATTAACATATGGTATTTTTTGAAACACCTAAAGGATAACAACACCAATGCGGGACAAACAAGTTTGAATTATATGGTGCAGTTTAAGTGCGGTTTATATGGAAAAGATATATTATGCATGATAAATGCGGTTAGTGCGGAATAATCAATTTGAAATAATGCTTGAATGGTAAAATATTAATGTGGTCCGTAAAAAATAACCTAAAATACCTTATTCTTTTCTATACCATATTCTTTTCTTAAAAAAATGTCAACAAATAGTCAATACTTGAAGCTTCTTTGTGAAAATGTTACATGTTACATGCATACATAGTATTTTAACTGATTAATGTGATTATATTTTACAAAAATGTTATTTTAAATTTTAAAATTTTCTAATTTAAATTTATTGAACTGATCCCAAATGAAGCTGAAACTTTTTGATCCGACAATGTATACCCTATTGATATATCCAAAGATATTTTATTAAAGATAACATGAGAAAACCACATTTCAAACCGATCAATACTAGAGTTAGTATCACTTCATTTAATTTTCTTTTAAACCTAGAATTAAACCATAACACTAAGACCAAATAAGAAGAACTAAGCACAACAATGCAAGTCTGATACGAGCAAGATGTCCTGCTATACAAACCTTACTCATTACCATACCACTTTCTATTAGAAGGCAAGTGCATCGCTATCCACAAAACGGAAGATACTCTTGGACTTTTGTGCTCTCTCAACGCAGAGCTGCTGGAGCTGCTGGAGCTGCTGGAGCTGCTGGAGTTGTTGTGCATATAATAGAAACTGAAAAAAAAGAAAAAAAAAAAAGAATTAGTAACAAAGCCACTCGTCCGTTCGTGTAACAAACAAGTTTGAATTATATGGTGCAGTTTAAGTGCGATTTATATGGAAAAGATATATTATGCATGATAAACACGGTTAGTGCGGAATAATCAATTTGAAATAATGTTTGAATGGTAAAATATTAATGTGGTCCGTAAAAAATAACCTAAAATACCTTATTCTTTTCTATACCATATTCTTTTCTTAAAAAAATGTCAACAAATAGTCAATACTTGAAGCTTCTTTGTGAAAATGTTACATGTTACATGCATACATAGTATTTTAACTGATTAATGTGATTATATTTTACAAAAATGTTATTTTAAATTTTAAAATTTTCTAATTTAAATTTATTGAACTGATCCCAAATGAAGCTGAAACTTTTTGATCCGACAATGTATACCCTATTGATATATCCAAAGATATTTTATTAAAGATAACATGAGAAAACCACATTTCAAACCGATCAATACTAGAGTTAGTATCACTTCATTTAATTTTCTTTTAAACCTAGAATTAAACCATAACACTAAGACCAAATAAGAAGAACTAAGCACAACAATGCAAGTCTGATACGAGCAAGATGTCCTGCTATACAAACCTTACTCATTACCATACCACTTTCTATTAGAAGGCAAGTGCATCGCTATCCACAAAACGGAAGATACTCTTGGACTTTTGTGCTCTCTCAACGCATAGCTGCTGGAGCTGTTGGAGTTGTTGTACATATAATAGAAACTGAAACAAAAGAAAAGAAAAAAAAAGAATTAGTAACAAAGCCACTCGTCCGTTCGTGTAAGGATTTCAGTTGTTTGGCTAGATTCTGATCTCGGAGTAACCATTTTCGGTGGCACAAGCCTTGAATGTTCTGGTGGTGTTAAACGGCATTCTGAAGCCTTTGCCTTAGGTATTTTTGAGTCTAATTGTCTGCGCTGTTGATTGTTGTGTGGTACTCTTGCTAAGTTTGGTCGGTTAACCCAACTCCCCAAGATTTAGCTGATGAAGCTCAGGCACTACTCCAATCTGACAATCACCCTCATTCTGGCGGTGACCAAATCGTATATAAGTGTTTCTTTGCTTATGCGAAGATTTCAATGCGCCAAGATTTATTGTTCCCAAAATAAGTTTTTCCGGTTATAGTTGAACAGTTAGTTTTTTTTTTTTTTTTTTGGGTCATACTAGCCTACTAGGATACAAACTCCTTGTTGTATAAAGACCAGATTATAGTCCATGGGCCGCTGAAAATGAAAACGCAGACAGATTAAAAAAAAAAAGGCTTTAACACAAAACCATATTTCAAACCGATCAATACTAAAGTTACTTTGACTTCATTTATTTTTCTCTTATACTTGAAAATTAAACCCGAATACTAAGACCAAATCCGAAGAATTAAGCACAATAATGTAAGACCGAGGCATATAAAAACAACAAACTGAAACTAAAGAAAAAATTAAAACAGAGTTAGTAACAAAGCCACTCGTCCGTCTAAGGATGTTAGTTGTTTGGCCAGATTCTGACTTCAGAGTAACCATCTTCGGTGGCACAAGCCCTGAACATTCCGGTGGTGTTAAACGGCATTGTGATTTCACCATTGGCAGAGACAGCAACGAGTCCACAGCTTCCTCTGGGAACAGATTGGTCAATAACATAAGCCGCTGCCTCGGTTAAAGACAAGCCTTTATACTCCATGAGTGCAGCCACGTCTCTAGCCACAGTTCCACGGATGATATCTTCTCCTTTACCTGTGGCTGAGACAGCACAAAGATGGTTAGCGTACGTTCCTGCACCAATGACAGGCGTATCCCCAATTCTGCCAACCATTTTGTTGACATAACCGCCCGTTGATGTAGCCGAAGCTAGATTTCCGGCAGTGTCCACAGCTACACATCCGACCGTTCCTATTTGGCTATCGCCATAATTTTCCGGCTCTTTCGGGGTAGGGACAGTGTAATCCAACTGTTTATAAAGAAATTAAATATCTTTTAGAAGCACACAAAGGGAAATTTTGATGAAATGAACTCGGAATACGTCTCCACAATACATTGAAGCCACAAATTAAACTAATTCTTGAACACAAAATAGGCTTTCACAATTGGTTATAAGAGGAGAAAGATATTTACCTGGACTCGATTGAATTCTTTGACTTGCTGTAGCCTTGCAATGTTTTCAGGAGTAATGAAATGGCTCGATTCAGCTGTCTCAACGCCCTACAAAAACTCGAAAGCTCAGAGAAAGCTTTAGCGGAAAAGTAAGAAGAATGAGGTAGAAAGAGGGTGAGAGAGAAACATGTGCTCTTGCGAAAGCTTCAGCTGCATCGAAAGCAAGATATATATGAGGAGTTTTCTCATGACGAGTCGAGCTAAAGAGATGGGATTAACCACAGTGGTCAAGCCCGAGACTGCTCCACATGTTTTGGTTTTGCCGTCCATTATGGAAGCTTCCATTTCAACAGTGCCTTGCGTTGTTAAAACAGATCCTTTACCCGCATTAAAGTCAGGGTGGTTTTCAAGTTCACGAACCTTAAAACAGAGCAAATTAACCCAAAAAAAGTGTATAAGACTCACTGTACATTTCCTAGGAGTTAACAATGAAATCATTCATACTCGGAAATTTTCAAATGACTATAGATAGCCAGCTAATATGGATTATATTTGGGATCCTCAGTAGAGAGTGATTGATAAACTAAAATTAGTTCTCATCGACTGTGCTGAAATTAAAGATAAGGATCGGATCAGCTGACATATGCACAACTAAATCAAGAGAGAGGCGTACGACGAGTTCCACAACGTCCAAGGGAGGCTTGCCGGATTTGAGAGCGGAAACGCCAAGATCGAGGCAGCAACGGAGGGCCGTCTCGCGAGGGATACGTCGCCCGTCCGGAAGGTCGATCGGAATGTCTCCGGCGCCGCCATGTAGCGCTATCGCCCACCCCACCATCGCCCGCCGGTGAAGAGAATTTAAAACACGTTCGGTCAATTTCCCAAACCAAACTTCTTTAAAGCCTTTATTTTCGTTTAGGCACCACATAAACAGGTCACTATAATTATTAATTTTTCTTTGTCAATCGTCATTACATCTTTTCAGATCAAACTTTCCAAAATTTTATTAATATAAAGAATCACGTATGCGTGTTAACTGTTAACTAGTCATTCAATCTTCTGTTTTTTTTCCTACAAATTAGCAGTTTGTCTTATTATCTAAGTATCACATCTATTAAACCTTGAACTAATTCAGCTACTGTCAGCTACTGTAGTCTCTAGTGTAAACTCCAATTCGGCCTTATGATTGTTCAACATAACAGCCTTGAGACTTCTCATGATTCATCTTCGAAATATGATTTCTCCGCCTCCAAAACGCCCTAAACGCATATTTTATTATATAATGATCAGGCTTTATGTTTCAAAATTAAAAATTTGGTAATTTAAAAAAAAAAAAAAAGTGAGAACGAAACTAAATACAGTAGTATGTTTTTGTTACCTGTATGATCATGATGGCTGCACGCTTATGTAGGAGCTCATTGTGCCCTTGGCAACGAAAGTTCTGTTTTCTCAAAACATACAATAAATTGGTTAAGAAATGTTTCCTTTAATGAATTTAGGAAAATAATCTCATAAGATGCTGCAGTTTGGTCATCATTTGTACCTGAACGCAACTGGGGCAACCAGTTTCACCTGAGCAGCAACAAGACGTTAAGAGATCAAGAGCAGCTTCTAGAAGCTCCGTGAAGAAAGGACGGATCTGCCAATAAATATGTTCAACAACAACAACAAAAAATAAAAGACTTGATGAATCTTGAGATTTACTTTCACAATTTTGTTTCATTTACCTTGGCGGAGATGCCAGTTCCTCCAGGATGATGATCATATAGTAAAATTCTTGCTGGAAAATAGCGTTTCTCTTGTGGATTTGGACATTCTGGAGCTAAGTCTGAATAGTTGCAACGCACAAATCTAGCGAAAGCATCAAGAATAAGAAGAAGAAACTAAATAACCAAAGTTTAAAGTTTAAATCTGCAGTGTAGAGAAGGAGAAAAGGACAATGGTACGTACAGTGGAACAACGTGGAGAAGAGCATGACAAGCGGCATGTAAACCATCACGGAATGAAAAGTATGTCTCATCCACTTTTGATTTTAGTGATTCCGGGACTTGAATCCAAACAGCCTATTATCATCCATAAACCAGACTTAAATCACAGCCGAAACAGAAAACGTGTGTGTGTGGGGGTGGGTGTGTGAGGCTGCAGGTTAAAGAGAAACCTGTGATTGGTAAGAGTAAGTTGGGAGTATAAGATCAACATCATCAATTACGTTGTTGTTACTCTTTCGGATACGGTAAAATCCAAGCCAATGTGTTGTCACTCTACAGGTATGAGTTTGTGCTGTTGTCTTATTAAGTTGGTTCTTTGGAGCCTTGAACACGTAAGCCTGAAACATGACCTTGGTAATGAACTTTACACAAAGAAACAGAACTATATCACACAAGAGAACCACAGTTATACTTACAGTGTTACCACCAGTTAGATGGATATCAGTGTAATCTCGAGTCCTGGTGTAGTAATCCACGTTTGCAAATTCACACAAAGCTATCTTTTCCTTTGTATCCAGAGACGTGACCAGATAGGTCCTTCCTTGGTTCATATAAACAGCTCCTTCATATACCTGGAAAAAGGCTTTGCTTTCCTCGATTTCATCGAGGAGATCTTTACTTTTTTTTTCCATGATTCTGTATCTTACTGACTCTATGGCCCGGATAGAGACTCTCTGTGTAGGCTTTTTCTGAGAAAACGTTGACCAGCAAAGGTTTTTAGAGAAAGGAAACTCAGTTTCAGGTTATATTTTTCAAAGTAATTGCTTGGATTATATACCTCTCGACCAATATAGGTCCATATTCTAGCAGAAGAATCACGGGACGGATCAAAGCTCAAAAATCCTCTCTTCTTGAGCAACTCAACAGTGTTGCTTATGCCAGAACCAAAGTGTTTTCCATCGTATTGCAAACTCAACGGATGCTCAAGAGCAGCACACGTCAAATGCTGCTCAAGGACCTACAAGAAGAAAAGTATCAAAGTAAGTCGGTATAATATCAGCTAGAGTATTAAAATAGTTGGCACAAGAATCCAAACAGTATATTATTAACCTGCTGATTTTGAGAATCAATATGGCAACACTCAATTGGGCTACGGAAGAGTTTGTTCGGGAATTTCATGAAGTATTGGTCAAGGGGACCCTCAAAGGCAACATATACGGCAAGAGAGGGCCTTTGTCGTCTTCCAGATCGACCAGCTTGCTGCCAAAGACTGAAACTCAAAGTGATCAGTCATTGTCAGCTGCAGTTTACAGAATTTCAGTTTTAAGAGGGAAGAGAAAAGAGCCAACTAGACTGGATTTACCTAGCAATACTGCCGGGAAAACCTAAATGCAGAGTTACGTCGATGTGACCAACATCAATCCCCAACTCAAGTGCGTTTGTTGCAGCAATACCACAAAGCTTTCCACCGAATAAATCGCTTTCTATTTTCCTCCGGTCCTGCAAAATATCGAAAAATACTGATCTAGTAAACGCAATCCATCTACTACAACACCAAAGTTCAGACACATAAAAACAGAAAATGTACCTCAGCAATGTAGCCTCCACGATATGAGGATATGGCTTCAACCAGGTGAGGGGCAGTCTTAGTGAGAATTTCACGTCTGCAGCAAATTTTACGGATCTTAAACTCCAACAACATTATTTTAATCAAATACTCTAGCATGAATTTTTTTATATCAGCGAGAAACAAGAGGACTTACGTCAAACATAAAACAAGTTCACAGAGTTTGCGAGATGGACAGAAAGCAATGCAACGTAGGCCATGCTGAACCATCTCTGCGAAAAGGTGTGAAACTTCAGAAGCTGGGCTGTAAAGAAATGAAATGATATCTACCGTTAGCTATAAATTGATGACAGTAAGTTTTGATTTCTTGTACGCAAAGCAAATTACTAGAAATAACTTGATGGTGTATCTGCAGCAGCTCCAGTCTTACTCATGACTTTCAAACTTTCTTTAGGTTTCTGTAATACAACAGATTAAGGAAACAAAGAGTAAATAAAGTTTCAGAATTGGTTCAAAAGTAAATCCAGGAAACTGAACCATACACTTGTAGGAAGAACTGATGGATTCCACAGGACAAAAAGCTTTTCCGAGGAAGGACTTCCATCATTTTCTATCAGCTCGAGCTCTGATAGGTTTGCAAGCTCCTGCATCAACAGCAAATCATGTCTTGATCCCGTATGATAGATTAGGATAAGCAAAAATTTTCTCCAGGTAATCAGTAACGTAGGCATACCATGCAATGTTCTCGAGGATTAGCAGAAGTTGCAGTGCAAAATATGAAAGAAGGATTGACACCATATACTGGAAAGTAAGATATGTTCGGTCAGTTCAAAGTCTATATGTAAAAAATTTGTAATGAAGACTACATTGGTTTGACCATGGGATTAGTATTGCACCGTGAGAGCACAGGCGACGAAGTCTTCTAAATATAAGGGCAGTGTGACAGCCAAATGGTCCCCTGTAAGTATGGGCTTCATCAATCACAACATACCTGAAATTTTCAACTCAGTCTCGACTGTAGTTATGAATTATAGTGGGGCCTTGTTCCTCTCTAAACCAATACATGTCTTGCAACGATTACTTGAATTTCTTTCATAGGAAGATGTGTTACCTAAGGTTAGATAAAATCCGGCTGAATTGTCCATGGAGAGGCAAAATTGACATATGTAACATATCAGGATTTGTGATCAGCTACATACATAAATTCCAATAATGTTAGTGTATTTGGGAATTCAGATGAGATTGAGTAAACGAATCACTATTCTATTGGGAAAGAAAAAAAAAATACAGTAAGAAATTACCAGTCTAGCATTACTCCTCAGCCTTGATCTATCCTTATAAGGAGTATCACCATCATACACTCCCATGTTTATGCTTTCTTCATGTCCTTTTATTAAATCAGACAATGCTCTTAATTGATCCTGCGCTAAGGCCTATTCAAACAAACAGCAAATCTCTTAATATTCTAGCAATTTCAAAAAGTTTTATCTCTGAAACAAAAAAAAAAAAAAAAAAAAAAAAAAAACTTAGAAGAAAAAGAGACAAGCTGAGTAACCTTGGTCGGAAATAAGTACAAGGCACAAGAATCTCTATCTTTGCACAATTCCTCAAAGACTGGCACGTTATAGCAAAGAGATTTTCCACTGGAAGTCATAGTTGCAATCACAACATTCTTCCCAGACAAGGCTGCTGAAATTGATTCAGCCTGATCAAAAAGAAAGGAGAAAGGTCAAGAGCCAAAATTTTGAACTTCATCGACTAAGATATACATCACAAGATATGTTACCTGATGGCTGTATAATGCATCGAGTCCAATTCGTTTCAAGGCAGACTTCGTGGTTTCTGAGAGCTTATCTGACAATTCGACGTAGGCAGCTTTTCTAGAATTGATAACTTCAACATGAACTATCTACAATAGAACAAAAAAAAAAAAGTATAGCTTCATATTTTGACTAACAAATTAAGTTATACTCACGACAAAGATAAAGAATTAAAGGAAGAACAGAGAGACAAAGAGAGAGACGCTAAACTACCTGTCCTTTAGATCCAATACCATTCCTGAGATGTTCAACCATCTCCGACGGTAGCAATGAATTTGTGTCCTGAAAATTGATTGATTTAATTACAGACTATACAATATGTCTACCAATAAATAACCAGGGGTTAGGCATCAAATTAGAGCACAGCCTATATTTCTAGAACCTGTGTGTACCGGAAAAGTTCATTTCGATAGAAACTCTAGCATCACATTATAATTACAGCGTCAATATGGGAGAAGACTCTTACATGACACCAAGTCTTGGATGAACGAGAATCAAAGAAAGGAAAACTCTCTTTCCCAGTCTGTCTAGCTTCGTTTCCACCACCAGCTCTACCTTCCCTGGCGAATATAAGCATGTCCTCCAAGGAAACAGCTATTCCACTCTCACGTGTATTTTTTGCCTAAAAGCAAAACTTATTTCAGAAATCTAATATTCAAAATTTATGCTACAGCAACAGTAGCGGAATAGTGCCTAAGCTGTAAGAAAGCAAACTAACCCTCTCGTAATTTTGATAGATTTACAAAAAAAAAAAGGTTGGAGTAGTAAGCATACCAGTAGCGATTTTATGGACTCCCACAATTCAGACTTAAAGGAAGTCTCCCGTTTTTTCATGGCACTAAAGACCTTAGCAAGTGGAGTTTTTTTACGACCTATTAACCATGATTTGGAACAAACTTTAGTCTTTAAAGGTAACTCGCAATAGCTCGGATAAAGAAAGTAAGTATATTCATATGAAATGATACCTGGTTTTTCATCTGTCTCCATATAATCAGCTATAACTATAGCATTCTCATAGTTCGCAGCCTCAAAGACATCAGTGATAACCTTTACTACCTACAACAACCATTACGGTTACATAAATTTTTTTTGTCATAGAATAAGTAGGAATACTTAAAGATATCAAAAATCACCTTGGGGCATATAACTGAAAGATTCTTTACATCTTGTATACCAACACGAACTCCAGACATTGCTAACCGGGAAAGAGATTCCTTTAAGCGGGTTATATACAATTTTTCTCCAAGTGATTCAATAAGAGATGAAAAAAGATTCAAAAATGTGAAAGTCTCCAAAGACATTTTCACCCAATCTGGACAAGAACACAGAGAGCTACTTGTATCCCATGACATCAAGCATTTTGTAGAACGTGGAGATGTCAGGCAATTCCTAGACTTTAAAACCTCAGCAAGCTTTACTGGGTTCTGACCCTTAAATGCATCTTTGCAATCAGACTCCAAAAATCCATCAAAGAATCCATATGGACACGTTTCTTCATCCCGTTTTCGTTTCTCTCCAACAGAATGATTCTCAGCTCTTTTAGCTTTTTCATCTTTCAACGTTGAATGTTTTCGAATCGTTTCAGAATACGCTGAGTTTGAGATGCTTGGACTCAATGAAGGCTTGGATAAATCAGATTTTGGGGTCTGTGAACGCTCCTTCTTGACAAACGGAACCATAACCAAGAAATCACCTCCATTAATAGTAATTGCAGCCACTCTACTGTTCAAACTCAATTTCGCACCCTACAGAATAGAAATTATAAATCGTAATCATATAAACGAACACAATTTATCCCGAAAAAAGGGATAAATTAAAAAACGAAACTTGAAATCGGAGATCAAACATAGATATAAATTCGATATTTATAAAGATAGATGTGGAATCGTTCTCAAATCTCATAAGAATCTCTAACGAGTGTAATGAATAAGAAGCATTATTATTACCTTGAAAAACAGATGGAAATTAGGAGAAGAAGAAGCGGGAGGGAAAGAAGATTTTAGGGCATTCTTAAGGTCATGAATCGTCCCGTCCGAGGAAACCTGAACGGTCTTCGATTCTCCGGCAAGTGTACGAACAAAGATCACGACAGTGTCTCCGCCGCTGCGTCTCTCGTTCGCCATTACCGAATTTAATTTTCCTTTCCATCAAACTAGGAAGGGTTTAACTTATACATAATTTAAAACTTTATTGGAATAGAAACGACATCGTATTTATGTGCTATGGCGCGGAATTTTAACACAGACGATTGATTCGGCACGTGCGAGAGCTATGGAAGAATTAAGGTAATATCCTAAAAAGACCTTATATTGTTCAAATAATTCAAATGTGAGCCCAGACTATTTTGTTATCTGGTAAAACCCAATATGTCATGATCCACGATTTAAATGTTTTCAGATTTACCAATCGTGATCTCTGGCAAGTCTGGCATAGAACAATTCAAGTCCAGTCGTTTCTTTTAGTTTGCTTTCTTGATTCATCTCAGAAAAAAAAAATCTTTGCGTTAGATTCCAAAGTTTTTAGATTTTGGCTGCAAATGGTCGACATATTTTTATAAGATGAATGAGTTGAACATGCTTTTCAACTCTATTTAATTAAAATTGCATCATTTGCTTAAAATTGTTTTCATCTCATTTTTATTGGGATCCACATAGTAGCTGAAAAATATGTAGTTTTGGCTGAAAATTGTTCATCCTCAAAATAGGAGTTGAATGAGTTGAACGATTGAAAATTCTTGGTAAATTTATTTTTTCCCCAAATTATATATATATATATATGTATATTTATTCTCCATTATTTGATTTTCTCAAACCAAACAACAAAACCTAACAAAATGATAGCTTGAACTATTTTACCTACAAAATGTTTATTTTCAAAAATATAAATTATACATATATATATATATATATATATATTTACGTAAATATCACTAAAAGTATTTTGTTTAGAAAATCTTTGAAATGGTCAAATAGTATATTAGCTCAAATTTGAATATTATGTAATCCCTAAAAAAAATCTAACTCACAAAATCAGCTCAATCGTTTGAGTATTTTGAATTTAATTTTTTTTAAGATAATAACCAACGTTCTCTTCTTATAAATATACTAGGTATAGCAAAAAAAAATTCTTCACAAAAAAAAAGTTATGAGGTAAACACTTTTCTCCCCAAAAAAAACCATGAGTGAAAGGTAATCATTTGTACTAGTTTTTTTACATATTCTTTTTCTATAGGAGAGAACTTTTTTAAATCAGAAATATGAAAAGCAAAAATGGACACACAGCTACTAGAGGACGATCAAAGAGAAAGGGTAAATCCACCGAGGAACCTAAGGTAACACTAACACCTTGTTCTATATAATTTTGAATATATTTTTTTCCCTTAAAATTTCCATTAATGCCCAAAATATTAAAGAGATTTTAAGCTGCGGGTTATAAACAAAAAGTCCCGATTAGACATAACTGAACCATAAACCGACTCTGAGTTAGATACAAAAAATAAACCAGAAGTTAGCCTATACACGTGCGCTGGAAAATGCCAAACCAGGTGGAGAGATAATTTTGAATATTTATATATCACCATAATTTGTTTAGCTCATTCACTTTAAATTACATTAGTATGTAAATTACAGAAAGTGGGAATTATATAAAGATTGTACGTGATCAAATTGCTGAGCAAATATGGTATTCAAGTCGATGTGGTTCTCGTTATCAACGTTAGATTTGTTTTTCAAATAACAAAATTATTTTCATTAATTAGATAAAGAATTTATATTTTAATAGGACTTTATAATTTAGAAGTCATTTTACTTCATTTATTTGTTAAATATTTTTTATAATTATTAAATTTCAATATTAAATTATATAATTTTTGGATATTATTACATATACTAAATATTAAGTTATTATATTATTATATATTCAACTATATTTCTCTACATGGTCACCATTTAGTGTTAGTTTTATTTCTCTGCAATTTATTCATCTCATTCAGCTTATTCATCTCATTTTTGTTATTCCGCTCATTTTTGTTCAGTTCATCATTATTCAGCTGGTTTGTTTTGGTTACCACCATTTGCAGCCTTTATTGTTAAAGAGTATATTTATGTAAAAACTATTAAAACAAATCCATTATACAATCTGAGTTAATGTTTCCATTATATTTGTAGAAGACCATATAACAAACCATATAGATACATGCTCGAATGAAGAAACAACAAAAACTCGAAATGCATTCATTGATTTAGGGGGAAACCATTACTTTGTGTTTCTCATAGAAGCCTTTCTTCTCCAATTTTTTCATGGTACAACCGTACAAATCTACATTCACCTGAAAAGAGCCAACCCTAAAAGAAAGTACCTGAAGATGATTAGTATTTAAAGGCTAGTGATTGCAGATAGGCTCGAGCTTTAGCAGCCATGGCCAGAGATTCTTCATCTTCTCGTTTCTTTGCCATAGTCACAGCTGCAACATAAGCTAATCTTGCTTCTTCCATTTCCCTCAGTTCAGTTTCATCAACATCGTCCTGTTTTTAATGTATTTGCAATTGCAGCAGCTTTAGATATGAACCAAAAAAAGGAGAGGGGGGGGGGGGGGGGGGGAAAGAGAGATGATCATTGTGGTTTCTTCACTTACAAGATATGGAAGATGATCAAATTCATATGGGGTTGCATCATAATCCCTGTCGAGTTTATTGGATTCTGTTTTCGCCAAAGTTTCAAATACCTGTGCGAATGAAGAGATTTCTCCTTCTACAGTATCTAGCTGTTCTTGAAGCTTGATTGCTCTTGTTCCTGTTGTCTTTGCTTCCCATTGAGTCTTCTCAAGGGCAGCTTGCTTGTCCGCAAGTTTGATCTGAAGACAGGGAAACGAAGCTATCAACATGTGAAGATGGTCTAATTAAAAAAGAGGAATCTTTAGATATGTCTGCCTGCACAAGAAGGTGTCAAAGCATTATACCTTTGTGTCGGATAATTGTAACTCCATAGACTTGATCAACATCTCCTTCTCAGCAACCAAGCGTTTTGTTTCTTCAAACTTTGCTTGTATCTCATTTACCTGATTCTTTGACATTTCCATTGACTTTAAAAGCTCTTCTTTCTCTGATAATTTCGTCTGCAAGTCATTCACCTGCTCTCTTAGTCTATTCAGCTCTTCCTTTTCTGCACCAGCCAAAGCCTTTGCGTTTTCACCATCTTCCCTAGACTGGTTCGTAACTTCGTCATTGCCTTCTGGGTCAATCTTCTTTCTTCCATGGACTGCTTGAGAAGCATTTCTTCCCTGTTGATCAAGAACATGCAAATACAAGTGAATAAGTTATAGATCCTAGTCTTGGAGAAACAAATCACCTTGAGATTTCATTAATCAACGAGCCAACATTTGGTGATGGAAATTAAAACCTGAAACCACCCATTGAAGTTTTTTAACCAAGTCTGAAGACACCAGTTCTCCAAAAACAGAAATCCATCATTCCAACAACATTTAGTGCACATAATAATTGAAAACGACAACAACCCTTTATGGATATACAGATTTTGATTAAAACAAGCTGATATCAGCTCATACCCTAAAAGGAAAAGATAACAAAGACGAGTCATTATCTAACTATCAGTGTTAGCCAAAACTTAACAAAAAGTCTAATTATACTTATGCAACTAAGCAACAGTGTATATGGATCATGCTAAAAGAAATGACATAAAGAGATGTTATAGATCAACTAGACAAGAAGAACAGCATCTTACTTTTCTGGACAAGGATTCTTTGGAAGGCATCTTAGTGTAGATCATGGAACCACGTCGCTTAAACGAACTCCTTTCTTTGTGTTCCTAATCATTTTTTCAATTAGAAGAAACTCATTAAATAAATTGCAACCTAAATACGAAATCTTCAATCTTATCTTTCATAAATGTCAAATTTTTCTCATCAATTTCTCTCAAATTTACATATATCTACGAGAAATTAATCTCTCAAAAGTTCAAAAGTTCAAAATTTAAAAAATCAAATCCGTCCAATCAACGACAAAATTTCGAAATTCTCTCTAATCTATCACCTAATCTGCAAGCCCCTTGAGCTCCATACATATAGCGATTCTGATAACTCGAGAGTTGGGGTCGTTAGAAAAAAATTACCATGTAATGCTCGATGAGGGGAACCATCTCAACGAGATCTTTCAAGAGACGACGATCTAGATTCTCGTTCCCGGAGTTGGTAGCGGCGACAGATTGGTGAGGAGACAGTCGGAGATCGTCATCGCCGGCAAGCCATGAGCTATCATCCCCAAATCCAGAATCGCTTTGCAAATCCACAAAATGCTGCTGCTGCTCATACATCTTCTTCTTCCTCCTCCTCCGTATAGATCTGCTTCAGTTTAGTCTTCTAGACCAGGGTTTGAACAGAGATAGATAGACAAAGAGAACACTTGAATTTTTTTTAATTATTCTTTTTTATTTTCAAAATCGTTCTTCTTCAAGTCCGAGCTTTGGATCTCAATTTTTTTTCTCCAACGTTCATCTGAAACTACCATGTTCGAATGACTAATATACCCTCACATCTGCTCTCATTATCCTCTGACTTGACCTTGATTTTTTGAATTCTTTCCTTTAAAACAACCTTTCCTTCTTTTTGTTTTCCTTAAGTTTGCATTATATGCTTTTTTAAGTTTTGGTAAATGAGAAATTAGAATCATATTCATAGATATTGAGATTTTATTTTAGTTTTTCATTCACCACTAAGTAACAGTCATACCTCGAGAGGCTTTCTGCATGGATTACAATATGGATAAATTCTGATCGGAAAGGGAAAATAGGCACAAAAGTTTGAAATTTGAATAAAAGGTCATAACGAGCTCAGAGTGCGGTCGTTTCAATTACCGGGTTATCTCAACCGTTCATTCAGTCCATATTATATAACACTCGAATAAATATCACTTTTATTAGCTAAAAAACAAAAACAAAAATTAGTATTACATCGGAAATGTGAGAACAAGTAAGAAAAAAATCTTTAAAAGTGTGGGAATCTGAGACGATGATATAATAAGAGTGAAAAATGATTTCACTTAACAAAGGAAGCTTCCGGAAAACATTGAAAGACCCCCCCCCCCCCCCTAATGATATATTCCTCAAAAGAAAAAAGAAAAAAACCCCAGAAGAAGATGAGATTACAAGTCTAAAAATGCGGTTAGCATAACCGGGTCTCACTAGTCTTAGGTCTCAAAAGATTATGGACCCACGAGATAAAACATTAAAAGATTATGATTTACAAAAGATTGAATATATAACTATAATAATAATTATAATCCCTTTTTGAGATAAAAGAAGGAAAAAAAAACAGAGGAATCAACGTTGGTGTTTTACCCGATCGTGTTCGTGTGTTTGGTATTTTTTTAAACTTTTATTGTCCCGTCTTGAGCCGTTTTTGTTTCCGAGTTTGCTTGACGTCGTCGTTTCTGGTTCGAGAAACCGGTTCACGAACTTCATGTTCCTATCAGTAAATAAAACTTAAAACTATCAAAGATCCACAACCAACAAAAAACAATATATATTCGTTTTGAATCAATCGAGAGAAAAAAATGAAACCTGGAAGGAAGAGGAGGATTGCTTAGCGAGCTCGATTTCAACGGAGATACTTGCTTTCGTTAAGTCTACTCCTGAATTCTCCAATGTTTCTCTCAGTGTTTTCACTAATCTGCTCCACCAAAAGTAAACAAAAATTATTTAACTTTTTTACTTTTACCTGTTACAATATCAAGGATTCAAAAGAGGAGGGACTTTTAGTTTACCCTTGTGAGTAAACACTTGAAATACTGATGTTACCCTCATGAACTTCCTCATCTTCTTCTTCTTTCAATGCCTGCCTTTGACTCCGAGAACTCGGGCTTACCTCTATAGACTCTGATGATGCGACTCTTGTGTGGAACTGAGTTACTGGATTACCCGCAATTACAGGAGAGAAAAAACTGTTGCTTTGAACCGACAATGGAAAAGGAGTGGTCGTTACGACTGTTGGATGATCGATAACAACACCTTGTGCTGTTGCAAGGACAGAAACCGGAGTGTTGTTCTTCTCTTCTTCCAATTTTGGAGCAAAAGTAACCGTTCCTTCAGGTACTAGCTGTTGGTTGTTTCTCTGCTGTAATGTAAATGGATCCCACAGATTAACATTACATGCTTTGTTTCTTTTCAGTTTCCAACCCGGGGAAGAAAGAACGAGCTATGGTCGGAAAGTGTGAGATTATATTTACCCAATTCAATAGCTTCGCAGGATCGTGATTCCATCCTTGGTAAGGGTTCTCATACTTGTCTGCTTTCTCCTGTAAGAATTGAATATACTCGATCACCTGTACGAAGTTTCAAAAATAATATTTTGGAGATTAGGAAAAGAAGAGACTGAATCTACTGTTACAGAAAATTTGGCTAAAACTTAGTTATACCTCTAGTAAGAAGGAGGCCTTGTCACGTTTTTGGTCGCTGTTAGGTATTAGTTGTCTCAACATTTGAAATCTGCAGTGGGGTCCATTAACAATATTTTATTAGTCTCTCCTCTCTGCTATAATCTATAACCAATTCTGGCTTTCACTATATATCATATTTACGAAAAGATACTCAAGACTTACCTATCATTGATCTTGCTCCTCCTCCGTTGCTCTGTAGCAGAATGTTTAGACCTAGGCGTGTTCAACTTTTGGTCGTTACCAGAGCCTCTCACATCTGCTTTTACCCTCAAATCCACTGTAAGGAACCAATATATCAGATATTAAGCTGTTGCGGTTTAGGAAACGTAAAGCTGTCATCTGAGAAAATACAAACCTCTATGGCTCTGGCTAGTAGAGGAGCTTTCTTTCTTCATGATGAAATCTTCTTCATCATCTAAATCATCATCCTGTGAACTTCCTTTAGCTGACCTTATCATGTCCATAAAGCTCTGGCTCTTAAGCCCAGACCCTCTGCAACCAAAGTAATACCTAATTTGATGAGCCATTTCAGTCCATAGACCTGAGTAATAGAGAAAAGAGAAGAGATGAGACTGACTGAGAGGAAGAGCGAGAACTGAAACCGCTCAGATGGTTATTTGTCAAAGATTGAGACCGTCGTTCCACCACTGGCCATTGTCCCGTAGTTGTTGCAACATCAGCTATACATTAAAAAAGAAAACTTATAATACCATTTCAAGTTGTTTCCAAACACTTGTAACCTGGTCTAATAACATCAAGATTCAATTTTTCTTGTTACCTCTCATGTTAGCTCTCTCCCCAACATTGTTCTCCTTCCTTGTCTGTCCCTTCTTCCCAGAAGCAGATTCATCCCACAGAGTGAACCCGCTTGCTGTAGCAGCGTAAGAGCTGCAATTAGAGTTTGATTTCTCGTCCACAACATTTCTCTCATTACCGCCACTCACTTGCGCAGCAGCAGTGAACATCATCGGTGGTGACAACTCTGGCTTAGGAATTCTTTGATGATGATGATGGAAGTAAGGAATGGGGCTTATTGTGTAAGTCCCTATACCACCGGGAAGCACATGTTGCAATGGTGGAGGCGGTGCAGGAGGTGGTGGCTTCTCGGATGCTGTAGTGGTAGTGCCAGTCCTAATTATCTCTTCTTTACCACCAACACATTCTAACGGTTGAAGAAAATCATGGGTTTTCAAGTGACTACCTGCTCCACGCACCATCCAAATTTCTATAAACATTACCATATATACATATAAACATCTGGAAGTATTTTTGTACTACATCTTCATATATCAAAAAGTTGTATCAATTCATTAATTGGTACGTGTTTTACATCTTATCAGATCCTAAAGAAAAATTTATAAACAATATAAGCAATAAACTAAAACAAAAACCAAAATGCAAACTTAGGGGAGTATATTGGATCAATATGTGATTTCTTTAAATCACTCCTTTATTCAATTACTGATTCTGTAACTCTTTTATTATCCCATCTTTCTATATGAACATATATATGTATGTATCAATGTGTGTATGTATGCATGCATCGTCATCTTAAGCGTTATACAGATTAGCAGAATTTATTCTAATGCAAGGTTTACGGCATGTGTATCCCATCAACGGCCCCTTATTTCCCTGGGCTTTAAACAGAGTTGGGACCCTAATGGGCCCAATCAGATAGCAATATTTTGATCCATGATTCGTCTTAAAGGTCAGATCAGATGCACGCGCGCACAAGCGAAGAAAACGTGACGCCTTTAAGAGAATCTAAAAATATTTTTTTTTAAATTAAAAATGGAAAGGGTAAGACGGTAAATACCTTGAGAAGAAGGTGTTGGCTTTGGATCTGGGTGGACGGTTGAATGACTGCAGAGCGATAAAAAATCATGTGTTGGTTTTCTCCCTGTCAAAATTCTTCTTATAAATCAAAATTAAAACGAAACAAAGACAATCCCTTTTTAAAAAATTTAAATCTTGGAAGAAAATAAAACTCTCTTTTATAATCTTAAAATATAGAAAAAATTGGTAATAACTGATTAATTAATAGTGTTACCTTCGGCTTTGAAGGGACGAGGTTGAGGAAGCTCCATGAACAACAACACCTTCAACGGTTAGTGATTTATTATTTTGAATTATAAATCCGTGCGCGGGAATTATCACAATTCTGCGGCTTTCTCGGATAATTCTTCGGTGATTTCTCTGGAATTCGCCGGGATTCTGTAGCTACCAGCTCAGATCTGCGACTTTAGCGGCTAATTCAAGAGATGATGTATTCTCCGATGCTATTAGAAGAAGAATTGAGCTCGGAAGTCGCTGAATTATGCTTTTTCCCACGAAAACTCCTTCAACTTCGGTTAAATTCTGCTCGATTTAACCTAAATTAGCCTTAGCTGCGACTTTTTCCAGCGAATTGTCCAGGAAACACAGAGATGACGGGAATTCGACGAGGAAGACCCAAATACTTCAGAAGAAATCGCCAGAAATAACCAAATTCTTGGATTCGATAGATCTGTCAGCAAAATTGCAGAGAAATTCCAAAGTTAAACCATAATTCAGCAGAATTCGTAGCTTAAACCAACAGAATTTCGCATAATTCAAGTCAACCGGTGAGGATAGAGATACAAAAAATGGAGTTCAAGTCAAATCTAAATTAACGAACGGATTAGATTTGAGCTAAAAAGCGTACCTTCTGGAGAACGAATCAACCACAATTCTCAGAGAAACCAAACGAAAAGTTCGAATTCCGAGATTAAAAACTCTTCGATCTGATCGGGAAAAAAAAAAGATCAGCCAGAGAGCTCTCACTCTCTTTCTCTCTCTTCGTCTCTCTGTTTTCTCTGGTTTGAGAGGAAATGAGAAGGCGGAAATGTTTTATACAGTCATTATAACGTTCCCCGTTTAACAGCAATACACTCCGTCTAAACGACGTTAATCTAACGGAGTCACGTGGTGGATGTCTAGTTAGTTGCTTTCTATCTAGTGTAAGGGTAAGGTAACAGAGGAGTTTATCCGTTTAGCGGCGCTCAAAATTTAAAGTAACAAAATAATACACACACGCACAAATATTATTTTTTATTGTTTTGGTTTAATCGATGTACCCCTTTTGTTTATATCGTGTTCGACGATCCCCGTTAAATTTCTGTTTTTCCTCAATTACTGCGATAATCAATTTAAAATATTACTACGTATGATACTGTGTTCATTGAGCATTGAAACATTTTACAAATTTGCTGTCCTCGAATAAAAAGAAAATTCTTCTTTTTTCTCGAGAAAATTAACTTTTAGTTCTACAGTAAATCCAACATTTTCATTCATTGATTCTACCAATTTAATGGTCATTTTCCGATATTCTTTGTCGGCATTTGAAACTCACATGCACGCTACTATTTTAACTTTTTTTGTAGGCATGCATACGGAAAATGTGTTCATAATATGCTACAATCATGGCGATCTATAGCGAACATTAAATCGCCATGAATTCATAATTTAATATTTCAATCAAGCAGTTTGTATGTGACATTTTCGGTGTATTTCCAATTCAATATAAGCCTTTTGGCGTGTCAAAGCATTCTATTTATTTTACCATAGAAATTATGCCGACTATTATTCGTCGAAGTAAATGCAACAAAAACGAAAAGTCTATGTATATATCTACTCATCCAATATTCAAGTCATTGTATATTCTTTGTACTATTTACCACCAAAACTTAGATGAAAGGAAAGAATATTGTGAAATTTGATGAAATTGTCTGTGAAATCAGATCCTATCCAAGTGAAAAAGATCTCGAGTTTTATAAAAAAACAAACAAAAAAAAATGCTCTAGACTATACTGGATTGAAACTCGGTCGGATTGATCCGGACACTTGAATATTGCCACATACTGTATTTTTATTTTTTTTATGTACCGTGTTCGATAAGGGTCCACAGCAGTGAAGACGATTATTCGCTGTTTGTCTTACATTTTTTATGAAGAGTGAGTTAAGCTTATTTAATCCATTTTTTGAAACGTGTAAAATAGATAAAGTTAATAAGTGTACTGCATGATTCCCATATGTGACATTAATCATACGTCTAAACTAAATTACCCTAACATATGAGTGATAATTTTAACACAAACGCATACTATCATGCATGAATCATTTTCATACATACGATCAGCTTGTCACTTGCATATTCGTATCCTCAATTCAGAGAAGATTGATTTTAAACTCTGAAACAATCAGAGTGCTATAACTAGGTTACCCGAAAATGGTTATCAATTTAAGAGCTGAATAATAAACGGTGTAATGATTCTTATAAAATTATAGAATAAATTATGCTAGAAAATGATGGTATATAGGGGACAAGTATGTTTTTGTACGTGTATATATGCGTCTATGTGTTTATCTGAGTGGGGATATATGTACGTGACATTAGGTGAAACAAAGACAGCTCTTCCTTTGCGCCATGCCATTAAAAATTGTCTAAACCACCATAATCAAGACCCTGATCATGTGCGCTAGCTAAACCCATTTTTAATTTAGTCGAATGCCACTTTTTACAACACTAACTTATTCGAAATTTAGTAAACCAAATAGCGACTTATAATACATATTTTAAAAGTTCAGTTAGCATTTACCAAACTATCATATGTCTAGTATATGGACGGATTTGAGTTAGGTATTCCGTAAAAATCAAATATTGATACTCAATTTGTATTCGAAGGAATGATATAATTTAATATGCTTACTGAAAAGAGTATTATAATTTTATGGATTTTAATTTTCCGTATATTACGTACATTTATACTCAACCATAATTATGTTAACTTTTCAGTAGTTGTGCATTAAATTTATTTTACAGTTTATATTTATACAAACATAAATTAAAAATGAACCTTTAAAGACAATTAGTAAGTTTTTAAAAATAATTATAGGAAAATGATTAATTCAAAAATTCATATTAATTCAATCTGTCCGCTAATATAGAGTATGTATATAGACACATGAATTCAAAATATTCAGTATTTTCGTTTTCATGCGCACATATATATGATTAGTGACCCAGAGTTATCCTTATGCAAACCTAAACACATAAAAAAGAAATATGATGGATCAGAATATATAAGAGCAGATGATAAATTACCCTCTCCTCTAATGCGTACAAGCTGTAAATTAATTTACGGGCATCGCTCTCTTTGTTGTTTAATTTGAAAATAGAAATAATAAATTTAAAACAGATAGAGGTGAGGAGCTATAACTAAATAATGTTGGATCGCATGAAGAGGAGAATGATACAAAACAAGGAAAGAGCAGAAACAATAACACATCCCCACATGCCCTCCACTTTGTCTCGTGAGTTGTTAGGTTGTGTCTAAACATGCTTTACCCTCCTTATTTTATATAACCCATGAATTGTATTCTAATGATTTAAATCTTTGATGAAATATTTTCAGTTTTCTTTTATGTATCATATATTTCATATTATATTTTTTTAGTTACATTTATAGTCAATGGTACGTATCTTAAGATTTTACACGTTTTAGTGAAATAAAAATAAAAAATAAAGAAATGGTCAATTCAAGTGAAAGACGGGGAAGAAGAAGAAGAGGTTAGTGTGATGTCGTTTTCGTGGTCTAGTGGGGCCACGTTAATTGACTCTGCAACTCACGTGAGAAAAATACTGTAGAATCTCAAGAGTCAGGACATAAATAGATTTTTGAACATTAATAATAAGGGTAATTTAGTAATAGCATACCTTTACCAGGGCAATTTAGTATTTGGTAGGCCACAAACCGACCTTTATCCATCTCTCGTTAACCATTCGTGGTTCGGTTGGGCACATCACGCTATTCTTTCACTCATCTAACAATTATTCAATCAATAAATCAACATTAATTTACCATTTTATATGCAACTTGACTCGCTTTCAAAAAGTTTTTACCTTCTTTTTAATTTTTTGATAAGTAAGTAATTTTTACTTAATTATAAATGTATTTCCTAAGTTATAAGAAAAAAATATCCATCTCAGAAATACTGAACTTACATTTCAAGTTAAAAGACTATACATGAGAATGAAATGTTCATGAAAAAATCAATGGAATAATATATAAGCATACTATACATAGAGAAACATGTAAAAACTTTTGCACATTAACAAGTATCAACCGCAATATACAAAAATTGGCAAGTTGACAAGTTTAGCCGTATCATGTTTAGCCTCGTTTTGAAAGCATAATAGACTAACATATTTGATTTTCTTACATATATATATATATATATATATAATATCCATGAAATTAATTTAAAATGATCGTGAGATTTATAAAACAGGCATACTGACATATGTATACATACTATTTACTCGCATATAATTGTCATATTATAATATAGAATATTTGATCCAATTTGTAATAAAATCAACGTGAGATCTCATTGTTCATCACCAGGTTCATGCACAGGCTAACAATTGTTTTTAAATCAAGATATGATATTTTGAAGAGTAAACAATCTCAAACATCTCTTTACAAATACTCTACTAATATATTATCAATGGTCTTAACCTGCATTTCTTACAATTAATATAGTACCTTCTCTTTTTCAGGAATTTAATTAAAAATTTAAAACATTAAATAATTTCTGAATCTTTGCGTACACAAAAGAGTGCGTGGGAGAGCATCTCATCCGAATTAGCTGGCTTCTTTTCGTCTTTGTTTACTTCTAAAGAGGACTATTAGTTGTCTCTAATCATTGTAATTTCATAATAACATAACAATTTAATAATCATAAGGTATATAAAAAGAAGAATAAGAAGCTGGATTTCAAGAAAACAAATGTATTTGCAATACGGACATTCCTCTGTACATCGCACAGGAATCCTCTTAGGGATCAGTTAACAAATAATTTATCTAGATCATGTGTCTTATGGTAAAACACGAGATTAAATAACTAATGATGCATTAAATTAAATTAGTTTTAAACTAAGTTTAACCTAGGAGCTTGGATCTAAGGAGTGAACAGAGAAGGACACGTGGCAGTTGCGCCGCGTAAATCGCGCCGTATCACGTGATAAGAAACCTTTTGGGTTTTGGCTGCCTACCTCAGCCTCCCATCCATCACGTGGCCAACTCACACCTCTCGATTATTGCGGGTCCCACTTTTCTTTTTTACGCTATCCCGTTTTCACTCTTTATTTTAATCATAAAAATTAGTTTCTTAATTATGAAAAGGTCTCTCAAAACAAAAGCTGTTAAAAAGAGTTGTTACCCACACAAAAAAAAAAACAAAATAAAGGCTTTTTTTGGGTTTTATGTTAAGTAAAAATAAGAACACAATATTGTTCGTTTGAATTAACGTACCGTAAAATTTGTATTGAAAAGAGAAAATTTAACTGGTAAATGCATTAAAATGATCACTAATCCATATTTGGTTCGACATGCAATTCATTAATCCTTATACTGAAAATGGCAAACACTATATAAAAAATGACAAACCAAGCAATAAAAATGACGTAGACAACAACTATCATTAACTAAAGATGTTGTTAATTTTTGTAAAAAAAACATGATCGCAAAAATACATCATGATATATAAAACAAAATCAGTGTTCATGCAGGTTCTGGTTATCTTAGTGTCAAGTTGAATTTATGGAAAAATCGGCTTATAACACTAGTGCGATATGGTAAACAACTCAAAATAACTCGGAATCTGGGATATCGATTTGGTATATTTTGACGACATTTCAACTATCAAATCAGCTATAGGACACAGTCGTTGATATCTAAATAAAATTATTTTAATATGATTTTTAACAGTTTTAAATTATTCGTATATAACTATTAATCATTAATCATTTTATAGTTTATGTACGTCTTTTTTGATAGTTCAAATCACTTGACATTTACATATCCGTCAAACATATCGTATATGATTAAAAAAACATATATATGATTTTCAGTTTAATTATCACATCTATACAATTTATTTGATAAAAATATTACTTTATTTTGGGTATGAGGGATGATCTCGGAGACGTTAACCACGTTACATCTCTATATATATGTGACAATTGTTACTGTTCTTATACTCAAACAATCGTCGTAAAAAAAAAGGTGCTGTCGTCCAAATAAGATTTTAACTAGATATTAACCATAGCGATCGCGAAAAAATGCATGTTTCATATCTTATTAGGTTTTATAATTATAAATTATTATATTTTAGATAAAATTTATTTTATGTTTTTATATCTTATTTATTGTATTTATTTTTAATAATACATATAGTTTGTTTTATATTAATTAAAATGATTAATATATAATTATGTATTTGTGTTGCTATGTTTGTTGACAAATTTATTTGATAATTTAAATGTTATAATTTAATTGTAAAAATTAAGTGGTGTTATGTATATATTTTCATATTATTCAAAAATTTTGAAACAGTTTGATTTAGTTCAATATCAATTATTATCAATGATTAAAAATTTGATTTGAGATCCATCATGATCCATCTTTATTTGCTCTAATCTGTATTGATCCGTTCTAATCCATTATAAAAATTAAAGTATTTAAAGATTTAGATCCTCGCTCAATTCTAGATGATAAAATATTGAATTATCGAAACCAAATCCAATATACTCCTTGATTATTTAAAAAAAAAAACTATATCAATATTTTTGAGATTAAAATTGATATATCTCATTTCCAAAAATTCGATTTACAACATATGCACAAAAAATCTATATATTTTTATTAACTATATGTATTATATGATTATTCAAAATAATTTGAAAATAATATCAAACAAAGATGATAGAAAAATTATAATTTTAAATTTTAACAAAATCTTTTAATCACAATAACTTAAAATAAATAATATGGTATAATTAGATATGAAATTTTATCTTTTCAATTTTGATTAATTAACAATTTTTAAACGTTTAATTTTAATTTTCATCCATAATTAATAAAAGAGAAAATGAGTCAAATTTTTAATTTTTTGGAAACTAATATTTATTTAAAATAGTATTTCCAATTTTTTAATTTTAATTATATTAATTTTATGATTATTATCTTTATTTAAAAACATTAAAAACAATGAAATTTTTTGTAATATACTATATTATAATTGATTAATTTGCTATGACTAATGTTCAAATAATTATATAGAGATTTGGAGTGATATGATTCTGAAAAAAAGAATAAAATGATTTTTGAAAATATCGGAATGAAACAAGTGTAGGCCGTAAAAAAAGGAAACAAAAGAAGGTGAAAGATGAGGAGGAGCATGGTCACGTGTGCCCATCCCCTGCCGTTAATCTGCCACATTGCCTTCCGTCTCGTGTGCGGTGGGTCCCATCGGCTCTTTAAAACCTCTCCACAGTCGCCGCACTGTTGATAGTCTTGACGCCGTTAAACTGCAAACGTTCCCGTTACAATCATACAGTTTTTTGTGTATTCATAAACTTGTATTAAAAAGCCGGAATAACTTTAAAAATTCATTGAAAATATATAAAATCTAGAAAACTGGGTAAACATGACAATTATAAATTCAATATAATAGTAAAAATATAAAAGTCAAAATCATCAAAAAATGATCCTAATATACATGCTTCTTTAATTTTGTTTAGAACGATTGTCACACAGAAAAATGAAGGTATGAGAATGAGAGTAACAAAAACTAGTAGTGAGATTTTTTGTAGGGGCAAATGAGAGGAGAGGAGAGATGTGAGGGCACGTGCCTGCAAGAGAGAGAAGCGGTGGCGACCGGTCGCTTTCTCGTGATAGTATCACGTGAGGGAAATTTACTCGTCTTGGGGTCCCATTTTTTTTTTTTTCACTCTGACAAATAATATCAGAGAGGTTAGAAAACTCGAGGTAAAGTAAACTTGTGGGGTCCTATTACGAATATTACTTATTTTCTTTGTTCCTTATTGAATAAATAGCAGACACTTGTGAATGTGTATTTTAGTTAAAAAGCCGCGAATTTTATCATCAAAATAACGTAATTTTTAAAAATTAGTGAATTGTTTTAATCATTACAATATGCTAGGAATATATACTCATTATTAATTTGCTAAATACTCGGTTATACAACAAAGGTGATTGATTTAAAAGGGGATATTCTCCAATTACTTGACTTTATATTTTAATGGTGGATAAAAAATAAATGAAGATAAGATAAATTATGTTAAGAAGAGAAGGAGAGGGCATGTGCTGTCCTTTCTCGAGTGACCTGTCGGTTTATGGGTCATTGATAATACGTGAAAGCGAAAGCTGTGGAGTTATTAATATGCCATCACACAGAAGAGAGTCGATAAAAAGAGAAGATGTGTTTTCTTTTGTTCTGTTCCCACACTGTTTTCGCTGACGTGGCTCTCTCACGTGCTGGATTTGGGCTTCTCTTTTTTTTTTTTTTTTTTAATTCTCACTGGATGGCGATTTCGATTAAGACGCGGCCCATTCGTTGTTCGACAAGTGTCCCAGTAACTTATACAAGTTTATTTTATAGGAAGATACTTTTGGACCAACCAAAAAGAAGAAAATAATATATTTTTTATAATTTTCTTCTTTTTTGTTGGTCCAAAAGTATCTTCCTATAAAATAAATTCCTTTTTATAGTCAAATAATGATAAATGACGAAAATCAGTTCAATAAATAAAAACATGATAAATTATGGGCCGTCCATGGCCCAACTTGGTACAAATGTGAATCAAATCCGACCGTACAGCGAGTACAAAAATTCGGTTTAGTTATGTGTTTTTTTTCTTCCATCATTAACTCGAATGATTCTCGCAATCTCGTTATAACGGGCCAATAGTTCCACATGGCCCAATTTAGCGTTTTTTTAGCCCAGATATTTGGGGCGTTCTCGTTCATCAAAACAGACGGCAGAGATTTTCATGTGTTGAAATCTAAGAAGCGACGTCGTTTTCACACCAACGCTTAGGAGAAGTGAGATTCTCAATTCGATATTTCTCTCAACCTCTCCAATACTGATTACTCTCTTCCTCCTCCGCCGTTGTTTCACGAGACGAATTGGTTTCAGGTTGAGCTTTAGTTTCTCTCGATCTTCTCTATAGGCGTGTTAGCTGTGTCATGGATCTGTTTCATCAGCGCGTTGAGCAGTCTCAGGTAACTTCTCTTCGTCACGATAATATCCATGGTGATGTTGATAACGAGGCCACGGGATCGCGATGCGAGTCGTGTTTTGATGTGATAGAGGGAAATTGCGATATGGTTGTGGACTTAGGGTTGGTTGAGAATATAGGTGATAGTGATATCGATGTTAACAACCTTAATGATTTTGATGAACCTGATGACGATGATTTCTTTGTCTACCGGAGGGATTTTGGGCTTGAAATTCGCGATATTAGATCAACGAGGAATGATCTCCGGTTAATTACAGTCGAATCGGTTTCTGATGATGGTCCTGAGAATGAGAGGGAGATATGGGGGATCGATTTGAATGAAGAAGATGAATATGATGATGATGATGATGAGGCTGATGATGGTGATGATGATGATGATGATGGTGATGATGATGTTAGTGTGACTATCCCTCTTTGTTGGGACTCACTCCAATTAGAAGATCGTGGAGTAACTGCTGATGAATTTGATTGGGAAGAGGTTGATGGTGGTGGTGTATCGGATGAGAGAGAGATAAGAAGCGGTTTTGCAGAAGTTGATATCAATGACGAAAGTTCGGTTTCAATTTCGGTCTCGCCAATGATCTCCCTTGAGGATTTAGCGACTAGGGAAAGAGCAGAGGGCTCGGGAAATCTGGGGTGGGAAGTTTTGCTGAATTCTCATACTCTAGAGATAAACTTTGATGTGGAAAACAGAGAGCTTTATATTGTTGGTGATCATGATGATTATAATCAAACGACCGAGTATGAGATGTTGTTTGAACAGTTTGCTGATGCTGAGATTTCCGTCCTTGGTTTACCTCCAACTTCCAAATCTTTTATGAAGAATCTCCCAATAGTTCGAGTGGAAGGTGAGAACGATGATGGTATGGTTTGTGCGGTTTGTAAAGAGGAGATGAATATCGGGAACAAAGCGGTTCAATTGCCTTGTAATCATAAGTACCATAGTGAATGCATTGTACCGTGGCTCAGAGTAAGGAACACATGTCCTGTTTGTCGGTATGAGTTGCCTACAGATGATGCAGAGTATGAGAAAAGGAAGAGCCAGAGAACAACTACTTATGGTATGCTTCTGTAAATGGTAAACACCATCCTCTATGTATGACTTTTGTCTTGAGTAGCTAAATTATGTATATGTTTGGATTGCGTCAAGCGTTTTCTTAGTTGAGATTAGTTGATTTTATTTTGTATTTTGCCACATTGTGTGATGGTCTCTAAAGCTTTAGGAGGCTAGCTTTACATAGAAGAACATGTGTATGTATATGTTTGCTTTATCTCACTTCATTGAGTTGTTTTATACATATATTTACAGTGGGTGTGTTCGATCAAGCATTTATACTGATTTATATTTGTCATTCAAATATGTGTCTTGTTTTTTTAGTTTTACGAATATTAACCTTGATAAAGATGTGAAACTGCAAGTGACATTTTTTTCAAAAGTTGTCACTAGAATTAGAAAGAGTTGGTGAAAATTTACAAAATGCAAAAAGAAGGCTGACCAAGAACAAGAACATTAATGGTAAATGCTTAATTTCGACCAGATGCAATTAATTAAAGAACATCAACATCTCTTAAACTTGGCCAACAAGACATGATGTATGTTCTTTCTTTGATCTAAAACTCTATATATATTGTAATATCGAAATCCAAAAATCTCTCTCTTTCTCAATTTCTTTGCCAAATTTCATCATCTAGAAACCAAACATGGAGGCTGAAGATCAACTCTCTCATTATTCAAATGTTTTCGAAGGAATTCCATCTCACAACGATAATTTCAACTCAATATTCCAACAAAATCCACATGATAATCAAGATGAAGGGTTCCATGTTCATGACCATTACCAATATCATCATCATCAACCGATGGATCAAGAGAAGAGGTTAAAAAGAATGGTATCTAATCGAGAATCAGCAAGAAGATCGCGGATGCGGGAGAAGAATCGGATCAAAAAGTTGCAGATGCAAGTAGAACAACTCATGGCCTCAAATCAATTCTTGGCTAACAAAGTCAACAGCTATTTGGAGTACAATAACCAGATCTTGCAAGAGAATTCATAGCTCAAAGAGACAGTTTCTTCCTTTCATCAATATATATTTGATGGAAAACGTGGTGATATTATCAATGATCTCGATATTAATCAACAATCTCTGCATCGACCAACTTGGTATATTTGGAACAAAACTTATATATTGTTTATACTGGATTCTAAATCACCTAGATTGAATAATTGTGTATATACTCTTCATGAATCTCTCATTTAAAAAATAAAATTCTCAGAGTATTTCTAGTTTCTTTTGGGTTCTAAAAGCTTCCACATGAAAAAGGTCACTAGTTTGGAAAAAATACTTCCGCGTGAGAAAAAAAAAATCGTGGGAGTGCTTTCACTTTTGATTTTTAGTAACAATGACGATACACATAAACATAGATAATAATGTCCACATAAATGAATCTTTATATCTCAAAAATATAAAAGATTGTGTGTGTGTTTTTTAAAACTTGGTATTGTTATCAACTTAATAAAATGTTGTCTAAGAATTTATCATAATATTAGTCTTGAACCTGTTATGGCCTTGTGGATTTAAGTTCGTAAACTTCAACGAGTGAATCTATAATCCAGTAACTAGATGTATACAGCTGTGCTGATCTGATGACTACAAAATTTGCGGTTACGAAAAAACCATCGTACATTTAAAGTTGTTCCATAATTAAAAAAAAAACTTGCCACGCAAATTAGAACAAAAATAAAACAAAATGTTGCCATATAAGATGTCCATACCACACACTTAATTAAGACTTCTCGAACGACAGGTCTAATATTACAAATGACGATCCATAATTTGTCACAAACTATCTGCAAATGGACAATATCTGTCTTGGTATCGAAGACTATGATAATAAACTCGATTGGAACTATACGAGAATATCTTCTAAATCTCAAGTCCATAACCTATAACTGTTTGTCTGAAGACCTACCTCTATTTGATTGAAATGAAAACCATGTAAAATCCATATATAGATCGATATAGTTGGTGTCAAACTATGAGTTTGCAGTGGTGAAGGGAGTGGAGGTGGTGCATGTGAACAAATGTCAAAGAAATTGGAGTAAAAGGACAAAAAATAAAAAGAATAGCAGAGAGATACACGTGCAGAAGAGATATGTCCCCTATGGTCACAAAACATGTTTCCCTGTCTGTACTAAAGATACAACCAAAGATGATGGGTTCTTATTTTATGTCTCGATTTCTCCATTATATACAACTCACACTGTGTGCACGTGTGTGTCTCTACGAACCAAATCTATCCAACATTTTAAAAAAAAAAATTTCATCAAAATGTTCATATTTCTTGTACCAATCTAAATTTCTAATTTTGTTCTATCAATTAATGTTGTGGCTTTTACAAAAATATGTCAAGATTACTTCGATTGTTTCTAGTAGTTTTAAAATTCTTTCGACATTTAGACTTATGAAACATTGACACATTTGGTAATGCTTACCACAAAATCATCACATATGGCAAGTAGACTACTAGTATAAGAATTTATTAAAGATAACAAACTAAAAAAATAACAAAATTTGGGTTAAGAGATTAATGATTCTATACTAGAGGTGGAGTTCAACCTCATAAACTGCGACTTTTGGCAAGTCGTTACTGCAACATTTGGTGAGCCAAATAAAAACATTTGTAGAGGTTCCAACAGCTTGCAGATTGATTCGTCCGTTGTGGTTATGCGGATAAAGACATTTTTTTTAAGTAGCTAAATAATTAAATTCATTTGTCATAGATTGTAAATTTCTTGTTTTATAAAATGTTATTTTTCTCATAACATGTGATATAGAAAACAAAAATATCTTAAAACTGCAACGATGAGTATGAATACTCGATCGTCAATACCATTTGCTAAAATAATTAGTTAACGAGCCTATATATGCAATACATGTGTCGGTTCTGTAACAATTGATGAAATTAGCATTGTAATTCTCTTTCTTTTCTTTTCCCAACACCACCACGATTAGTGGGCAGATATCATAAAAAGCTAATCCATGTATATTTAGTCAGTAGTAGTATGAAAAACTTGAAGTATATGTATATTTAGAAATGATAAACTAGATATATCAGTAGATTAAGATGGCATATATGTATTTCCACAATGGAGTACTATGGTGACCATAAAGAACCCCATAATGGAAAGCATTGATGTACATCTCAAGAGACCCAAGCTAGCTATCATCATTAGCCACCTTCATCACCGTATCTGTACTATTAATTCTTCACACACGTTTCTAATTGAATAACATAGCGAGTAATTAATCAAATAGGCTACATATATTAATAGCAAATCATCGGATAGAAATTACTTTTCCATTACCGACACAAGGACATAACATTCGATCATGTAAAAAGAAAACATTGGAATACAACTTAAATAAACATAAACATAAACAAAAGTCAATAAAATCAAACTAACCCTTCTCGTCTAACCGAACCAACGTAGCTATGAACTACACTGTAGCTATCATTACCATCGTCATTATAATGATCATCTCCATCATCATCATCATCATCATCATCATCGTCATCATCAGCATTAATGCTGTTGTGAACCCTAGTAGTCTCCACCAAAACCATATCTTCATTAGTTTTCTTCTTCTTTTTCTTTATAGAGTTTTGCTCCTCAATCTCTTGAGGAGGTTTGAGACATGATGTGGCTTCCATGGGACCAGAAGACGCATCAGAATCCATTGAATCACCACCATCGCTATCTTCTTCTTCATCATCATAATCATCATAGTAACAGTCGTCTTCATTATCATGGGATTGTGAGGCTAAATACATAGTCCATCCAGATTCACAGCTGCGACAATCCTCATCGGATCCATAGATCTTCGCGGACTCCATTTTTTATATTAATTACAACTCTTTTTTTCTGTCTGTATATATATAATAAATAAACAAAAGAAGAACAAAGAGATCCCACAAAAGAGACCAACCCGGAAAAAAAAACCCTAAAGTGAGACAGAAACAACAAGAAGCTGAGATATTAAGTAAACAATCCAACAAGCAAGTATGCACATATATATATACACATATGTATAATATGTAAGCGTGTGTGTGCGTGTGTGCATTTAGCGATAAAAAGACGAGATATATAAGAGGGTTTCTTAAAAAAAAAATGAAAACAATTTAAGTGTTATTACTGTGGGAAAAAGGGAATATTCTGTCCAAAAAAGTAGAGAAAAATGGGAAATTAGTTGATTTTGTTTTTGGGAAATTAAAAGATAATTAGAGGCTGACTTTTATAAAGATAAGGGGAGGAGTTGGGTGGAAGAGATAGAGATGGAGAAGAGGTTGTATTTAAAACACCTGAGAATTGCTATTTATCTCTGATCCTCTTTCTGACCGAGAACAGCTCATTACCCAAATTTTTATATATAAATTAAATAATACTACAAGACAAACATACCCATCCAATAATTCGTTTTTGATAAATAATAATTAAAAATAACGCTTTAGAAAAAGAAAAAAAAAAAACTAACTAAAGCTTGGAGAAACACAACAAGAAGTTTTGTCAAATTTGGGAAAAAAGCACGCGGTAACAAAAACTGTTAACAAAAATTGTTTTTCTTTTTACCGTGGCATGCATAAAGCCATAAACAAATCGTATGATATCAATAGATCATGTACTAAAAATAATATTTGTTAAACACGCAAGCAAAATTCATTTTATATTAAAAATTAAATGCAGGCGATTAATAAATCAACTTGGTTACCAATCCGTTATTTTGAAGTAAAAGACTAAATTAGGTATCTAAAACACACTGTTACTTTAGACAGAAAACAAATTAGAGCAACATTCACTAATCTTAAGTATAACATTGATCATTTACTAAAACTAAAAGTGTTGTTTTCGGATTTCTGAAGTATAAACCCTTACACAGCTATTCAAAACTATTTTACCCCAGCTTATCAAAATTCAAATTTGTATAATCTTAAGGGTATTGTCATTCATGTGTAGTTTGGTAGTTGAAATTTGACTGAGTTTTAACGAAAAATGAACTAAGAAAACAAAATGAGAGAAAGAGAGAGAGAGAGAGAGAGAGAGCGAAAGCCATAAATGGAGAGAGTTTATGAGAACAGCAAGAGTCCAGCTAGAAGCCGTGAAGGAGAGAAAGTGAAATCTCTTATCTCGTAGAAGTAGCAATCTTTTTAATGCAATATAACTTTAAACGTCATATATGTATATATATATATATATATTTAAAATTAGTTTTAGGTGTCATTGAGTTGATGATATATGGCAAATTAGCCTTTTCCCATATAGGAAAGAAGATGTAAAGCGTGTCGAATGAGAACTGATGTTTTTTTGTCGACAAAGAAAGTTGATTAACTAATTTACTATTGAGAAAAATATTACAATTTATTCATATTTCTTCTACACATAGAATCATTATGTTGTAGTTGGGAAAAAGTCATGATATTGTTAAGTAAGTGGATTTCTGTAACACAATTTTTTAAGAATAATTTAATTCGACTGGAAGTGTGTAAAAATTTAATTCAGTTAGAAGAGTGTAATAGTGTGAGTAGTTTGTAATGGTTTCCACTCTACAAGAGTACAAGTTGTCAAGTGAATACGGCATTGACAAATAAATAAATAAAAGAAAGCATAATATATATCTAGGTCTTGGAGTTAATATGTGATTTCGTCAAGAGAGAAAGGTTTTTTTTTTTGTTTTTTTTTAGGTGTGTATGTGTTGTTGTTGTTGTTATGTGTGTAAAATACGATAACTTCCGATTTCGATTCCTTTGTTTCTTTAAAAATATTTTAAGTTTAATTTGCATAGATTTCTTACACAAATTACAAAACAGTTATTAATAACTCGTATCATGAGGATATACAAATCATACTGCATGTAACAATAACAATATTAATCAAAATCTTATATTAGATTTTAAATATGGAAGAATATGGGACAATACTTATAATGAAAGAAAATGGAAGTGAAGAATGTTTCCAAATTTTCTTAATGTTTATGTTTTTGCAATTTGATCAATCCAATTGAATCAATATGGTTGGGGGAAAATAATTTTAATCTGAGGAGAAAATATTGGAAAATGTGTAATGAACATTAAATATGGAGTAGCAAATATTATATCCCTGTGACTTGTGCTGTTCTGTCTTTCTTTAATTTACTGCTGTCAAGTCCTTTCTTTTCCTCAAAAAGTTCAAACATCCCTTGCTTGCTTTGTCACAGCAGAATTTTAAACATATTTTTTTAAACATGCAGAAATTTGCCTATATCAGGATTAATTCAATTCCATTCACACATATATATATATATAATATATATTAGTTAATTCTATTTTAGAATGAAATATCGAGTAAAGTTGAAAATGATTCGGCTATACAACAGAGTTTAAAGGAAAAATAGAGTGGGGTTAGAAAACAATCTTCTAGAATGATCATTAGAATTATACAATAGGTACTATGTACTGCTGAATAATTGAGGAATGTTTTCTGATAACAATAATTGTGGAATGTTGAAAATGTAGTTTGGTAACGTTACTAGTTATTGTAGTCGTAAGAAATATACGTGTATTACATTATAAATAAAAATGTGCATTATTATAAATATATGTATAATTACTGTATAAACATATATCTCATAAAATTATTATTTTAAATCACACAACTAGGAATGCTATTATAACCAAAATCATATTTTGGATAAATGTCGTTATAATTTTTCGTTGTTTTCATTAGATATGTTGGGTTTTTCTTTTGGTTCTTTTGTCAAAAACAGTTGTTGGTTTTATTGGTAATTTTTTTTTATTATAGTTTCTGAAAATGGAAATATAGAGATATAGGTGTGATCATAATTTTGGTGGTAGAGGAACTGTAGATCTTTTCACTTCAGAGTTACAGAAGACAGAAGTGAAGTCTAAAATAATAATTTTACTCAGAGTGAAATAAATAGTGATCAGACATTTATCTTCCGGAATATATATATATATATATATATATAAAGAATTCTGCACTTTAGCCTATAATCTCCCTCGATACCCGAAATCAGTTTTTATTCCATTTTTATTTAAAGAATGTCTTTCCGTTCTAAATGAAAATTGAACTCGAGACAAAAAAAGAAAAAACAATCTTCCCGAAATTGAGTTATGTAATTTATTTGTTTTGTTTCATTGAACTTTGAAGTGACTCAGATCCGTAAAAGTAAAAGGTTGTACACAAACGCATATACATAAATATATATATTATATGCGGAATAAAAAAAGAAAAGAAAATCATTTCATTTACAAAAATCATAACTTCTTCAACAATATGTTATGGGTATCTACGGATATGTATTTATGCGTACCACTGTACCTAGTGAACAATTCTTTATACAGATCTTAAAATGTACTATACACCTTACAGTATATATATATATACACACATTAATTATATGTCAATCAAGTTGTAGTTGTTGACAACAAAAGATCAAGTTGTGATTCCCCTTCATTGGTTGAGAGTCTTGAAGACTGATGCTAAAATTATGGAGGGGAAATGATTTATACTAAACAAAATGGGAACGGAAGTGTTAGAATACAAATCATTATTTTATGAACTTGTACAACAGTTTTTTTTTTTCTTACGGACTGCAGCTGCTACGATCATTTTTAAAATGAGATAGATTTTAGAATGATATAATATCAATATTCGCATGATCCGTTAATCAATTAACATTTTAGCAAAAGAATACCAAATTCAATTAGAACCGGTTCTCGATAGAACTAGTTTACTTGGATGCACAAAAACAGTATGGTGTGAGACATTGATTATCGGGTTCACGACAGATGAAATCAGAGTAAGAAAATAATACTTTCTAGAAATTTGTCTAAATACATAAAAGTATTAAACTATCTGTACGCTCTTAATGCTGCCACTTCCATTATCGTTACTTAGACTTCAAATCATTTTGAAAACTGGATCGGACTGGCTGGTCCAACCGGTTCATTCGGAAATCGGCTAGTTAATCGAGTCCGGTTTGAAACAAAACTCGGATTTAAATAAAACCAGTAAAATTGTAACCCGATTCAATACTAAAACCTGGTTCACAAAAATTAAATCATATTTTTAATTAATTAGATATTTTGAGTTAAAATATAAACCATAATTTAAAGTCATCTTTTTTTTACTTTTCAATTTTAATTCTATTTTCTAATTTTCATAACAATAAATTGATTATAAAGTTTGATATCTACGATTTTTATAGTGTTTTTCTTCTGTGAATTATTATTTTACGTTGAATTTTAGAAAAAAAATTAGGTTTGATTTCTTATTATTTATTTTCTATAATTTTAAATGATAAATTTATTGTTATATTATCTTTATTTTGTTGAAAAATACAATAATAATTTGTTTTCAATGATATTTCAGATTGTTTAAGTTTATTGTTAGAATATATATATATATATAATTAAAATATAAATATTCAAAAATTTGGTTCGACTAGCCATCCATGTCGAATCGGTGTTCAGTCCAGTTTTTAAAATATTGTCTAAAATGATTAATTTCAAAAAACAGAAAAAGAAGCCAGCATATAAATTATAAGTATAACCAATATTTACTCATCATCCCGAGATATTTTGATCTCAAGACGTTAAAATAAAATCAGCAAAGAACAAATTTAAATAACATGATTCGTAACTAGACAAAGTGTCATTATAACAAAAAATAAGGACAAATTATATTAAGTTTTAAATAGATAATATTGTCAAGTAAATTTATTGGTTCACATAGTAAAGAAAAACCCCGAATCCTAATAGTTCAAAATACAGTACGCAGAGCAACGTAATCAATACTGTTAAATATGTATCTAATATGGGATTTTTGAAAATAGCTAAACATATAAAAAAAGAGACAACGCAATGTATAAAAAGTCTTTTTTTCCCCCTCTTTGACCTTTTTAAAAAAACACCATATAATTAGGAAATCATTTGGTGAATTTAGCGATCAATTTGTCGACGTGGATGATGATATCGTCTATGCGCGGTCGAACAGCAGCCTGTGGTTGCAGCATCCAAGTCACGAACTGGTGAAGAGCTTCAGGATAAGAAGCCTTAGGTCCAGTGTTTGGCCATTTGATCTGTGCGTTTACGATTGCGAGCTGAAGACTTCCACCGGATTCTCCAAGTGCATATTCGAATGGAGACACACCGTACCTGCAAAAGACTCTTCAATTATCTTAAAGTATATGAATTTGTTTAATCTTACAAGGAAACCAGATACAATCCTCTTACATTATTGCGTATAATGTGCAGCCTAGTGACCAGATATCTGTTCTCTCATCGATGTCTGCATGGCTTGGGCAATCCCAGAGCTCGGGAGCTCGAAATGGTGCTGAACAATGTTCAGATGTCCATTCCTATAAAAGTCATAAAGAACATTGCAAGACACAAAATACTTTAAAAATCAGCAAATATATAGTAGGAGTTCATAATTATTCTCTTACGAAATGGAATTTCGATAGACAATATGCAGTAGTGAGATCTCAAACGCTTGTGATGGGGTACAAAATAAGGGATGGATATAGAACCTGTAACTGTAAGGCCTCTTGACGGGAGCGGATTTGCTTCCGTGATGGGCGAGCACTCCCAAAGTCCATCAATATCGCAAGAGGAGGCTGTCCCTTTCTACGTGTTAAAAGCACGTTTCCAGGTTTGACATCATTGTGAGCATATGGTGGCTCCAGAGAGTGCATGTGTTTCAGTCCATCACAAAGCTGCAGTGGAAAAATCAAAAGACTAGCAAATTTATCACTAATAATACAATAACTCACAAGGTTTCCAGTAAACTAAACAGGTATATATATACAATAATAGTTAGTTGCTAAAGAAGAAGAGTTGCAGAAACCAAACAAAGCCAGGTAACAGAAATGAAAGATGGATTTAAAAAGAGAGTTTGTTACCTGACGGAATATATACAAAACATCAGTTGTTGAGAATACTTCCTTTTTAGCCTTCATCGATGTGGAATTATCCAGCAAGGTTCCATCCAAGTGCACAGGAAATAGCAAGAAGGCCTCGTGTTTCCAAGCTCCCTCTTGGCCGTCCTAATCAATCAAAAGCAACACATTTTCTAAACCGGACTTTACATGAGAAAACTACAGAGACAAATAGGAAAATACTCAAAAAGCATCAACCAATTAAAGTTCAGAGCAGAGCTTATATACCTTAACAGAAATAATAGCATGATCAAGGAGTGGAAGCAAATTAGGGTGATTGAACAATGATGAAACACGGATCTCCTCCCGCACCAATTCCAATTGCTCCTTGTTCTGAATCAAAACTTTCTTCATCGCATAAGTCCCATCAGCTACAAGGAAATCACAGATAAAAACACTCGAGGTAAGTCATGAAAGAAGCTAAAGAACCAAGCCAGCTCAATTAGTCAAGTTCCATTGCCAATGAACAGAAGACAAACCAAGCTCAAGTATACCATAACTTTAGATGCACAGTCGATGAAACAGGCCATAGAAGATCAAAATTGGTTAATTCACAGTCAAACTATATGAAACGGGATTCACTGAAATCACTATGCTTTGCCTATCATCCTAATTTGAGTAGATGCTAGCTCTATTAATTCGTCGGCAAGAACTTACTAAGATGAACAATTGACGAACCAAAATCTCAGATACATCACCGGATTAAACAACTAGGCAAGATCGAAAGTTTTTGGTTTATAGTCAAACTCTATGGAACTGGATTCGCAGAAAACAAACATACGATTCCTGCATTGTTAGAATTTGAGATTCCTGTAACAATCTCTCAAATCCAGTGATGATCTACAATTACCACCATCCAATCTCAAAACCACAAGCGGATGACAACCAAAAACGAATGCAAAATTGAATAAGAAACAACAGTTCAGATTCAATCGAGTTAACGCAGATCAATGACTACCAAAGCAGCAATCACGATCGAGAAACATCCAGAGAAATTCGCGAAGACTAACCGGAGAGATGAGCCGGATCCTTGACTTTCTTGGCGAGACCACCACCGGATGCGGCGGAAGAAGCGTCGGCCACAATCTCCTTAACCAAAAAGACAAATGCGAAACCTCCTTCGCCGAGCTGCCTGACGATCCTGAACCGATTCTCATTGATCCACACATCGCCTCCACCGTTGACGGCGTCGTAAAGCGCGTTCAATCCCGAAAACGAACAGCCCATGCTCACCAATCACTTTCTTGACCAACGGATCGATCTGAAGATTACGGAATTCGCAGATCCTTCAGATTCGCATTGTTCGAGATCTCGAATTTCTCAGTCTCTCTTTCTTATTCTGCGTTAAATTAATATGGAAGTTTAGCGATTTAGAGTTGAAGCGTTCATGTCAGCTAATACGATACAGTCATAGCATTCCTTTGTTTCCACCAATTAATTTAATTTGCGTTTAACTAATTGGTTCGGGTGAAACACCATAACGCTGACATTTTCACACACAAAAAAAAAAAACTTAACCAGAAAAACTACAAGCCATTAATAAATACGTAAAATATATAGTAGAGAAAGTGAAAACTTTATAAATTAATATTTCATAAATTAATGACCTCTATGAATTAAATAACTTTGTTGCTCCCGAATTGAACCAGTGTAATAATTAATATAATTTGATATATTAATAAAATTATATTTTTTTTGAAATCCTATGTAAATATATAGTTCCATCAACATCATAAATTAATAATTATAAAATTTAATAACATATAAATAATATATTTTAGAAAAATATCAAACAATTAGTATTATCTTCTCAAATTACATAAAAAATAAAAAATTTTATATGCAATAATTGTTTCTTAATATCTTCTGCGACTATAAATATTGAAGTATTTTTTTTAACTTCTTATTTTAAATAAATTTTTTTCTAAATTAATAATTATTGATTTATCGATAAATTAATATTTTCTATAAATTAATAAAATACTCTGGTTTTACTGTAGTAAAGATTTGGATGACCAATCATTAATTTCTAAAGACTTCAATTAAAAAACTACAACATTTATGTATTCGAGCTTGCATAATTAAACAGAACAAAAATCTTATTCTGTTTTGCCATTATGCAAGAAATGTCTGATCAGTAAAAAAAACCTATAGAAATGACTGAATAGGTTCAACCGATCAGAATTAAAAATAAAAATGTTGAACGGCTCTCGTTTGCTCTCACGAATCAAATCTGTATTAAAAATAATCGAACGGCCAGGATTCATCATTCCCTCGGCGGCGCGTGGAGAACACAGTCAGTGGCCATTCTCGGCGATGAAACTAGGCTCCACCGGCTGTTGCTGCGTTATGCAATGTATGTTTCCTCCAGCGAGAACGATCTCTCTTGCATTCTCGATTCCCACAACCTTCAAAAACAAAAACAGAGGACAAAGAAAATTCAAAATCTTTTATCTTTCTCTTTCGGTTTGGATTAATGCATGAGAGATTGTTAAATACCGAGTGATGAGGAAATGTCTCAGAGAGAACACGAATAGCTTCTTTATCGCGTATTGGATCACCGAATTGCGGTGCTATTATTCCTCCATTAGCGATGTAAAAATTCACATATGATGCTGCGAGTCTTGTCCCTGCAAGTCTTGGTATAGCTTCACCTTGCTGCAATATTTGGGGATCCACATAATCAAAACCGGTTAAAAAACAGCTCAAAAGTTGAGTTTTTCAGTTACCTGAAGGATTCCAGAGGATTCGTCTTCGGTCATATAAAGTGGTCCCGGGACATGAAGTTTGATGACTTGAATCTTCCTTCCACAAGCATCAATGGAATTTGAGAAAACTGAAAGCGCTTCCACTGACCTTTCGTACTGAGGGTCGCTTTCATCGTCTGTCCAAGACAATAACACAACTCCCGGTTTTGCGAAGCAGCACATGTTATCAATGTGACCGTTTGTGTCATCATCACCTGAATATCAATATAGAGCATTGCAAGTTTCTATAAGATCGATCATTTGTATGGAGCAATGGCGGTAGAGCCAAGTGGAGTACCGTAAAGACCACGAGGAAGCCAGATAAAGGTTTTTACTCCGAGATATTTCTTGAGTTCTTCTTCTATTTGCTCTTTACTCATATGAGGGTTTCGGTTTTTGTTCAAGAGGCACTCTTCTGTGACAAGGCAGGTTCCTGAAAGAATGTAGAAATATGATGTGGAATAAGCAAGGTTACAAAGTGGAATTGTGAACAATAATAAACTCAGATAGTCTGTTTTTTTTTCCTTCTTCTAGTTATTAATTTTTGAAGTTGCTAAGAAATGTGTGCAAACCTTCTCCGTCGACATGGATGCTTCCTCCTTCAAGAATCATCGAATGATGAAACCTTAGAATCCGTTCCAAAGCCAGAATCTGTTGGATTGGAGAAGAAAAACCAAAGAAAAGAGCAAATCAACATATGAGACAGGCTACTGAGAGTAATATGGAAAGAATAATAAGTTGGTTTGTTTCTCCAAAATACCTTTCTTGAGACAAGAAGGTCATGACTCCAATCATTGTAACAGCCATCATCAGCTCCTGCCATTGGAAAGTGAGTCAAGCAGAAACTACAGATACTAAAGAATGCAAAAAAGTTTCCAAATCCTTACCTCCCCAGGCATTGAAATTCCAGTCGATTCCAGCAATGTTTCGGTTAAAAGAACTGAGCTTTAATGGTCTTTTCCGCACAATAAACTGTAAAAAGAGAATGGTAATAACAGATTGTTAGAAAGCTTTGTAAGTTGGAGAAAAAAGAGAGAAGCTAAAGAACTCACAGTTGGTCCAGAGTCACGGAACCAAGAATCATTCATGCTCATCTCAACAACTCTTATATCTTCTGGAAGCTGTTTCCTTGCATTTTCCCACTAAGGCAAACAAAAGCAAAGAGACTAATTGGTACATCTGACTGTCGAAAGTCGAAGATATTTTCTTATCTCAGGTATGATTCTACTCAAACCTGAGCTGGGCTTGCACAAACTGTCACAGGCTCGAACTTTGAGATCGCCTTTGCAACATCTGCAAAGACTCGTTGCGCGGGTAAAGCATTGTGCCGCCAGTTATCTTGTCGTTCCTGCAGCCATTAATGTCAGAATAGAACCCAGTTAAAAAATCTCAAAAGTGGCTGTATTTGATTCATGGAAGCAGCCATCCTAATATAATCATTTGGTCATCCAAGATAGAAACATGGATAAACCCAAACAGAAAATTCTTTAAGCTCTGCTTTGATTGAAGAATCTGTAACAAAAGGGGTCCTTGTACATAGATGTCAATGTTACAGATCTCATCTTATATACAATATCTATGTGCTAACTTGAACTGAAACAATTCACAACGTTACCCAGGTTAAGAAACAGAAACAGAGAAATCATCAAACTAACGGAAGACATCATATCAAACATAGGTAATTTTACGACTAGGAACCAGAAAAGAAAAACTGAAATCGAAGGTAGCGTGCAAAGTTTGAACAGCGAGATTTAATTCTAGGAATCACCGACAATTACTTTTCTCCGATCAGGGAAAGAGATGAAGAGAGAGATAATTACAGGCCAACCGATCCAAGTTTGAGCATGAGTTTCCCATTCCGCCGGCATGTAGAAGCCGTGTTCCACCGGCGATCCTCCTGACTCCTCCATTTTATGTTTTTTTTTTTTTTTTGTAATTGAGAGTTCAAAATAGCTAAACTGATTGATAATAAATGTGTGTTTGATTCCTTGTTTTCTTTAGAAAAGTTTTGTTATAAGAGCCACATAAACTTGTTTTCTTACAGTTGGACCCCATCACTTCTTACTATTCCACTGAAACATTCGCAATTCCTGACCCCACCTCTAGTGGCGAGAGGAATCAGAATCCCCAATCCAGTGGCGACTGGCGAGTAACGCCAACTTGTTTTTGTTTTTTTATTTTTCGGCTCAAAGGACAAAACTTGTTATATGTTTTTTTTTTCTTTGCTGTTGACATTTCAAACCCTAGATTACTAGATTTTATAGACAAAAAAACTTTCGAACAGTTCAACAGATATTTTTTCGAGAAAGGAGCTCAACAGATACTTCCAACCAAACATTTGGAAAGATATAGATAGAGCAAAATGTGTCAACCAAAATTTGTAATCTAGTATTAAAGAAATTTTAAATGTAACCAAATTACCATAGAGATTTTAGTATGTGTAAACATATTAATAAAGTAGAAAACATATAAACAGGTAAAAAGTTTGGTACATATGTTCTGGTTATCATGATTTCACACGCATGTAACTAATTTGACGACATAACAAATTTAACAAGGAGAATCCCAAGTTCTAACAAAAAAAAAGTTCTAAAAATCAACATTTAAATCGCCCATTAGACTGTCGAATCATAAGCTACAAAACTAAAACTAGAAATCGTCCACAAAATTTGAATAAATGAGCAACGCATCTTCCAAGACTTAAAATCTCATCATATTCATTAACCATCAAGACACAACACTAACACATGTTGGTGTTTTTTTTTTTTTGTCATTGATACTATTTCTAATCAGATTACAGAAGATGCAAGCTCCTTAACATCGTCAGAGACTTGTTCATAGTCTGTCTTTAACTTTTGAAGATCCTCTGCAGATAAGTCTCCTTTTGCAGGTTTAAGCATGACCAAGACACAACATGTTGGTCGTTTTGTTGCCCCCGCTTGCGCAAGATCCTGAATAGAATAAACAGAACATCTCAAAACCAGAAACACAATCCATAAGAATAGAGAATCAAGTAAGAACATTGTCTTACATCTTTAGATGGAACATATACATAAGGAACACCAGCCTCCTCACACAAGATTGGAAGATGAGTAATCACATCAATGGGAGATATGTTTCCAGCTATAACACATAATCTGCACAAACACAAAAACAAATATCGTCTCATCAGATGCAAACACTACGAAACATGAGGAAACCATAGTTGCAAACAAGAGAAGAACATACAAATTAGAACAGAAAATGTGGGTTCAAATCAGGCCCGCTAATCAAAGAACCAATAAAGGTTCTCAGAGAGGGCACAGACATTTCAAACCCATGATTTAGTTTCCGTGTACAGTACCATGCTACATTCATTCTGTTTAATCCAGAGCATCGGCTTAATTGTACACGGATTTCCCATCAGTTATCCAAATAGCTAACAAAAGTAAAATTAAAGATGGATCATCTAATAACATAACAAAATTTTCAGACAAAGAATGTGGATCTAAACCAGGCCGTCTCATCAGAGATTAGTCAGAGATGGCAGACATGTCGATCAAAGGTTCACTTTCCGTGTACAGTACCATGCTACCTTCATTCTATATAATCCGGAGCATCGGCTTAATTGTACACGTATTTGATGACTTACTAATTGCAACTACAAAGTTGCACACTACCATGTTTCCTTCATTCTGGTTAATCCAGAGCATCCGCTCGATTAGATAACTTACTAATTGCAACAACAAGATATATTCAGCATTATGAAAGTAAAGTAACTAAAGATGGTAACATGTTCATTATTAAGTATACTAAAGATGGTAAACAATAACAAGGACAAAGATGTTAAATGTGGATCTAAACCAGGCCGTCTCATCAGAGATTAGTCAGATATGGCAGACATTTCGACCCATAGCTCAGTTAACGTGCACAGTACAATGCTACCTTCATTCTGGTTAATCCAGTGCATCGCCTAGAATGTACACGTATTAACAGTAACTAAGCAAATGGTCACACACAAGCATATCTCACATCCAACACAACAACATTAGCTGAAGTTAGTTTAAAAAACTAACCCTTTCTGGCCACGTCTTATGCTCTTAACTACTTCCTTTACGCCTCTCTTCAAGCATTTTTTCCCAGCAGCTGAAAAAAATTACAGAACGATACTTTATCAGAAGTAATTTTATTGGGATTGAATCTAACAAGAACGTATAGGTAAGATATGATTCGTACCTTTTTGAATGAGTTTGAATGTCTTCTTCTGGAGCTTTTTTCCAGCAAGAGGTTTAGCAATAGGCGCAAGAGAAATAGGCTTCTTCTTCTCCTTTTGAATCGACTTCTCTGCTTCTGTATCGCTTCCCATATTTAACTATCTCCGAGTAAATAAAATGGCGGAAGAGAGTGGTGGCGCAAAACAAGTAGGGTTTATGACGGTTGTTCCTTAACAATGAGATGTTAGGGTTTTATAGAAGCTTGACAAATAGAAAACCCTAATTCCATATGGGCTTAGAATATTGGTAAGATGGCCCAATTATTTGGGCCTTAATATAAACTCGAAGATTTGTAACATTTGTAGTTACTAGTTACGAACTAAAACAGAACTTCACCTACCTATATAACGTGCTAAGAATATTTCTTTAAGATGTGTTAGCTTGAAATCAAATTTATGGGTTTTTGCTTCTTTATGATGAGCTAAATGTTACCGAACCACATTCTCGCAAAATAATTGTGTTTGTTAATGTGTTTACATTTTGTGTGCTTGTGTTTATTAGTTAATCACTTTACCAACTTCACCATTTTCACTAGTAGTTAATTTGCTTGATCCAATACGGGGAAAAACATGAAATCTATACCAAAATGTATTGTAACTGACTTGACGAAAGTACAAGCAGTAAACTAAAAGTATAAATCCTAAAAGCAGCTCAATACATGGCAGCGTTAACACCTTCTTGGAGTGAATAGATTATTCCTGATGAACACTCAACATCAAATCAGCTTCAAAACACACAGATATCAATCTGAAGGAAGAAGCACAAGTACCCGCAGATTTAATCCTCTCTTAGCCACTGATACATTCTCTTACTACAATAGCAATTGGATTAGATTTAGGTTTAATTTGGTTAAATGGATTTGGGTAATTGGATATAAATCGGGTTTTGAATCGGGTTAATTCATTAACGGGCAATCACGGTTTTGAAAACGCAAATTAGTGAAATTAAACGTAATTTAGGTTGATTAGATTCGTATGTGCAACTGAGCAGGGGAAAATAGTATGCGAGTAAAAATGAAGCAATGTGATAATATGGGAGAAAAAATCAAGAGTTTAAGAGTTTGGGTAGATAGATGCAGAAACATCATTATAAGGGGGTTTCAAACAGTAGTCCCAAGAAATAAAACAAAAAGAGAGAGAGATTTAGATGCCAAAAACAAGGGCTTTCTAACTCCCATGTTATGTTGAAAAGTGTAAACTTGCATTGTCATTACAACAAAGGAGAGAATCTTGTTTCGATTTATCTTCTTGGCAGAAAGAGAAATCTTTCATGTTGAAAGAAAAGCAAGAAACTTTTAAAGCTAGACTCATTTTACATATGACAAACCACATTATCAAGATCATTGTTTGGCCACACCAAGAAAGGGATTTTTATCTAAGATTAAATCATAATTCATACAAGACCAAGTCCCCAAGAAAGCAACCTACAAGATTGAATCATAATTCATACAAGAATCTTATCTAACTCCAAAATCCACTTGATAAACAAGAATCTTATGTGTTAACTATATACACAACTAACAAAGCAATTCACTGAAAGACTAAAGAGATTGAATCTCGTCTCCTCTTTATCTGCTCCTTATAACACAAAATTCTTAATTTTCCCAGAAAAATAATCTGGTGAAGAGGCAAACGCTGGATGCAGAGGTTTATCGATCTATTCATGCTTTATTTTATTTTATTTTATATTTCGCAGGAAGAGATCGATGAACCGCTGCCTCCAACGATTTTTACTCTTTTTTTTTGGTTCTCCCAGTTTGAAAGAAAAATTTCCCAAATCGGAGCAGGCAGAACATGCCAGATTTAAAAAATCAACCGTAAAAAAAACAAACACCACAAGTAGTCATAGATGGATCTTTATTGTCTCATCAATTAAGTGGACAAAAACATACCCTGTTTACATTTTTTAGAACACACGTCTCCTCTGCAGATAAGATAATTTGGGACGAACATAATCGGAGATTTCGACTAAATGTTAAATCTATGAATCCAACAAAAAAAACAAGGAATCTGATGAGATACCATTTGTGATTTTGTGATTCGCCTATTCTCCTAATAACATTATTATAGATCAGACATCTCTGTAACTTAATGTTATTACTGAGTTTATACATTTTTTTTTCTTTTTTTGATAATGTACTGAGTTTATACACACAATATATCCACGAATAGATCATTGCTTTTAATTTATGAGAATCTAACTTAACTTTTTTTTATCAATCATTGGACAAAAGATTCGAGTCTTGTCTAGCGCATAACAAATAGAACACGAGAAAAAACAGTGGCTGGAACAGATTGGGTTGGGTCAGCTCCATTTTTGATTAGGCTGTGGCCTTTATATATGTAAAAAGCCCATTTCAGAAAAAATAAGGAAATATCTTGACGCGCTGTTAATCAGTTTGGGGGAAAGAGTGGATTTCACGCGCTTATTTTTGGTCTTCTGTTTTGCCCTAATCGACTTCTACCTAGAGAAAGCAAAAAGGAGAGAGAAAAATTCGCCGATAAGATTCCGTACAATCCATCCGATCTCGCCGTGACTCGGTCTCAAGACTCGGTTAACTTTCCGGATCTCCGTCGTTGATCTGCCCCCGTTTCGATCCGTGTTACACTCAGTAAGTCTTATCTCTCTTGTCTCCTCGTAATTTACCGTTTACCTGATTTTCGTTTTTGAATTGCAATTCTGTAGAGTTGAACGATGGATCCGATGGATATAGTTGGAAAATCCAAGGAAGATGCTTCGCTTCCTAAAGGTTTGGCCTCTTTGTTCTTCTTCTTTCGATCAATTTATCAGTTCATTTTTGGGATATTTTTTTGTCAATTGATTAGTATCGCTACTTTATTCCACTCTTTAGAATTTACAATTAAGAATTGAATCATTGATGGGTAAATTAGATTCTGCAATCCTAGCTTTATCCATAAGATAGTAGCTACATTATATATTTCACAAAGCTCTTAATTCTAGCTAAAACACTGTTTTTGTTCTTGTCATTGTCAGCAACAATGACTAAAATTATAAAGGAGATGTTACCCGCAGAGGTTCGTGTTGCTAGAGATGCTCAAGATCTTCTCATCGAGTGTTGTGTTGGTAAGATTAGTCTTTCCATTTCTCAATAAACTTTAATCGTCCTTTCAAATTGTTTAGCCCCTTCTTATGATTGTCATCAATTTGTATAAACGTTATTGCAGAGTTCATAAATCTTATATCCTCAGAGTCTAACGAAGTGTGTAACAAAGAGGATAAACGAACAATTGCTCCTGAGCACGTACTCAAAGCTTTACAGGTTCAGTGTGTTACATTCACTCAGATTTATCCTTATGAAATTTATATATATGTTTTGTAATCTTGATTTTGTTAATGTGACTTGACATGAAATAGGTTCTTGGCTTTGGGGAATACGTTGAAGAAGTCTATGCCGCTTATGAGCAACATAAATATGAAACTATGGTAATAATGCATTACACCATCCAACTCCTACTTTACTAAAAATCCAGACTTTAATAGATCAAAAAATCTAATTGGTTTACTATGTGTTTTGCAAATCCTGCAGCAAGATTCACAGAGGAGTGTGAAGATGAACAGCGGAGCAGAGATGACGGAAGAGGAAGCAGCAGCGGAACAACAGAGAATGTTTGCAGAAGCTCGAGCAAGAATGAATGGAGGTGTTTCTGTTCCTCAACCAGAGCAACTAGAAACCCAACAGACAAGTCTACAAAGCTAATTAAGAAAACCTTAACTCAACCCTTTTCTTTAACATTTTCCTTTGACATTTTTTTCTTTCTTTCTAGATTTTCTCTGTAAAGTGCAAAATTCGTCGTGTTGGTGTTGATATGCTCTTTACATTTTTTTTCCCTTTCTCTTGAATCTAAAATCACTTGGTGATTCAGATGTAATTAGTAAGGTTTGTTTTGAATCTTGACAATTGTTATATTCGAATTCAGATCCCTGAATATGTGTATAACTTGATTGTTCTAAATGCTAAAATTGGTCTATTTGATTTCTTGACCGAACCACCAATTTTTTTTTTTTAGATTTCTAAAAGGAATATTGTTAACCGCCAATTATATTCGAAGCGTAAGGATATGGATAAGCCTCTCGGAATATGAAAACCATGGCTTATTCATTCACCAAGCATTTGAGTTGTTGTTAAGCTATGTAAAGTGATCAAGTGAAGCATCCAAACCGGAGAAACTAACCCGATTTGTTTTCTCAAACCAAGCAATTAACCGGAGAGCTAGAAGAGAAGTAAGAGTGTTGGACCACTCTTGGGAGAGTTGATTTGGGGATGTCCAATCAAACTTACGTCTAATAAATTGTTTAATTAATAGTTTGTGTAATTGTGGTTAGGCAAAAGAAGAATAGATTAACTCTCTCTTGCTCTCGCCGACATTATACGGACTTGCTTTTTGTCAAACACACACTTTGTTTTTGACTTTCAAAGCTTTTATTTTATCCATTAGAGTATTTCTTTTTTTAGAAGTAGATAAATTTTTTGACCAAATCAGAATCTCACAATAGTTTTTTTTTTTTTTTAATCAAGTATTCGAGCAAAAAACGATTACTTAAAGCTACTGTATATCTGTAGCTCGTCTCTCGTAATTTTATAAAAGATAATTATTTGACCCTCGTAATAAAATAACATTTTCACCATTTTTTCGTTAAATACAACATACTGTATATCTTAATAAAGTTTTTACGGTTTCAATTAGATTATAAAGGGGTTTAACATTGCAAAACGTAGTCTTAATAATGCAATATAACACTCCGATTTTGTTTATTCTTCTATTTTTGAGGTCATTAAATAGAAATTTGGTATAATTCCACCGCTGCGACGAGAGAGGGGCTTAGCTCAGAGATCTCTCGTTCGTTTTTCCCGGAAAATCTGGGAAACAAAAATTAAACAAAAAAAATTTCCATCGATCCTCGGAGAAATTTCGACTCGCTAGTCCACGAGTTTTTTCACCTCTCTCTCTTTCTCTTTCGTTAATCTCACAACGCCTCTTCGTCATTTCCTGTGTTCACTTTTTCTCCTTTTTTTTTCTTCTTCTTAATCTCTCCTTCACCGTTCGATTTTTTTTCCTACTCGATGATGAAATTTTGATCAGATCTAGTGTAGAATAGGTAGAATTTTTCCAGAGATTATGTTTATGGATCGAGAGAGACGGAGTTCTGGACGTAATGGGACTCCAGAATATAGCAACGGAAAATTCCGAGATGAAAATGGTTATGGATTCTTAGATCGATCGGAAAATTGCCGTGAGAGGAGTCCTTCTAGATCCTCTCCTTCAAAGATCCTACGGATCCCGTCGCCGACCTCGTCTCCTCCGCCTTCTAGCTCTTCACCGCCGTTTCATGGTTCTAATTCACCTGACCGTGGATATATCGAACACCGTGTCTCCAAGTTTGATACTCTCGCCGGCATTGCCATCAAATACGGCGTTGAGGTAAGATTTAGGTTTGATCTATAGTCATGGCTCGAGAATATTTGACTTTGCTAAGTTTGTTGCGTATTATTGACATACAACGGTATTTTAATTAGAGAATTAATGGTACTGGTAAAAGCCATATATATATATATATTTTTTTTTTGGATGATGAAGAACACATGAGGATAAAGTTAATCGTCAGAGAGAGCTGGGTTTAATCCAATTTGTTTAAGCTTGTATGCTTTTGATGCTGGATTATTCCAAATTGTTGTTCTGATTTTGTCCTTTTTTTTTCTCTGTGTTGTAAAAATTTCTACTTTAGGTTGCAGATGTGAAAAAGATGAATAATCTTGTTACTGATCTTCAAATGTTTGCTCTCAAGTCTCTTCAAATTCCGTTACCTGGGAGACATCCTCCTTCTCCATGTTTATCTAATGGCTCCTTAAACCATGGGTACTACAAAGCTTCTTGAGTCCTCTTTATAATACACTATTAGATGATTTGTCATATGTTATCTTTACCAAAATTACAGCTTTGATATACGAGCTAGTAATAGATTCTTATTGCTGATAGTTTTAGACATTTTGTGTTCCAGCACCCGCAGAGCAGCATACATTACCCTTAAGCGTCTTTTTAATTTCCCTACTTTATTCTAAGAGCCTATATTAGCTTTTCTTGATTGGTAAAATGGTTTGGTAAGAATGTTGTGAGAATCTCAGCGAAGATAGAACTAGGATCCTGTTTTCTTCATATCATTGCAGAACTAGATATTCTATAGGTTACATTATGAACCTTCAGTTTCAAAACCTACTTCCTCAAATCTTGTCCCCTCAATAATAATAGTTAAGCTGTCTGGGGAATTGAGACAAACAACTAGAGACTTGGTTGTGTTGAAACTGAAGCTGCATATTAGTTATCGAGCAGATCTTCTTGTCATGGCTTTAATACTTGGACTCTTATTTGCAGAGAGGGATGTTCATGCCACGAACCGGATTCACCAAATGATAGCAATCAGGACGTGTTTGACTCATTTCAGTCTCTAAGATTGAAATCTTCGCAAAAGAAAGTTTCTCCAGCCATGTACTCATTGCAAGGTTATTACGGGCTAAAACCAGCAGACAGAACAGTCTCTGACGGAGGATGCTTCGAGATGGGAAATTACAAGACCGAAACTTCTCGTCATCTCTTTAACAACGGTGATAGTCAATATCTTAGACCTTTCCCATCCACAAACACTCCCTTAAATTACCACAGGAAATCAAGAAGCTTGGTCAATGCACTTATCGAGGAGGTCAACCAATCACCTGATAATAGCACTCCTCAAGATTCGAATTCCGATAAGTTTATAAGAAGGCGCCAAAAATCTGAAGCCGATTTCTCAACCCGGACTCCAGAACTTGTGTTGAAAGAAGAGCACGGTAGCAGCAATGGCGGGTTTTTATCAATAGCCGGAAAAGGCTTAGCCTTGAGATCAAAAGCCTCAAGCAGAACCAATCTACAAGCAGAATCTGAGACTGGTAATTTCAATCCGGTACCAATCAACTTGATGGATGGTCCAGTTTCAGACAGCTTTTCCAGTGTAAGAAAATCGTCGAGTGCATCGAGTCTACAAGATCCAGAGGGTAACAGCAATAACGGTTCGCTATCTCTATGGCCAACGTCAAAGTGGAGCTTGAAACCTGATTTGCTCACACCTGCGGCTATTACAAGCTCTATCTTTGATGGGTTACCAAAGCCTTTAACAGGTCGTAGAAACAAAACGGCTCTGGACTAAAAAAAGGTCAGTTTCTCGTTATTTAACTGCCTTATTCTTTTTGGGGGACTATACAAAGCAATTGCTAAAGAAGGTATTTAGCTTAATGCGGAGTAAATACAAAGTAAAGAGATTAGAGAAAATTTGAAGCAAGGAAGAAAAAAGCTTCCAATGGATAGTGTGATGTAATGATGGGTATTTTTTTTTGTAAGTTATAAAAAGTATCTTGTACCATTTCTGGGTGGGGTTTTTACAGCAAAATTTGTAGCGTAGTTATATCTTTTTTTATATATCTAATGAACACTGTCACACATTACTAAAATGTATTTTAATGCATTTATTTAATAATGCTTTTTTTAAAGTGAGGAAAAAGCTCTTGGTATGTTGCTGTATCCTTTATTATTCAGCCACAACTCGAATTGAGGCAAACTGAAAACTGTACATTATGCTTATTATTTTGTTTTATACTGTAAAGGTTTCTCAAATACAAGTTGTACTATACTGGCAATTAAGTATTATAATTCGTTTTGGTCACTATGAAACATTTAAAGCTTATAAGATACTAACTTGGCATTTTAAGGGTAGGTTCAACAAATCAGCAGTGTATGTTTCAATTGGAATATGTAATAAATAACATGTAAAAGAATATTGCAGCTGAGATGTAATATCCTAACTAATGTACGATTTAAATATTCACGTCTAAATAAATAAGTGGTGTTTATCAATTTGAGAAAAAGAAGAAAAAGGAATAATGCTTTCCAGACGTAGTCACTAGTCAGGGTTGTGCTGTCGAATCATTGACTAAATATCGACGAACAATGTGAACGTGTTAGCTCCATAACTAATGTTCTCCTCATAGCCTTAAAGGGTTAAACAGAGTGTTTTTTTTTTACGCACACAAAGCAATTTGGGTCATCAGTTTTTAAACGTCGGTCTGTTAAGACTCATTTTAACCCAGTCAAGAGTCAACAATAAAATATAACGCATAATCCAAAAAAAAACTCTAAAAAAGCTGAATAAAATTAACATCTAACCAGACTCGAATCCTCGACCTCTAAGAGACATTGACACCTACCGTCACCACTGCTGCACCACCAGCCACCGCTTTCGTCATCGTTACCGCCATTACTATCACCACCTCCACTTCTGCCGCCGTCACCACTGCTTCTGCCACCACCATCGCTGCCATCACCGCTATACTGCTACCAACGGTGGATGGTGACTCAGTAGCAATGATGGCGGCAGAAGCGGCTGTAAAAACAATTAAATAGCACAACTGGTAACATATGTATGCTGTATTTATTCTTACGGTCCAGGTTCGAACCTTTTCTCTCACAATCAGACAATGGTTATTTATACGGTCAAGGTTCGAACCTTTTCTCTCAAGAGTTATTTTACATTTTCAGTATTACTTTGTTTTAACAACATGGAATGATACAATTTAAAGCCGAAACAATATAAATTGATATTTGTATGATGTATTAACTTATGCTTACTATTTGCTTTTAATTCATGTAGAAAACATTAGTTATTGAAATATTTTGTTTTCTGAAATAATCTCTTAGATCGTTTCACATTATTAAAATATACTGTACGCTTTAACAGGTTTCGGCTCTTCTTTGCTATTAGTTCCTCATCTTTAGGGAAAATATTACAGCCAAAACTATTTCTATTTTACGAACACAATTTTAAAAATACTTTGCCAAAATATTCACCAAACATTATCCATAACTAAAATTTCTATTTTGTTTCATTTTCAGCTTAGTATTTTCTATTTAAAATAACTTTAACCCGAAAAAATGCCCAAACAATGTACTAAATGGTGAAATCTTCGACGCACTGCCTTTCAAAGAGAGAATGAAAAAGAAAAATCTAACCTGCAGACTTGAGAGAACCAATCATAAGCTTCTAAGCCTGAGTTAGTTCCCAATCACTTTGGAACTCTCCGGTCTCACAAAATCTCAAACCTGAAACGACAACGCAACACATGAGATTGTCGCTAGTAAATTGAAGCCTAAGGAAACACTGTTACATACATGTTCTGAGGCAGTGATGTGTACTGAACCACAAATCTCCCATCAGATAACCTGTTTTTATAGCCCACCGCCGCAACATCTCTATTCTCAGATGAGCCCGGTTCTTGAATTCACACTTCATCTTAAGAAATAAACAGTCAAAGACTAGTCTTTACCTCGAGATTACGTAGAAACTTGGTTCAACCATGACGCTCATCTCCCACCGTTACTATGTTTGACTATACCACCACCATGTATTACCTAAACTCATGATAAAATTGAAATTAAGGAAGATTTAAATCCTAACAAATGGGATATATAGAACACAAGAAAAAACAAAGATAGCGAATCACAGAAGGAAGCAAGAAGCATCAATCCAGATTTCAAAGAAAACTTCTACATAAACTTAACTAGTCATCAGAGGTAAGTAACGAATACATGTTCTCATACAGTAATCTCGTCTAGGAGGACCTGAATAGACTTCACCAAATAACTCCAAAGTGACTTTCTCCACAGACAACAAGAACCACTAAACAAACAGGTCTCCATTTCGGAAATCAATAATAAGAGCAAATTAACAAACTTGCTCTTAATACTCTGGACCTTCTCATTGCCTCACTATTGAAACTACCTTAGAACTTAGTTACTTCTGTGTGCAGACACTACACTGATTGGGTGTGCTTTTTTTAAGATCGAGTCTCAAATACGAGTAAAGAAAGTTTTTAGTAAGATAGATCTTATCAGGCAAAGATATCATTCATTATATTAGGGCTTGAAAGCTCAAAATTCGTTTAACCAGAAAAAGCTGTGTATTGTTATTGGCATAATTACAGATCTAGGAACGGAAATACTAACCAAATTAAAAACTAAGGGCATATACTGTGAAGAATATGATCCAGTGATACATTTTTCAGGAAAAATTACAACTATACAGCAATATCCTGAATAGTCTAGTCTGCAGAGTTTTGATGCCCCTGGAAGTCAATACACCCGCCAAAAAAGTCTTTCATGGAAGAGAAAGCAGTCTATTTCGAACTGTTTGATAACAATCCAGAAATAAGAAAACAGAGACAAAAGCATAACATATTACTGAGACACTAGCAGCTTACTGATTGAAATGTAAGAGAACAATCAAAAGGTAGTCTACCTTAACTTCAAGATGGCCTCCAACGAGCCGCAGAAGGTATGTCTGGCCGAGATGGAAGCATTTGCAAAGCAGTTTGATCTTGAATGGCAGATTAAAATGTTAAACATTGCAGGAAAACGCATAGAATCCCCTTTGCATCTCTGAGCAACTAGCAGATAAATTGATTTAGATCGTCTCACCTGAAATCGTAGGACCAGCTTGTAAGTTATTAGCAGCAAGTTGATAGCTCATTGTCCCTGAAGGTGGTCTTTCTGGAGGTGGCTGAAAGAAACCTGTCGTTGCAAATAAAATCATCAATATCAACTAAAAAGGGAGAATCATAACCATCTGAAGTAGTGTTAATGCCCACAAGCAGACATGTATATGAACAAACTGACATACAAGGGTTTAAGATGTTTCTCGCATATGCATACCGTCTGTAACTGTAAATGAGCCTAGAAATGGGTTTCTTCCACTTATCCAGGCTCCATTTTGAGTATCTGCACTACGTCCATTGGAAGGCATCTGCCATGCTTCTTCATTCATATGTCGTCTCCCATCAACTGGCTGAGAAGGAAAAGGGTAAGGATGAGGAAAGGAGGAGCGTAGCAGTTGTGATTGAACAATCTGGCTTGGAAGCGAAAAATGGCTGGATGGTGCTGGGGCGAGATTCCTAATCATAGGTCTCTGTAGAAAAGAGGTATTGCTCGGCCGAAGCTGTTGGTTCTGTGATGATTCTTCGTGTTTAAGAAACAAAACGCCATTTCCGTATTCTAGTTGCATGGAGGAGATAAATGACGAAGGTTCTCTGGAATTGTGTATCCCTACCGAAGCAAAACAAGATGACTGTTGCACTAAATACTCAGATTTTTCACCCCCATCAGCATGCTTTCCATGTGCAGTCTTTACGAGCACTGGGACAATTTGATTACTCTGCATGTAAATCAAAAAAAGAGAAATTACAAGATGAGAATATCAGAAACCAAGAGAAATCAGAGGGCTTACAGTGGCCACGCTAGAGTGATCCCGCTGCATAGATATCTGGTATTCATGTTGCAATAATGGATATGCTGGGGGAGCGAATCCTGGTTGAAGTGGTAAGGAAGAATGGCTAGGAATGGGCGGTTGAGTTATTGACGATGGTGGTAGAGCTATAGATTCTGAAGGTGGTGGAGGTGCCAATGGAGCTGGTGGTGGTGGAGGTGCCAATGGAGCTGGTGGTGGCGGTGAACATTGCTCAGAGGAAGGTGGTGGTGGTGGCAGCTGCAACGGAGATAATGGGGGTGGAGGCGGGGACGGAGGTGGTGGAGAATGAGGTAGAGGAGGGGGAGATGGAGGCGATTCATGAGGTAGCAGAGGAGAACCCTCTGGAAAAGGAGTAAGCTCAGTTGCAGTGGTTGCACCCTGTGAGTCCTCCATTGCTTCAATCCCACAGAAATGCGAAGGTACTTCATCTCTCGGCTGACAAGACGCATCTTCCATTTCAAGCACACCTTTGACATCCTCTAAAACACATTGAAGTTTATCACTCGAACTATCATGCACCTCTAACTTGCCTAACGCATGGACTGGTTTTCCCATATGTGTGTTTTTAATTTCATGTGATGGAAGATCCTCGTCTTCTTCATCATCTCCAAAAGTGCGAGAAGATAAAAACTCAGACAGTTGAAAATTTGCATTGCTGCAGAAAAGAACTCAGCATATAAATCATTAGTATCCTTCAGAACCGCACTAAAACTGTCTTTAATAGCTATTCAGTAATATAAATTTCCCACTATGCTTCTACATGCCCATCAACAAAATATATTAAATCTGATTATCAAACTACAGAACAATATAAGTGTAATGCATACCTCCCATACTCGTCAACAAGCATCCCTTCCATGTCCCTTAAAGGATCATCTACAGCCCGCTCAGATCTAGAAGGACGTCGTAAGGAAAACCCAACAGTTGCATCACCACCAGAGGCACCAATATCACCAATATAACGACGCAAGAGAGAATCTGGGAAAATCTTCCTCTCAAGCCACAATCTCAACACCTAGCAGGAGCAAGACATCACTTACTCTGAACAGCAAAACATGAGAGTGTCATCAACACGAACAAAAAGTAATAGAACCTTGCGGCATTGATGGCGATTTTCACGAGCACCAGTCCCTGGAGGAGCAGCAGCACCTAGAAGGCGTGGCAAGGCTGCCTGTACAATAGGAACGTACAAAGCGCCGGCTTTACCTAAAGAAGATTCACATGCATCAGGAGCTATCACTTTAAATCTTATTAGTTATACACAAGACAAGCATAGATACTCTCTTTGATTGCAGACAGAAATACAACAATAGAATAAAAATACAGGGAGCACCTCAGAAAATCGACCATTTGGAAAGAGGTATTGTATCTATTCTGGAGAAAAACTTACCTTTTTGGCTATGGGAACATTGGGTGATCGAATCAAGGAGAAAGAACAAGTCCACTTTACGGGGGAAATGAGGCTCAATTTCCAACTTTCGTATGAGGAGTTCCACAACCTACAAAACACGATAAACCTTTTCCCCATCAAACGTTATAGATAGTTTTGTCAAAATATTTGACCAATTTACAAAAACAAGAAATCTGAGCGGGGTTAAGATATATTTCTAACTTAATTCTTCATTTGCAGTCCATTCCTAAGTTTATCATAGAAAATCCTGGGTGGCAGCCTTAAGAAAGAGGAAACAACAGAAAGAAGAAAAATGTTGACTTGAGGTAACACAATTTAACTCACCTCACTGGCAATCCCATACTTGGCACAATCAATCGCCAGACGTGTTGCACGTCTAATACTTTCCTTAGTTCTGGATAAGGTCTCTATCATTCCCTCAAATGTATCTCGAGAAATCGCAGCCTCAGTGCCACCACTAAGTGAACCCCCAGCTGATCTACACCCTGAACTAACTCTTCTCTCTTCGTTCCCTTCTGTCTCAGCGTAGTTAGTCTCAGCGTGGTTACTTGATGAGGACTGGTGGCCACGATTTGATGGAGTCGAATCTTCTTGATGTCCCTGAGCAACAATCAGCATGGCATCCCCAGCAGAAGATGAAACATTCTGAACCACGGAAGGGCTATGACTCTTCGTCTGCATTTCACCAATGGTACATAGATTATGTTCTAGATTCACAAACGGTGAAGTATGTGAGTGTGCTTGTTTTCTTTTTGCTTGGGCAGCTGCAATGAGATCCTTCATAGATGAAGAAGAATCTTGTATCCCAGAACTGATCAATGGGGCACTTCGATTTTCTTGATTGACATCAATCCTATAATAACAAAAAAAAACACAAAAATTATAACCTCCAAGCAAAATACGGACAAATCAATGACCTAGGGAAAAACAAAAAACATACATGTCAGCAGAAATGTTCACAGAAGCGTCTCTTGACACTCCAGCATCGTTCAAACGAGTTGCAACTTTCAGAGTGCCTGTTGGTTTTTCCCCAAAAGCTGGCTTGCTTCTCTGCTTTGCTGTCTGAGATTGAGAAGAGGTTACTCTATCAGAACCAACCACTGCATCCTTAGAAGAATCACCTTGACAATTTTTTGGCATCCCTGCACCAGAGACTTTTGCAATTTTATTATGTTTTGCCACCTGCTCCTTAGTTGAAAACAACTGAGGGGACTTCTTAGACGATCTCATGATCTGCTTGACATTTTCTGGAGGTAACTTGATGACTGGTATTCCCTTAGACGAGCTGTTCAAAGGGCCCTCCATGCTATCTGGCATTCCTGCACCATAGACTTTTGCAGTTTTATTTTGTCCTGTCACCTGTTTCTTAAACGAAACCAGCTGAGGGGAATTCTTAGGTGATCTCAAGATCGGCTTGACATTCTTTCGGAGTAACTCCTTGACTGGTTTTCCCATAGGCGAGGTATACCCCTCCATGCTATCAGGTAGAGCAAGTGAAGCACCCTTGTTATGTTTATACAGAGATACTTTCCCTGTCTCCACCCTTTTTGCAGATCCAGCTAATAGCTTCACTTTAATGGAAGTATCATGGGACGCATTAGCACTTTTAGGACAATCGGTAGATGCTGAATTAGCTTTGGGACCATTGG